>JAYKAV010002955.1:1907727-2267675 GCA_035582835.1 Phoebastria nigripes
GTTGGACTTGATGATCTTAGAGGTCTTTTCCAACCTTAATGATTCTATGATACTTCTATGATACTCCTAAATAGCAATATCTTTCTGTTTTGACTGAAATCCTCATAAGCAGAGTGAAAACAATAAACCTAGAAAGTGGAATCCTTTGTTCAGCTGTGAAACAGGTGCAATTAAGCCAGGGAAGATGCAAACAGCCTCCAAGCTGCCCTGCCAATGTGCTTCAACTCAGACCTAGATGGATCATCTGGGAGGGAGAAAGTCTCATTCAGTACCTGTGTCCATTACATCCCTGGCCTCTCTGCTGTGATTTCCAGCAAAAATACTAGCTAGGATAGTGGGGTTTTTTGCAGAGGGACATGTTCAGTGGAATCTAAACACCGACCATCAATTCATTTCCATATAGCCGCCACTCTCRTGCTCATTCTCCAGCCATGCAAGCCCAGTGAAACCACTCAATCTTTTCCCATGAAATATATCACTAAACCCAAAGTCTTTTAGCCTCAGGGCAGCTCCAGCATCCATCTTTCTCCTTCAAGTGTCACCATGAATTCTGCAGGTAGAATTTAGGAGCCAGATGGTGTTATTCAGGCTGATCTAACACTGGGGATAGTTCCTTGTGGGTCACATAATRTGGGTGGCTCCTAGGTCTAAGTTTAGACATGCACAGACACATGTCCTCCCAAGTCCCCAGCAGAAGAGGCAGCAGGACAACCAGAACCCTTCCACAAGCAGGATGAGGCCCAAGAGCCTCRAACTGCTCGTCCATGAAAGGGCCCAAGGCAGAGCACGGCCCAGAGCAGCCCTGCAGGAACTGCCTGAGGCAGAGCAGCAACCTTATCACTACAGCTAGCAGCCTGGGTAAGCTGCTCTCCCCACATGCTCACAGCAAGTGTTAGGGCATTTGTGCCGAAGACATCAAGACAAAGGTAGCCATGAAATGTTGTGATGACAGGAGAAGGTCATCTTCCTGTAATTGCTCTGCTCTTAATCTTGACCAGGTGCTTCCCATTTATCCTCCCTAGAAGGGCATTCCTCATGAAATGCCATCTAAGATTCCCGGTTTCACTCCTCCATGAGTGCTTCTCGGGGACTGACAGTCAGGAGAGCTCTGCCACAAAAGAGGCCAGTCTACACAAAACATCCCAGAGCACCCCTGAACTTTTGACCATTGGCTTGGAAATTTCAGCTCAAAACTCGTATTTACATTACCCATCCAATTCTAYTCCAGAGAGTGTGCCTCATGCCCACATCGGGGTCTATCACATGTAAAACAGAAGTGAGAGTTTAGATGGACAGAAGTTATCACTAAGCCTATTTTACAGGTACCAAATTAAGAAAGAATAAATAACTTGCCCTCTTCCCACAAGGAGTTTGCAGCACCGCTGAATCCAGGCTCTTGGTATTCTCATACAAAATCTGCAGCACAAGTCCTTCCCTCCTCCCTCGTATGAGGCTGGCTATTGGTCATAAACCTTCCTCCAAAACATGAGGCAAGAAACGTCTGATGGTTTTTGGCTTTCCTCTAAAAACACTTATTTAGAGGCTGGAAACAAGAAATAGAATAAATGAGCTCAACTGAGCTGAATGAAAGGAAGCAACAGATGAACCCAACAGAATAGAAGTGCTTCTTGAGCAGGAGCTGCAACTGTTTGTTGATGCTGACAGCATTCAATTGCTTGGTAGACTCAAAGGCAGGCTACACACGTTGCCCTGGCATCCCTGGGACCCATCCAAAAATGCACAAAATTCCAGACATGAGGGCCATTCTTTCTAGCTCCTCACAAATAGGTTCTTCGATACTGGTTTTGTTGTCCTGTAAAATTTGCCATTTTGGAAAGCAAAAGATTACTGTTGGCTCCATGAGAGAGCAGGGGGAAAGACGGACTGCAGCTTTATTGACCAGTTGATTGATTCCTTCTTTGGAATTGGTTGGTTGTTTATTTATTAGCAATTAGTGCATTAGCAGTAAGGGACACAGCAAGCAAGTAGGCAGCGTTTGAAGAAACAAACTTTACTAAGTGTGACACCGGGCCAGTGTTCCCAGCTGTCCCCCTCTTGCTCCCAAGAGTCAGTCTCCAACTTGACACCTAATCCTCTGCCTCCATATAAATGTGTGTCCCTCTGAAACATAATCCTTGCTCTTCATTTCTACTTACTGTACAACCAACTTCTCTCCTTCTTTGGTACCATCCTTGCCCTTCTTCTGGCTATCTGGCAGCTTTTACCAGCCTGCAGGTCACTGCTTTACCACCCACATCAAATTAAAATCCCTTGTCCTACCCTTCTACATCCTGCAAAACGTGTCTACAAGAAACAAAAAGCAGGGTACCCCACTAAGGAGATATGCCTGCTCTGAGCTTTGTATCAAAAGATGGAGTTGTTCTGTGTACCAAGCTGGGGAAAGTACCACCCATGTTTCTAGTTCTGGCATGCTGCTCCAGGTCTGGAGTGCCTTCCTAGGTCCTGCCTGCAGAATGAGCAGGCATGTCCTGTTATCTTAGTCCTTCTCTTCAGAAGCACACAAGTCATGGAAAGATAAAACACAGTTTTCATTTTGTCACTTCTTCTTGTTCATTCTCACCACTCTGCTCACCATCTGTTTTGCCTATATTTCATTGGTTTAAATTAGGAGCTCCTCAGAGCAGGAATCTTGTCTTACTACATGCATGTGAAATGCCAAAACAGAACATGAACACTGTACCAGTAATAGCGTCACAAAGAAATTACCAAGGAGCACAGGATCAGTCTCATAAATGATTCACCTAGAAGGCAGAGTTGCATTTATTCATATATTATTTATTTTTATATTACTACAGAACTTAGGAGAACCAACTAGAGACTAAACCCCATTGTCTAGGGTGCTGTAAAATCAAAAATACTAAATAAGAGTTCCTGCCCAAAAGAGTTTACAATCTAAATAGCATACSAGTGATAACAAAAGTATGTGACAACTTCCTCTGCAAAAAACAGCATGTGATTAACTTCAAGAATACAGGTGGTTTAAGTGAGATTTTGCCATGTAAGTATTTTGCTTGCAAAGAGCCCGATTACATGGATGCATCCCTCCATTGAGCCATTTCATCTCACAAGGCCTATCTGAAACCTGCTGAGTGGCCCTGATCAAGTGCAGAGCCAGACAAAAGGAAATCTAGACTCAGATCCTAGCTGCCTAATGAGGGCATAGAAGAAATTTTGGCATATAAAGTTTCTAYGGCAATCCAAACCGGCCAGTACTTCTGCAGCACTCAAGTCTTCACCTACCTTTATGATTAGCCTGAAAGTTCCCAAGATACCACCTCTGTCTGCCGAAAGCATGGAAGCAGAAAGGCAAATGCAGTGTTTAGTACTTAGAAGCAATTGCTCAAGAAGTAATAGGCATGATTATATGCCTCCCTTTGTCCTCTCTGTACCAAGCATTTCCTCTTGACCAAACAGGTCTCTATGCAACACATTACCTTTAATGGAAGCTCCTTAAGAGATGTCTGTCTCCCTCTATTAACTGCAATAAGACCACAGAAGAGTGTTTCTGAACCTTTCCTATTCACTGAACCACCTGACCCTTTGAAAGAAGCATACAGCTCATTTTATATCCCACTGTTGCTTGAGGACAGATGACAAATAATAAGTCACATGGAACTGGTAAAACATTGAAATGTTAATATTTTACAAAACTGTAATTCAGTAGATATAATTACAAAACCTGTAACTAAAAAAATGTAGTAAAAAATGGTTATCACCTGATTAAATCAGTTAGTACATAACTGACAACTGCCTGTACGAGGGGTTCTGTTTTAGAGCTCAAATGTTTTCGCGGACTGCCTGATGTTTTGTGGACTGCCAGCCATCTGTGGACCACAGGTTGAGTAACTTGGCTCTAAATCTCCCTGCTGGGACTAAGTAACCACCTTTAGGTAGTGTAATGCCTGACTTAGTAGCCTGAATTAGGCAGTCTGGCTGTTGCATTCTGCTATCTGTAACACTGATGACACCACTGAGGATCTGAAAGGGAATGGGTCATTATTCAGAATATTTAAGCCTTTGGTTGTTTGACTGCTTCAGGTAGCATCTATTTAAGTCTGTAGTTTTGTTCTACCCCTCCCACACCCATCACAAATCCATAAAACAAACCACAAACACAATGCCCAATTCCCTTGATCAGATCCCCTTTCATTAATTTATTGATCAAGAAGCCTGGAGGAAATGTATTACCTGTTACCACAGGTTTTCTGTGGAATATTGGACACAGCACTTGATCTCTCCGTGCCTCAGCACCCTTACTCGTACAATGGCAGTAAAAATCATTCTGATGACACAATACTTACTAAATTAATGCTTCGAAGTACTTYAATACAGTGAAATGGAAAGGGTCACACAAAGGCAAAATACTGTATTAAGGCAGCTGCGAAGGCCAAGCCCCTTAGCTATATTCCACAACTTCTAGCTTGGTAAAACGTCCTTCTTTACCAAACCAGGACTGGTAACATCTGTGATGTGCATGCAAGAAAACCTTCCCTGTTGGGGCTAAGAGCATTTCCAGCACATCTGTGCCTGTGCAGGAAAATCTGGGTCACMGTTGACAAAGCAGCAGGCAGCGTTATCCCCTGCAGTGCAATCAGCATGGTCACATTTCACATGAAGGGCAAAGCAAATGTCGCACCTGCGCTGGATGGTCCTCTGTCAGTTACTGTCACCAACAGGTTCTGCCCCCTCAGCAGAGCCGTAAAGGCTGCAGCAGAGATGCACACGGTGGATGCTGAGCTGAGCTGGGAGCCACAGAGACCACTTGCTCTTCATGYGAGGGAGAGCAGCAGTGCAAGACTGCAAGATCTGCTTCAGAGGGATTACACCACCTTATTGTACAGGTAACGTTTCTTAGCAAATTCTGCACGTATGGCAGGTGGTCTGCCCTTCCCACTTCCCAGCTTCAGAGCACGTAAAAGAGTCTACTGCAAACTCATCCCATAGCCTGAGCCAAGAGTTCAAGCCACGCTAGGTCCATTGCTGTATTTTCACATAATTTCGCATCACTGGTGTTGAGGCCTGTAGAGAGCAATAAATACCAGAATCCTTCACATCACCTGTCAGCACCAAGTAAATAATGTAGACTGTGAAGAAGGACCTTCACATATGTGGTACATATCAACTGAGAGGCTAATGCTGACATATCAATAACCAAAAGCACGGGGCTGTGCTATGCCTTCATGAGAACAGCTCTCGCCCACTTGAGCAGATGCTGTCTCTGCCTGCCTTTGGTAAAGAGGATACAAGTTATCCTTTTCTACCGTCATATAATCTCTATTACATGACAACTTTTTTTTTTTTCATTCATAAATCTCTTCAGGCTTCCCATACACATGAAAAACAGGAGAAGGAAGGATCTGCTAAGTTTCTCTAAAATGGAAATTCATTACTGATGTAAGCAGTGTCTTTTGATTAAATCAATGTCTGACCTAGTAGCACTATGGATTTATACCAGCTGAGGATGGGGGTGGCCGATCTCACCTACCCTTGCTAAAATGGCATCACAGTAACCAAGATAGAGAAAGCAGAGAAATTGTGACAAGGAAGGAAATTTCACTCACCAGTTTAAAGAATTCTTTGGTTCCTCTCTGGTTTTGTTCAGACCTACCTACTTCCAGTGACAGCTGGAAGAAAGGATGCCTSTGATAAATCCCCAAATCCCTGTTACTTCCATACAGGGCTGGGAATTCCCAGTGAACATATCTGAGGCTGCCATCCTATTTCACATCAAACCGTAAGAGATCAGATAGGCCATTACTGATATTTTGATTTAAAAGAAAACAAATACAGGCAAAAAAGCGTAATTAAGGCTGTGGTTTTTCACCATGATGAACATATTTAACCATTTTATAATAATTTGTAATGCACTTCTAAGCTCCTCACAGCAGGAATTCAAATGCCTAAGTCACATAGTATCATCTCAACTATCGACAACCTGTCTGATCCAGCCTCATTTCTACTGACATCTCCTTCCTCTGCCACGTGTTCCAGATTGAAAGGCTTTCAACAGGCAGTGTGATGTGTCTAACCTTCAGAATTGGAGCCAAAACCTGTATTTCTGTTCCACGTGATCCCAAGCACAAAAAGCAAGTTCCATGTTTCTGGGAAAAGAATAGGATTTCCATGCAAATACAATAGGCTGCATTTTTATATACCACTTTTAACTTCAAAATGCTTTTAGACAACAGCCAAAAGGTATAGCAGACCAGTTAACACCTAGGATTGCCAGTGCTGTGCACTGTAGCTGAACTGGACTGCAATAACAAAGACAAGTCCTTCTGCTAGAGTGGCCTCTACCACTTGAAGCAAAAAAGAATCTCCTTCGAAATGAATAGCAATAAAGTGTAGATGGTAGGACATGCCACTGATCCCTTCTGGTCTGTCTCAGGGAAGATAAATTCAGCATAGTTCATTACACTTCACAGATGAGGAAACTGAGATACAGGTGTTCCAGGATGTCCTTTGAGATGTACTCAGAGATGAYGAATAAAAAAGGGGTTGTAATTAACCCACGAATAACGATGCTATCCCATTCCAGTTATTGTGAGAGACAAAGTAACAAATAACTCCAAGATGCAACAATTGCAATTACAGTGATCGCAAACATTCCTTGGTGGAAAAGTCACCTGTAATCTACTACCATGAGAAAAAGAACATCCTGATTTTGTTCTTGTTGAGGTGAGTGAAAAAAACTACCTGGACCACAGGAGGATGAGAATTGAGCTCTTAAAGGAAAAAGATACCCAGGGACAGGATTATCTTTTTGTTTTGCATTTGTACAGTACCTAGTGCAAATTCTGACAATAATAAAGTCTTCGACTTTAACACACAGCTATGGCAGTGTAAGATGCTGCTCTGAGTTTTTATCATTTCTCTTCTGGGGGTTACCAGCACATAGCTCTGCAGGCAGAACAGAACAAGCCAGCACTCCGGACCAGCGTTAACACAAAGTCCAAACACTAAAGCTGAAATGATGTAAGAGAAGGTTTGCAGGAAGCTGCCTGACTTTCCACTGAAGTGGGTGAGAAGTGCTCACAGACTCTTCCCCTTCAGCAACATTTTGGAAATAGAAACTGCCAGGACAGAGAYGGTAACAATCAAATCAGAGATAGTGGAAGCAACAAAGCACCCAAGAGCCAAAGCAAAGGTTTGCTTTTTGTTTTAAAGCCCTTTCTGTTAGCTGAGTCATATCAGACATAACCCCCACAGAGATCAGCAGAAGTCGTAAGAGCACAAAGCAATATTCACGGTGTGACTAAACCACACCACTTTCCTCATAATCCTTATCAGCTAGTGAGATTTGATGAAAAAACAACTAAATAGGCACAAGAAGGGGGAAAAAAAGCCCAACCAGGTGGCCATTCTACTTAAAGCACAGCTATCTGTACTGACGGATCAACTAGTGATTCATAATGAGATGGGGAAACCAGATTAGATAGATTAAATCTTTGTCATGATCGTAATCTGAAGACCACTGTACACCGAGGAGTCAGTGATCCACCTAACCGTTAACCTGAGTGGGTGCAGGCCTTTGCTGTGCCGCATGTATAGCTTGGCCTTCTGGCCCGCGTTGTGCTGCGCATACCCCTTGGATGCAGGATCAGCTCGGCTGGTTAATTGTACAAAGGAGCCTGTAGGAAGCTCACAGTAGTCACCAGCAATTAAACCACCTGCATGTCCTTGTTTGTCTTCATCTAAAAGTGCAGCAAGAAGTTCTGCTGTGAACATCCTTTTCATTTGACAGTAGAAATGATGAATAGAATTGCCTTTTCTTTTTTTTTTTTTTTTTTTTTTAACCAACAGCTTTTGTTGGACCCTGATCATAGTTAGGAAGAGTCTTCAGTTAAAAATGGGACATCAAGTAATATTTTTCTTTCATGATAGTTTTTTTTTTTTTTAAAAAAAGAAAATACTATAAGGGCTCGAAAGACCAAAACGTAAGGTAACCTTTCCACAGACAGATCTGCATGCTGTGCTGCGCCCAGACTGGAGGGCTGTTCCATGTTAGGCAGCTCAGGGTTTCCAGCATCTGAAGGGATGTAAGATTATTTGTACTCACCTCTTTTTCTTTATAATGTTAGCTCTAGTAAATGGTATTTTAAGCAATACTCTACAAAGTCTGAGTTCTTGCTGGGATCATAACAAACCAGCACTTCCTGGTGCAAAACATTCTTAAAGGATGGATGTATACTAAGTAGCAGTGCAAAGAAAGTGGTGATCAAGACTGGCTTGCCCTAGGTTTCCTTGCAAAATTCTTTTTTAATTATTACTATGATTACTAAATGATTAATATTTACACTGCCTATTCAAATTGTTATTTGCTATTTGTTATACTAGACTTTCAATAACTGGTACCACTCTCTACACAGCTGATTTCATACTGTGACATGCTATTCAGATAAATAAAGCTGAAGAGAACGGGAAGGTTTGTATGTTCAGCTAATTACCTGACTGCAGATGTCAACTGCTCTATGTCCTACCCCATCAGATTTTTACCCAGTCCATGTGTCTTAGATGAAACCACCCGTGTATATCTGCGTGTGCCTAGTCAAGTAAGTTAAACTACCATCTCTCTGTAGACATTCTTTATTCTTGAGGATTAGCTGGGTTACACGATGACAGGTTTTTTCAAAGTGGGAATTAGTCTAGTAGAGAAGAAAGAAAAGCAGCCTTGGACAATACACGCTACATCCCACGTTGCTGTCAGAGATATCTGCACAGTTATACTGTTCAAATTAAATCATTTAAATATTTAACATGCTTTCCCAGAATGAACTGCAAACCCAGTAACAGCTAGCAACAGCTGCAGCTGAATCCAGATCATATACCTCCAGGGCTAAATTCAACTCTGGAACCCCCCAAAATCCTCATATCTGACAGACACCCAATGTCTTTAGTGATACAGCTAAGATCAAGGTGAGTTTTCTTTTTGATGTTTCATCTCATATGGCAAAAGAGGAGACCTTGAAAATGCCTTTCTGGAACCATGCTGATGGTGCAACATCATGGCACATTTCTTTCAGACAAAGAAAGTGACAGGCCCTTGCAGACCCTCTACAATAACTTAAGAGCACAACAGATGTTCTCCTGAGTCTGCAGCTATACGTACCAGACAGAGAAAACTGGCAAACGATTCACCTGATTCAGTGTACTAACCTTGACCAGCCACATTTCCAGAAGGGAGACAGATCAGCCATCCTGCTGCCCCACCTTAAGCCTAAACTCCCCCCCCCYGCCAGGAATTTTCCTAGTGGCATCAAAAATGCCCTTTTCTCACCGAAACTCTTCTCAGGTGGGGCAGATGAACACATATCTCGAGCTTGCTCCATTTTCCCCTGTTGCCTGGGAAGCATTTCCAGGGAATTTCTACATGTATTCCCATCTATAGCACTTCCAGCTATGGAAAAGCTGTAGAACAAGTGCAAAGACCCACACGCTTCTCCTCCCAGGCTGACAGGTTAAAGAGAAATCGAGAACGTCTTTTGAGAGGATGGGCGGCAAGTTGCAAGGAGGAAAGAAATATTTGGTATTTCTTTTACAGAAAAAAAAAAAAAAAAGAGAGAAGAAAGCAGCGGTGGCGGCCGGGAGACCCCGCGGCCGCCTCTCCCAGCGCCCTCTCGCGAGTCCCCGCCAGCCGCGCCGAGCCCCGCTAACAAAGCGCCGCTGCCCAAATCCACGTCCATTTTCCCACCCGCTGATGCTCGATTCCCCCTCCTGACCCCCCGAGCCCGTTCATCGCCGAGCACCGGGCCATGCCAACCGCCCTCCTTCTCCCCTGTCACCTTGCGCTGTACAGCACGACAGCATTTTGCCCTCCACCCCCTGGTAATTTTCCCACGCTGGAAAATGACCCACCTATTTTCTCCCTCACCCACCAAGCAGCCGAGCGCACCATCCCTAACAACAACCTGCTAAATTTAGCCGAGTCGCCGCCACCGCGTATTCCTAGCAGGGGCGAGGGGGGGGACAGGCAGCAGGTACGCCGCGAACACCGCACGCACACACACACGCACGCACGGACATGCAGACACACGCGTGCACACGCCGGGCACACGCGTGCAGGTGCCAGCCGGCAGCTACTCACACCACTAGCCTGGAGATGATCCATGAGACCATGGCGCTGCGTGCCGCAGGGCTGGCTCTCCCGGCAGGGAGGGCTCACCCCGTCTCCTCGCCCGCCGCCGGCCGCCGCCCGAGTGAGCGGGGCGGGCGGCTCGGCCATCCGGCCCCGCAGCCTCAGCGCAGCCTCACTGGCGGCGCCGCCGCCAGCCAACGCGCAGCCGGGCCCGGCCGCGGAGATTGGGCAGGGCCCGTGGCCGCCCCCCGCGGTGCTCGGCGCTGCGGGAGGAGGAGGAGCGGACCCCGCCGGCCTCCCCAGCGGGAGACCCCCGGGCGTATGGGGAGTTTTCGGGTGCGGAGGGAGGACTGGGAGAGGGCGGTGGCTGCGCCAGCCGGGCAGGGGTCCCTTCCCCACGCTGCGGCAYCGGGCAGACACGTGTGCACTTCTGGACCACTGCAGCCGAGCAGTACACGAAGCAAACCCTATTGACGGTTCATATCAAAGTCAGGGCAAAGCTAAGGCATGGTGTTGGTGGGCTTCTTRGATATATAGGAAGAGACGGAGCCCCCTCCATGCCCCAAAGTTTGCAGGCACAACTGACAAGGGTGCTAGCCGCACGATCCAGGTGAATTCCCATCACTGTCCATGATGACAGCCAGCAATGTCTCCTCCACATTAGTTTTCATTAGGGGGTCTCATGGCTATCAAGTCAAATTTCCACGAGGAGTATTTGCCCACATGCAGAACAGACATTGGCTTGGCATGCAGGTTGTTCTTCCCTAAGTTTCCATTGGGTTCTTCTTGTTTTCCTTTGCTACATTGCCACAGCCAAATGTGATTAGATTGCCAGAAATCATCCTCCACTGCTTTGGTTTTTTTCTTCTATCAGAAGCACACGTGCCCATGGGAATTCATGATGTGTTTTAGTCTTGTGGCAATCCTTAGATCTCTCTCAAGCTTGCCACCATGAGACCAGCCCCAAGCTTCACCTGGAGGCTGCTCCGTGGAGCAGGTTGCCTGGTTTCAGGTGTTAGGGCAAGGGCTCCAGCCACCCTGGCTGCGCTGCAGGATCCCTGCCTCCATGCCCAACACATTGTTCTTTTCTAGGACTGTGCATCTGCAGCAAATTTTCCCTGTCATTCTGAGACAGCATAGCTGAATGAGGCTGAAATTCCCTAATGTGTCGTGAGTAACCTGTGAGGAACTCTTCTAGGGAGAGGCTGAACATTTCAAACCAGAAGTAGCAGAGCCAGGGAGCTGATCACAGACCTCCCCAGTCCCAGGTGGCCACAGCCATCCTCACACCCCTGTCCATTTCCACAGGGGGATGATCATCACACAATACCCAGCCCTTAACTAACAGCTGCTTCTGCTCAGCTCAAAGTCCTCCATAACGGGATCATTTTTTATTATGTAGGCTCTCTGGACCTGGTCCCCAGAAAAACAATAGCACCCATGGTATTCAGCTAAATCTGCAGGTATAGACATACATGTAGTTAMAGTTCGGCACCTCTAAAAATCATCTTCTAGAGGAAGATTCAAAGATAGTCCAGCATCTACATGGCCACATTGCTCTTCTCTCTGTAGTGGGTCTGTTCCTCCACCAGAGGGAACTTCCACCTCACGCTGTGACCTGTAACAAGCTGTTACCTCCTCACCCACCTCCCTGGGTCACAGCAGCATTTCTGCTACAAACACCGGTATTTTCTGGTTACAGACAGGCTCTGAACCACAGCTGGAGGTACAGGGCCACCATCAAACATTCCTGCCTCGGAAACTCCAAGGGCCTACAGTGGCAGCATCGCTACAGCCAGCATTTTGACTGCTATACAAGCACCACAAAGACAGGACTGGGTGGTCTGTTGCAATAAGCAAGTCTAAATTAGCTGTCTTCTCCAGACAAGATTGCTCTCTGGAGGAGCTGCCTTCTCTCCAAAAGAAGCCATTAGGACATCTAGCCCAAACTCTAAGGCAGTGAATCATCATGTGGCTGTCTTGCTTGTGTATCATAGCCAAATAAGTACTTGGAAATCTGCTATCAAAGTTTTTTCATGTATCAGGATTTAGTGTGAGATTTTAGACTGCATGTTGGCAGACACTCCACAACATTATTACAGTTAATGATGTGATATGATCAAGTATAAGGCACAGATCTCTCTGCACGAATATTTGTGTAATCACCACAGCACATAGAACTTGCCACTCAGTACTTGCTGCATATTTCAAGCACAGAAAAATGGACCAACAGGAGAAGACACCAGATCATAAAGAGAGATAATACAGAGGACAACACCCAAAGCTGCAGCAAAACATTTTAGTGCCCAAAGCATAACTCAGCCTTACGTCCTCTTGGCTCCTTCCAGCCTCTTCCAGCTCATCATGTTGCCTGCAACTCCTGCTAGTCACCATCACTGCTGACCTGCAGCTCTCTTTTCTGGACAGCAACCGTCAGAAAGGCTTGAAGATTTTTTCTTCTGCTTGGCAGCTCTCTCTGACAGGGGTAAGCAGGACATGAACCCCTCTTGTGCTTTGTACACAACTGACACAATCACCACCTGATGATTGTTGACTGATMTTAAGCCTCAAATGTACACAGATAGTTAACAAGGTAGGTCTGGTGATGGAAAACCTAACAAGCCTGTCAATGGGAATGCAGGGAGCTTTACTTAAACAGCTATTTGGTAAACAGAGGGTAAAGRGGAGAAATTCAGTTCTACTGAGTCATCAGTGGAAGGGTGACAATGCCCCCTACCTACTCTTCATGAGCTGTGTCTTAGGATAACAGTCACACAGCCCTGTGACTGCAAGCTCGGCATGCGACATCCCAAGTATCCTGGAAAGAGGCTTTGCCTGAAGAAAGCCTTTCCTTTGCTTTTAAACTGCCTGACCCAGTCTATAAAGAAACAAGGGAGAGACACAACAAGAGTTAAAGCTGTAGGGACAGATATGAATTAATTTACACAGCCAGCTCAGCAGAGAGGCCACCCGATGCTAGTGGAACATTTTGGAACAGCTTTAGCAGTGGAAGAAGGTCAGGCAGTGAAAAATCCTACGCAGATTGCACCATTAGATGGTTTGATCTCTGTTCCCCAAATAACAAAATAAACCAGCTTTGTTAATGAAGGCAGAGCCACCACCCTTGCCCTAAATACTATGCAGCCTTCTCCTAGCAACTACTTTTCCTTAGCAGTTCACAGCCATGGAAAAGTCAGACCCCCCAACAGCTCTATCATAATCAGACTCATTCCTCTTTGGCCCCAGGGAGAGGGGATGTCAGCCTCACAGCTAAACAACAACTGCCAAGCCAAGTCTTCTTTGAACAAGAAGAGTGACTGATATATATGCACAGGGCATTCTGTTACCAAATCTAGAAAAGGTCAGGAAGTAGCAAGTGCAGAGAGAGGGACAACTCTTATCAAGAAGGCATGCCYTCCAACGGATCAAACCTACATGAGAGGCATTTCAGAACAGCTTGAGAAGAACAGACAACCTAGCTAGGAAATGTTCCCAGGTATAGAGAAAAATATCAGACAGGAAACCTGCGGTGATGTTTTGGTGCTGAAGTTCACGTGGAGAAAACAAAATAACAAAATGAAYATAAAAATAAATAAAACACATGCAATAGTGACAGTGCACACATATATTCTATAGTATTGTTACAGCACCTAAAAAGTATCAGGAGAAGAAAGATAGTTTGATCAGGAAATGGATATTCTGCATCTCATCAAGGAATATATATACACACACACATA
The DNA here is from genome assembly GCA_035582835.1 of Phoebastria nigripes. Lineage (NCBI taxonomy): Eukaryota > Metazoa > Chordata > Aves > Procellariiformes > Diomedeidae > Phoebastria > Phoebastria nigripes. The sequence continues at coordinate 1,921,561 of JAYKAV010002955.1, forward strand.
TATATACACATATATAGAGATACATATGCTCAGCCTCTTGGAARAGAAATGTTTGGTCTTCCACCCACTGGAAGAGAATGAGTGACCTCTTGCATTTATCTCCTGACTTCTACTTGGGAAGCAAAAGAAAAAACAAATGAACAAAAACCTAAAAAGACAACGTGGACATTTAGAGCAAAAAATCCAAGAAGAATGCAGCTCCTGAATACAGTAATGAAAAATGCCCATTTCTAAAACTACAGCTTTACTAACAGATACGGACTAGATATGAAAAGGTTAATCCTACTCTATGGGGAGTATTGTTAAAGCATGTGGAGACAGTCAGCATTTCCTGGCTGCCATTTCCATCTTTATTATTGAATTACTTGCTTCAGAGCTATGGCCATTAGCAAAGAGAGATTAAGAAATGCCTATTTTGACTCAAAAGTGGTGTGGTCTGGCATTTGAGCTGGGAACTGTGACTGCTGAGAAGCACTCTTCATTCTCAATGACTCATTATAAGAGCTTGGGGAAAACATGGAGATCAGCATGCTTGAATGTATTATTTGGCTTTGGGTAACCAAAATGGGATAGCTTGGTACCAAATATTCTAACATGAAACTCTACAGCACAAAGGTCAGTCAGTGGTACTCTACACCTCCAAATATTAAGCTCTGGCTACCTGAAGTTGCCCATCAAAAGTGTCTTCTGAAAAGTTTGTTCTTTGCTTCCCATATCCCCTTCTGTAACTTACATGTTACAAGATGCCTCTGCCTTAGAATAAATCCATGTGTCTTAGATTAATTCATTAGCAGCTGCAAGGCATCTGTAGACCCTCCAGCTCCATGAGAAATTATCCCAATTCAGCATGTTTTCCATTCTACTATTTCAGAATGAAGAAAATGTTTAGATTACAGCATTTTATAAATTGATGAAAAAAGGACTGTATCTTAGACTGGAACTTACTTTTTCAGCCTTAGATGTCAATAAAGACATTAATAAATTACCACTGTTATTACAGTCCTTCTGACACTCAGATTAGTCTTCTTGTCCCTTGTTACCTGCTACCATCTTTCCACCTCAGCCTAGTCATGCACAACCATCAGGTCTATTCCATGTCTCCAAATGATCTGCCTGTCACTGTTTATGTCCTAAACACCCTGCTATGGACCACTTACAACAGAAATGTAAAAAGAAAGGAAACAGTTCAATAAAAAAATTATGTATGAGCAAAAAAAAAATGGTGATCAGAAAACAGATTGTTGGAAGAGAGATCTTCTGGATCAAATTTTATAGTCTCCTACTATAGCAGGTAAGAAGAGACACTGCCTCCTCTTAGGGACGTGACATACAACTCCCTTATTTTTATGAAGCACTTCTTCCCCGTCCCTGCCAGACAAGAACCTACTCACATATTTGACAAAGACTGCAAACAAAGAGGAAGACACGCTGCTCAGATATCTTGGTTGGATGCTGGGAGAATGTCAGCTTGGGATTTCCCCACAGCAGGTTCACATCCTCACCATCTTCCTCCTGAGGCTTTTCTTCTTCATGAATACTAGCTCTGAATGTCTGCTGGAGTGAGAAGGCAAGCATGACAGAGATGTTCCCTCTGTTAAGGAAAGGAAACTTCTAAAAGAAGAACTGCAAGAGTGACTTCTAATAATAAGGCATACTCTCAAGCCTGGAAACCAGCAGCAAGACCAAGCCTATTCTAGCTTTAAAACAGGACATTTAATAATTCTGAAAAAACGAAAAGGAAAGGCCACTTCCTGGGCAAACTGCTGTGGACGATGCATACTGAGTCGAGACCAGGGGAGGGTTAATCTTTGAATTTGCTGGTGTGTGCCTCTCTGGGCCCTAATTACCAGCTACTGCCAGGGAGGAGAAACTAAGACGCACAGAGCTTTGGTCGGATCCAGTGTATCAGTTCTTATATTCTTGCATTGGAAGGATGGGCTTTTTTGAATTTTATTACTGTGGAGTGTTTAACGATGACTACAATACAATAGTAAATGTACTGAAGGATGACTTGACCATGTTCTTGCCCTTAAAGCAGACACAGAGAGAAAGGAGGAAGGTAATTAAGTGCTAGTGTGAACACAACATTTGCTAAAAAGGGATGTTGAGAGAAATATGGTCAGTGCATGGCCTTGAGGTTTCACTGAGGCGCCATGCAGATGGGAATGCTAAAGATAACAAGCTGTAAATAATGAGTGAAAGGGGCCTCTCTCATGAGCAGAAGAGAGAAGGTTTCCTTCAAGGAAACAGAAGGAATGTGGGGGAGGCTATGGACAGCCCTAATTCTGCTAGGGGGAAGCTAAAGGACCACTGCAGACTGGTCTTAGCAGTTTCTAGAGACAGGCTGTCTTCATGGACTGATGTAATAAAAAAATTGAAGGCAATAAGAGAGGAAAGGAAAGTGGGCTTCTTCGCCATCCCTTGCTGAGTCGCCTTTAACCAACCAATTCGGTATCACAGGCACTGCTCTGTTCAGCAGTATCCTGTACATAGGTGAAATTACTAAGCAATTACTAGACTACCATGGCTTGTAAAAACATGTTTTAATAACTGTATAAATGCTACTTCATGGTAAGTTTTAATAAAAAGCTGCTATTGACCTTCAGGATCAATTTAAATCCCAGCACAAACCAGGATGTGGCAACTAGAGATTTCAATTTTGTGCAGAGCCCCAAGGGAGGCAGAAGGAGACTAGCTGCACTGGCACACCTGGCAAAGATGCCTTCCCATGGGAGCTGCCCAGAAGTACTTACAGGTGAGCCGCAACCTCACTGTGAGTGCACTCATTTCTCCAGGGTTTTTCCCATACTCCTACCAGGGCTCTCCTTCTCCTCCCATACACCACAATACACCTGCCTTTCCCATATGTGTCCTGCTCTGTTCCACTCAAGGTGTGTAAACCACTCACTGCTTTATAACTGCTTTCTCCTCAGTTATAAATGCAAAGAGAAATGCTGAGTGGCAAAGCACAGGGCATATTAAAGACACTGACTCTCATACCACGTATAGTCATGAACACGGAATTCCACCACGCTAAGCTAGTTCCAGTTCTATGTAATTCTGGAAAAAGTAAAAAGAATGTCAGGGAAAATATGCCTCTTTATATGGACAAGTTATATAACTAAATTTTGTCTCTGCAGTCAGGGTATATGAAAAACTTGCAGTATCATCCTGCTTCTCTCTCTCATTATGTGGCAGTAAGACTAAGAATTAATTGTCTTCCCAGGGACAAAAAAGGCTAAGCTCCAAAATTGAAATGGAAAAAAAGCAGGATCCAAACAAACAACTCAGAGGCTTCAGAAAAAAAACAAAGGAAAAATACACCCACTGTGATAAGAGTTTTCAAGTTACCTTCTATAGGCTATTTATAGAGGACACCATCTCTATAAACGTCGCTCCCTTTTGAAGACTTACARTATCTCACTTTAATGCCACTATTAATGAGACCAGATAACAGTTTCTTGGCTAGTATCTGCTTACAACTTAAAAAGGTCAGAGTGARTGGTGTGGGAATAGAGCACTCCCTACATTTGGTACTGGGAAGTGATAATATTCTAACACGTTTCTAAATGATGCATGTCTGACCGAGGAAAGTGGCAGTAGTTTTTCCCCACAAATARTGATCCAGTCTGACTGCTTAGCACAAGATTTGAAAAGGCTACAGCTGAAAATGGAAATTCGGACTCCTAGAAGTCTACATGTCAATACCACAAACTACTCTATAAAGGTAATGAAGAGAAAAAAAGATAAGAGCCAACTGCTAAAAAAAAAAAAAAAAAAAAAAGCAGCCTTTGTGCTCCATGTCCATTTTCTGTATATCAGTCTCCAGCCAGAAAACTGCAAGTTCCAACCTCTTGAGCTAAGAGAAGCATTTGCAAGCACATGTTCTCCCTCTCTCTCCCTCCATGCTCCAGTAAGAGACTCTTAATTGCAATGTATGCAGATGATGGAGTGTTTTCTGTACTCTCTTCTCCTTCAGACCCCATTTCAGCCATCCTCTGTTGAAAATACTTCCAATGTCTATTACAGCTCAGAGATTCTCCAAGTACCACTGAAATGAAATGGACAAAATAAAGCCAGTGAATAGCACTGCCAACAGCAGGATTGTGAAGGTGTATCTCTGTCCGATGAGAAGTGTGCCAGCGAATCACACAGTCTTCCCAGAACTACCCTGAAACCAGTTAGGGCACTGATAAAGGTGTTGCTGTAGTAACACAGAGCTTACTCTGAGACAGCTACACAAGTATGTCCTTCAGTATCCAGGGAGTGATTTTCAATTCATGCTGAGCTCCGTGCCACTGAGGACACACCTGACTTTGTAGAATAACTGAATAATTTAGTTGCAAGTAGCCTGTGGAGGTCATCCAGTCCAACCTCTAGCTCAAAGCAGAGCCAACTTTGAAGTGGCATTACACTGGGGAGGGCCTTGTCTCCAGCTAATATTTTATAAAGTAGTCTAGACATGACTTTGTGAGCTGCGGCTGTTACAGCATAGAGGGACATGAGATAGTTTTAACCTTACAACAGCTCTGCAGAACTGATGTGGTAGGCAGAGACCAGAAGCTGTTTTAGCACTGAAGTCGTCTTCCTTGGTGCCCGCAGCACAGCAGCTATCAGTGCACTGTGCAAGAGGTTGTGTTACAAACCTCTTACTGGTAACGAGTAGGTCAAGACATTGTTCTTTTGAACTGAAAACTGGTTCTGCAGAAGTCAAGTGCATTCCTTCTATTCACTATAGGCAAGAGGATTTCAAACCCTGGTTTTGGGCTATAGTAAATACACATGGTGGGCAGCTGCAGCCATTACTTAAGAGTTAATCCCTGTAATATCCTTTGTTAATCTAACTACAATGATCAAGTGGCATGGAACATATTCAACATACCCATAGGGTGCATGTTAGATTAACAGGATTACCTGCTGATGATGGTAATACTACTCTATATTTATTCAGCACTTCTCTGAAGAACAGAAGGTACTTTTTAAAGGTAGGTAAATATTTATTAATCCCAGAGAGGAAAATGTAAGTGTAAAGAGGTTAAGTAACAACGTCAGTTCCACACAGTGAACCAGTAGTAATATCCCTAGATGCATGCTCTAACACAGCATTTCTTAAGCCATCAGTTGATATGACCTGCTTATAAAGCCCTAACAATTACAGCACATCCTGTTTTCTCAGGCTAACAGTCTGCTTACAAAGCAAAATTTCTATTGCTAGTTAAGCCTCCAATTTCACTACTCACTTTTTGCTAACTTTGAAAGAGTCTACACAAAATATATTTGGGGTGCAAGCATACAGTTTATGATGGTAAACCTAGAAAAGGGATCATTCTTTCCTTTGCATTGTAGCGCATCTAACACACTGTGCTATGGAATAATCAAATGTAAGCATTCTGAACCATTTACAACTTATCTGGTGTCTTTTAAAGCCTGTGTTCATAAATGATTATTTTGTATTCTTTACGTACAAACAATAGATGTGTTTAAAGCACTCTGATAAAATAATGAACTTCAAGAATAAAGCTTTCATTTTTCCTCCTCTTTAAAAGATCCTTTATGGCCACAACCAATTCCTGTGATTCCTGTCTTTAGACATTATTCTTCTAATGTTCATAAGATCATTTGTACCACTGGAAACCCGTGAACCCTGAACATACACTGTACTGCTTATTAGCTCATTAGTGCCTCATACTAACATTCACTCGCAGTAGCTTTTGATAAAGAAAAAAAATTAATTCAATGCCTACCTAATTTGGGCAACAATGTGTAAACCAGAGAGTAGCACAGGCATCATCCCATCTTATGTTTGTATCTAGTTCAGCATTTACTCTAAAAGAAAGGGTGGAACGTAAGTCAATAATCAGGGACCTCTACAGCAAACGAGGAAGATCAGACACCTCTGAGGGATAATTTGTCCCACTTATTCTAGACACCTATTTTAGTATGAATCTTCTCCTGGAGATGCTTCTCTTCTTTCCCTGCAGAGTAAGCCTAGACAACGAGATGCCTGCTGGTGGATGAAGTTCATTAAATGCATATTTTTTGTATTGGCAATTTGTGACCTACATGTTATACAAAGTGAGACACATCCTACCTCTGCTGCAACCAGAGGCATAATGCTAATCACCTCAGTGGTGTGAGTCAGGGAAACTAACACCTGACATACAATCATGCCTTCTAAAATTCAAAGTCCTCCAATGATCTGCTGAATTTTTTTCCAACATTGCATTTCTAAAATCCCTTTCAGCTTTGCCAATTATTTCAATCACCTAAAATATTTTTCTACTTGCTGTTGAAACAAATCCATCTCCAGCCATCCCAAGGTAGACATACAGGTTTTAAGCTACTCCTCATTGTTTATGTGTCCAAGTTTGTTGGACAACAGAGACAGCCTGGAGTAACTTGGCTGTGTCTCTTATATTCTCAATAGAAAACTGCAGCTGTAAATTTTATTCTGTGATGATTTGTGCACAGGAAATAAGAGTAAGAAGCAGCGCTAGAAACCTATGCTGCAGCACAAGTTCCTCTGCAAAGGAAACTGGAAAATGTCATTTCCATTTTTTGGACAACTGCAGTTAGGTAATTATGCTATTTCGGGCATTAGATATTGGGAATCAAGAAAAGTTCAATTTTGCCTTCTCATGCTTTTTAGAAGACACGAGAGACAAGACAGATTGCAATCTTCCTCTTATGAGAAGACAAGGCTGACATCTCTTAAAAAAGTCAGTGGATGAAATTCCTAGTTTCGCTGGAGTCAGGAATTTGCTTTAGAACTACTGTTTTAATTTCAGGTACAAACCTCTACTGCCAAAGTCTAGGGTTTGGAGAACATCCATTAGTCTCTGATAACTGTGAAGAGAGACGGTTAGGGAAAAGACACTACTAAGTTTCACTGACATGTAGTTGACTTGGGGAGCTTTACAGAGAGGAGTAGGAAATTACTAAGTGCTTTACAGTGATAAATACAGTGAAGCATATCATAATTACCACTGCCAGTATCAATGCCCAGCTGCACTGCAGGCTTCAGCTTGGAATTCAGTTGCCGTCCCAGTGGCCTTAAAACTGTCCAGCGCTCCTCTCTGTTGGGCTGGCTGGTGGTGCAGAGGAAGAGGCCTCAGCATGCAGCTGGAGAGCTGAGACTGAAAGAGCATCAGTAACAATCTGTAACTTACAGCTGTACCTATTTTTTAAGTGATACTGTTGCATTTGCTCTCTCTAATTAAGCAGCAGAGAAATCACAATGCCCATTTCCAATTTCTGGACTGAGAGTACAGGGAAGGTGGGAGCCAGTTTGAAGGCACAGGTGTGTCAGCTGCTTTGCTTTTTCTTTGACTATATTTTACTCAAAATCTCTGCTCTTGCTTATATATGATTTCTTGCATTGTCCCTTTATCTGAAACAGATGACTCAATTCCAATTTAGTATTAAATATCTTCTGGGAAAAATTCTTAGCAGCTGCTTCACAACCATGCTTTTTTCCTCCCTGGCATTAGAGAGCGTAAACACTTATTAAAGTTTAAAAGGAAAAGGCAATTTGAGGATTAAAATAATGTTTAATTAGTAGCTATAATACTCATCATCTTTCAGGTGGACAACACAAAGCAATTCATAAGAATGATCATTGTCCCCCATCTGACAGAGGAATGAGGTGAATTAAATTATCTGCCTAATGACACACTTAGWGTTAGATTCCAGATCAGGCTCCCACTTCTGTGCTATACCAACTAGGTCACATTTAGCAATATACAATTTTAAAAATTTCCCAGTTCTATATTCACCAATATCTGGGATCCTAACCTTTCACTCTGTGKTTTTTTTTTTTCTCTTCAGCTTCAGCGATACCGAAGCTAATAGCATTACTTTAGCTTTGTTAACATTGTATCAGCACAACATGCACAATTTCCAAAAAAAAAGGATGTATTTCTCAGTTGACCCTTGACACGAAAAGATACTGTATTTTCCTACTGGAATCAGAGTTACTACACTAGCAGGTAAAACATAAAATGTTCTCTGCTAAGTACCCATCGCTCCAGTTCAAGGGAGAGTTGGTAAGCGGCCGGACAAAAGAACTAGAGTCAAGAAAGCCAGCGTTCTCTGCGGGGAGCAGAAGGATTTGCAGTGCATCGGGTAAGACTCAAGCACACAAAGCCTACCCATCAAGATCACTCTCGAGTGCTTTCTTCGCATCCAAGTCAAAAGGCTGAGCCTTCTTTTAAGTGAATACATATTCAAGAACAACCAAAGTTCTTGTCCAAATTGCACATACTCGTAACTCACAACAATCACTACTTCTCCCTGTGTTCGTTATTTTGTCGAAAACTACATTAAATTACCAAGATTGAAAGTGTCCCAAATACCTTCAACAGAATACACGTGGTTTTGAAAAAACAAAAAGCAGCACTGTGAATTTTGTCCAAACGATCCTAGAAAAGTATGTAGCAGGCTAGTTCAATATTAGTAAAATTTCTATCACCTAGTCTAGGATTCACTGACCTGACACCTTGCTATACGTGCCCAGGAGCCTGAGTTGCCAAAATTTCTTGTCAGATCCACAAGAGAAAGGTGCAACTTTTCTCCCAAGGGAAGAAGCTCAATCACAAGACAGGTTTGTTTAAAACTAAGAGAGACAGTAGGAAGCACTTGTAATAAACCTCAAGAACCTCTCTGGCACTGGCAGGGAATGGTGTAAAGGCTAACTGGTCTTTGCCAAATCCAGGTTATGTTATTTCAATGATGAAAGAGCCTGGACATTATTAAGTAGCAGAATATGAATAACATGACATACTTTCAGTTTGTTGTGAGGCTTTTGGAGGTAAAGCTAATTAACCAAGAACAATTTTCCTCAGTTCATTAAATAATGTTGCTTAAAGTTCACTACGCAGCTTTACCTAACTTTCAGTGGCTCTTTTTGTACATGGGTAGTAATATCACCAAGAYGTTCCTGCTGTGCCAGCAGTCTCTAAGACTTGATTCAGCTATATCCATCAAGATAATATTGATTTGCATTCTTTTATTAAAGAATGGTACCCTGAACCCTTTGAATAATTAACTCCTGTAGGGAAAGGGCTTTTTTCTTCCAAAACAGGCCTTCTTCATCTGGAGCAGCCAAGGAAAACCAAAATCAGCACGTAATTACTAACCACACTTCATGTCTAATGTTTGTTCGTGATTATTCTTTAAAAGTTATTGCATCACTTTATCTATAAATACCTGTTCAACTAGAATTAATCTGAAAAATTTAATATCCAATCCCAATCCCCAGACAATACTTAACATCCAATTAAATAATTAAATCATTAAATGTTAAATTAAGTCAATTAAAATTTAATAGTCAATCCTGATTTATTATCCTAAAAGTCCTCTCACAGTTTCCTGTTTCCACAGTTGCGATAGCAAATCTAAGTCCTACCAACTCATAGCTAGCAAAAGAAAAGCAAATTAGTCCCCACTGCAGAGTAGTGGTGGAAAAGATTAAGTTCAGCATTTCTTACGGAATTTTTCCTTCAGCAAGTAAACTTAATTGCATAGCATTATAATGTACCTTGTGTCAAAATACGTGCTTCCTTTAGCTTTAGACAAGGAGACAATATTAACTAATGTAAGACATAAATTATTTTATTTTAACTTAYGGTAAAGAGATAAGCATGGAAAAAAGAGACAGAACTAGTCCTGCTAGTCTTGTAAAGCTGATCCATGTGAGGTGTGCCGAAGTAACATGACTGTACCTGAGAAAAGAGCTTATACAGGCTTTTATCTTTTCATGCTATAACTGGAGCTAGATTGAATAGGAGCAGCAACCGATCTACTTTAGCTACTTGAGGAGTAATTAAACTACATCAATTTGGGTGCTAGTGAATAAGAAAGCTTCTGGTAGTCTGTTATCACTCATTCTTTAGCACTGTATCTCAAGACATACTGGAGAAATGAAACTGTTAGGTATCTTCCAAAGCCCTGTTTCTAGTTAGTATGGCTGGTATTTTTGTAGTCTGACCATAAGCGCTTTCAACTTTAATTACACATCCTTACACCTTCATCATTAATCATCAGACGATAAAGCACTTTATATTCTTTTTCTGTGCTTGTACAGCCTCCAACAGGGCTTTGAGAATGAAGACCTTTAAATGTTGCTACAGTAGAGATTTTAAAAAACAGTATCCATAAGATCTTGCATCGACCATTGTTTGTTGTAACTGCACACAAACTTGTAGGCTTACCTTGGAAATGCAGGAGGAGAGCCCTGCACAGRAAACATCTTCCAAGAACATAGTGCCATAACAGTTCATGTTAGCTACCGGCCCTACTCTGAATAAAATGTCCCTTTCTTGCAAAGTGTCTGTGATTGGTGATATCAAATACTTTTTGGTAGTGGGAGACCAATTTTCAAACACAAACATTTGAATAGCACGTCCAGATTTTATATGCGGAGAAGTAGGCTTAAATGCCTGAATACGGAATTTTTTAGGCATTGATAGTTATAAAATTGGCTATTGAGTTTTACTGCATGTATTGTTAAACTCAAATTTCTCTTCACCCAAAGCCTCTTAATGCTTTTTTCCTAGTGATACCGTATACAAAAGTACTGTTACTTACTTAATGGTGGCTGAAAGGAAGAATTTATTCAAGTGTGTTCTGAAGTTAGTTTGAAGAGCACCTGTTTGCAGAGATTATTCCTTTCTCAAATAGGAGCTAAAGGCTTACCTATTAGCAGTTCAACCCAGTAGGTAGAGCTGGCTGTAAAAAATTATGTTCAAGACTTCTTGCAGGCAGAAGAACAGGTTGAAATCTGCTGCTTTGTAGTTTAATCAGTTCTACATATTTACAGCACTAGTTTGTTTTGCAGGTACTTCGAATGGCGTTTTGTTCTTGAGAGATGTATATAATCCAGAGTGAGATACTTGCATCTGTGCCATTATCATAGTGTGTTTCAAAGTTATTTCTGAACATCTTGATATTTCTATTGACATACTGTGTGAGTGAGGGTGGGCATATATACACAAAATTTTTCTAGTAGACATTAGTTTTTGTGGAGACTATTGTGAGTGGTCATAAAATAATCAGGTAAGAAAAACACAAGTATTTATTTTTCTGTATTGTATGGTTAAAATCCTGGGAAATGTATTCTAAAACTATGCAACAAATTCAGAAATGTTTATAGTCACAGTTTAAAATTTTGTATCTTTTTTTGACCCAGGACTTCACTGGTTACCCCAAATTTATAACTTTTAAAGAAGCTAGATAATTTAGAAAAGATATTTGGTCCTGATCTAACTTCTTCAAGGAATGAAGAATCCTAGGGAAGTGAAGCAAGTAGCTAATTATCTTCCCTGCTCAAAAATAAAAAAAATCTTAAGTTATCTGGCTTCAACTTCTAGCCCCTGGGTTTTGAATACCTCTACTCTTTCAGGACTGAAAGCTTGCTTGCACCCTGAATGCGTGATTTTGTCCAGGCTCCTGTCAACTTGCACTCTGCCTGCTTCACCGTTTTCTCTTCTGGTCTCTGCTAATTTGTTTTACTTTATATACATTCAGAATGTTGCATTTTGATCATATGACTCTTCTTTTAGCATCATTTCCTATATAAGTGTAAGTTCATTTTCAAGGTCATTCATGGAGACTATGTCACTGTAGCTATCACCCTGTGCTTGCTCTCTTACTCTTGGCTCTCTAGGCCAGTACCCACCCAAACCATTAAATTTTAAAACACCTTTGATCAATCTTCATGCTAGTCTTTGCACGTGGGAGCTGCTCATTCACAAAACCCACACTGTTATCTTTCAAATCTYTCCTTAAAGCTTTCCTATATTCTGGTGCTAATGGGRAAAAAAAAAAAAAATTACCTTTAGGCAACTGGAGTGCTACCAACAATTTGATCTACTGTATCGACTAATATTGCTTCCTTATTGCCTAACATCGCTCTTCCTGTATGTATTAATCAGCTACTCTTTGAGGCAAAGTGTTGGGGCTTTAAATAATGAGGGCATACAACACCTATGACATATACGTTGTACAGCTGCTGTTACAAGAGCCTAATACCTACAATGAAAAAAGCAATTTGGTAGTTTCAAATGTAGCTTGCTTTATACAATATCTGATCAAAAATTCCATTTTGTAGGTCTGGTCTATATATTAAATATTCAAATCTGAGAAGCGAACGTACCTGTTTTTCCTTTCAGTGCCTGCTAACRAGTCTTTCCTCAGGCTACATGCAGTTGCTGATATATTAGACTCATTTTCTATTATTCACTTTTGTTTGTTTGTTTGTTTTCCTTACTGAAAATGCTACATATTACTAGGTTCATCTTGTTGCTAGAAATCACTGAAGAGGCCTTGGAGTTACCAAGGAATTTGGGCTGCCTGATTTCCATGGCATGAAGGACAGTAACTCCCTCATCACGGTGCACGAGGAAATTTTTGTGCCTTTTGATGTCATACGCGAATGTGTTTCTTTGAATGTAGCAGTAGACAAGTGATCAGTGGCAAGTCCTGAAGCAAATTGGTGGGAAAAGCTTTAAAAATGCATTTAACACAAATGTGGGACTGGCTTCTTTGAGAAAATGGAGGATGAGACCAGAATGTGGCAGGAATATCCTGCCTGCAGTGGACCCCCGCTGCTGTTTGATGGGGATTTTTGGAGCTCAAGACATCTCTCGTGACAAGAAGCATAAGCCGAACACCACCAGTTTCCAGTAAACCGGATGACTCAACAGCTTCTTGGCCTTGGGTACTTTCTTCATTTTTGGTCGTCTTCTTCCCACACCCTCTGGTGGGAAAGTCTTGTGGTAGAAGATGAGTATGCATGTCTTGCTAGGTCACTGCAGAATACGACCAGCTAGCTCTTTACCATGTTCTCTGTTTAACTACTTGGTTCTCTTATGATATTGGTTACAGTCTTTCATAAGAGCACACAGGTCCTGCGTGAAATGAATACGGGATCTGAGATGGTGAGAGACATTTGCTTGTAGATAGAGCTACATAACCCAACTCAGCTACAACTAGAGCTTCTCTAAAGCCTGCCATCCTCCCAAGGAACTTCTAGCGCATGTTATTTTTTCCCCTGCAACTTCTCCTGTCACGCAGGAGCTAGGTCTTCCCAGTCACCCTCAGCCTCCAAAGCAGWCAAACAAGATGGTGGCCTGTAAGACACTTCCGCCTCGCCTCCGCCCGTTCCTCGGCGCCGCCGGGCACCTAGTGCGCAAGCGCAGACGCGGCCCCCGAGCAGGTGTCACGCCCTTCCCCATCTGCGCGTGCGCAGAAGGCTGTCCGCAGCGCCCCCGCAGGCGCACCTTGCCGATGTGCGCTTGCGCAGAAGCACCCCACAGGTGCCCCCTCCCCCTGTGCTATATCTGACTACGCTGCGAACCGCACGTATAAGCGGCCATTTCACGCTTCTTGCCTCCCTCAGATCCCTCCGCCGACTCCAAAGGCAGCCCTTATAGCTTAAGCCTCAGCTCGCCTGAGGCAGAAGCATAAGCCTCAAGGCACGCTACGGCCTAAAACCTGTTTGTTTTTCCATTTGGCCCCATCTTTGGCCTCTTCGTGGACGTGGGCGGGCTGGCGGACTCATTCACTCGAAGCTTTGCGGAAGGATACTCATTTTTAACCGCCATCTGCTGAGCAACGGTTTCGAGGCGTGGCCAGGAGCGCGGACACCGCCCCTCCGGGCCAATCGCAGCGGGAGGCTTGCCTCGAGCCCCGCCCCGCTGGCGCGGGAGAGCCAATGGGAGCGAGGGATGGAGCGGCGGGGGCCGGCCGCGGGCCGGGGCGGGGGGCGGGCGCGCGGGTGAGGGGTGTGTGCGCGAGCGCGGGGCCGAGTAGGAACGCTCGCCGCAGCGGCTGTTGCTGGGGGCGGAGGGGAAGCGCCGTGTTCGCGGAGCCCGCTGCTCGGGCGCCGTGTGACCGCGGGGTGCGCCGGGTGGGGACCGGCGGCAGGGGCCGGGGGGGAAGCAGGTGAGGGCAGGGGCAAGGCTCGAGGGGTGTCTGGGCGGGTAGGAGGGGGTGTTCGTGAGGCGGAGAGGCGTCCGGAAGGAGCTTGGCCCGGTCGTTTGCTTCCCTGCTTCCCTTTCAGCTGCCGCCCCCCGCTTCGCCTCCTCGGAGGGAGGGAACAAAGAGGCCGCGGGGGCAGGGTGGCGGCCGGCCGGGGTGGAAATAGCTCGGAGCCGCACTGCAGCAGCTTCTGGTATTTCCTTCCACCCACCCCCACTGAGGCAATGATTAACAAGACCGTGGGCAAGGAAGCATCCTGTGGGTGTTTGAGGGCTCGGCTTGAAAAGAAGCGGGGGAGGGGGGAGGAAAGAACGGGGAGAGGAAGAAGGAAGCAGMGCTGCTCCCGCCTGCGTTGGCCCCCGCGGCTCCCTGTGAGGAAAGGCGGGCGGGGGGCGAGCCCGCCAGCGGGGCTCGGAGCGCGGCCTGCCAGCTGACGGACGCGTTGTTCTGTTTTGTTTTTTTTTTTCTCTCCTCCTTCCGTCGGTTTCCTCCCTGGAGGCCTCCCGATGAGTTAAAATGGTGCTGAGGCTCGAGGGGAGCTGGTCGCTGCTCGTGGGGAAGAGGTTCCTCAGCCTGTCGGAGGAAGACGACAGGTCATGGGACACCAGTCGCATCTCGGAGTGGCCGTGGAAGTCAGGCAGGATCCGAGCAGTTTCACACACGGACATATCCAAACAAGACCTGAAGGTAACCGGGAACTTTGAAAGAGACCTTCTAAAAGGAGAGTGCTTACCCTCTGACCTGGAAACTTCGTGTGCGTGCATGCGTGTGGGTGTGTGTATACGCATATATATACACATATATATACACGCTGTTGTTGGGGGAGAGAGGTCTTGGTCAACTTGCCTGTTTAACGTGCTTGAAAACATGYGCACCTCTGGCTAAAATCCCCAATGTGCTTGTACTAATGCCGGAAATTACCTAAGACTAATTATAAATGTGCTTTCTTCCACGAGCATTTTGAAAACTTCAGGTTTTTATTGCACCTGCTGTGCCTAGGTTTTATTTCTGCATATTTCCTAAATGTAATATAAGACGTTGTCAGTTGTAAACGATTTTTTTTTCCAGAGATTGCACTTACTTACGAAACTGAAACACTCCGATGTTGATGGGATTGGTGACTTTTCTTTCTTACCCT
Source organism: Phoebastria nigripes (assembly GCA_035582835.1). Lineage (NCBI taxonomy): Eukaryota > Metazoa > Chordata > Aves > Procellariiformes > Diomedeidae > Phoebastria > Phoebastria nigripes. The sequence goes on from JAYKAV010002955.1 coordinate 1,936,679, forward strand.
TTGAAGTAGCTGGTAATGAACACTTCTACTGTCTTAAAAGGTGTACCAAATTCATGTATGGTGTTGGAGGTTTCTCAGACTCTTCTTGCATGGTGGCCACTTCTTAATAGTGATTACCAATGGGACTTTTAAACACGCAATCAATTATTGCAAGCTTAACTGTATTTTGGGTGGAAATTAAGCGACTTTCACAGTTTGACTGTGAAGCTCTTGAGGGGCCATTTGGCAACTGTAGTCAGTAAAACTATTCAACCATGTCTGGGCAATTACTATAGCATACAAAGTATTTGCTAAGGACAAAACTGCATTATATTAATGGCATCTTGTTACATGGTCCTCTTATTTGTTTCTACAAGGGACTTTGGTGGTAGGCTGTTCTACGACAGCAAGAACAGTACCATCTTCCAATTAAAACTGTTTCCTTGCCTTTTTTTTTTTTTTAAACGGGAAGAACTGTGTGACCTCTGGTTAACTGAAGAAGCACCTGCTCCTTGTCAAACCAGAAGAAATCGTACGTGTTTCTAACACTTTTTTGAAAGTGTAACCTTTGTTATGAAGAGTCCCGAGCTGTTAGAGGCCGAGCTGCTTGTTGTGGATCTGCAGCAGGGGTGGAGCTTTCCCCATTTTTGGCCGGCGGGGGCGTGCCCATGCCGTAGTTGGAGTGAGGAGGAGGATGTTGCTGCTGCAGAAAGCTCTTCTTAAGGACCTTCTCTGGGACTGAAAAGGAGAAGGAGCAGGTGTTACGGTTCTGCCAGAAGCGATTGACTTAATGCGTTCTCCAGTTAAAGAAGTTGCAAAGTAGACAATCGAGGCGTAGAGAGCCAAAACACGTGCCATCTTCTTTCTTCTCTTGCAGCTCTGTGGAAGAGTAATGTACAGTTAGACCCCAACTAGTAATGGATTGGGGGAAAAAAAAAGTCTCTAAAGGAGTAGAAATATTTACTCTCTTTGTATAGCGTCAGGAGCAAGCTACAGATGAGAAGGACTGTCAACTACTTCTGAAAGTATTTTCTCAACTGTATTTTCCTGTTTGTGCAGCGTTGTTACTATAGACAAAACAAGCTGTTCTGGTTCTGGTACTTGTGTTATTTGCTTATCTCTTTCATTGTTTCCATGAACTTCAAAATGACTAAATTAATTTCTGCACCCATTAGTTTTATGGCTCCTGTCTGTGGTAATGCTGTTTTGTGTGCATGCTTTTACTTGCCTTTCCCCTTAGAGGGAAGCTAAACAGAAGGGAATGTTTTGAAGATTCACTCAACTGAGGTTCTCTGCTGTGAGGGTAAATTAGTTAAATGTATTTAGACTGGATTGTTATATTTTATGGGAAGAGGGAGTAATTTTTCTGAGTAGTGTTCTCTACCAAGACATTCCAATTCCTGTATTCAGGCGAAGTTGTATTTGTGGTCTTTTCCATTCCTTTGTTGATCTCCCTGTGTTGCCTATGAAAGAAGGGTAATGCCGTCCCAAAGAAATTGGTCAAGCCACCATGTTTTTGCCATGAAATGACAACTGCTTTCCTCTTGAAAAGTTTGTATAGATGCTTCAGAGATTCGTAAAGATAAATACCAGTTAAAAGCAGGCAGCAAATGACCTTCACGTTATATAATTTGATCACCTTTACTGGCGTACTGTCATTTGTGCTTTCAATAAATTAACTGAGGTTATTCTTTRGGACTCTCATTCTTAACATATTTCTGGAAAAGCAGCTTGTTTATTCAAGTACTGTAGAGTGAATATGAAACTTCAGAGTTTGTGGAAAATGCTTGTGCCACTACTGTATACAGTCCTTTAAAGCTTTTGGGGGTTTTTGTTGTGTTTTTCCCTGATTGTAAACACTAGTGGCAGAGTTAACACATTTAACTGCCCTTGAGCAGCAGAGGACTCTTTGAGTTGTAGAGTTAAATAGGAATATTAATGTTTTATGCGACAGTAATGATGACAAACCAGTTAACATTGACTATCACTTATAAAATACTTGGGATGCTTTAGTGATCGCTTGATTGTGTGACAGGCAATAATCATGTTTGCATTATAAGTACTTTTAATGATTTTTTTTTTTTTTGAGGAAATTGGTGTTTGTTTATCCTTCTTCACATTGTATGTGCCTGAATTTTATGGTTAGTCACTCCTTCACTTTGTTTCCTTTCTGTAGATTTGTGTAGAATTTGATAATGAGTCATGGGAAAAAAGAAGATGGATAGAAGTCTACAGCCATAAAATGAAAGCATTCCTGGTGGAGCAAAAGCTGGTACTGGCTGAAAGAAAATCTCAAGCCACTTCTATGGCTCCTGTCCAGTGGCCTGCAATGGCAAGTATACGCTTGGCCTAACTCATTTGGTTCTGCAGTTCCGTCTTCCAAGGACAGTGTTGTTACAAGTGTGAATTTCTCAAGTACAGCTTCACTCGTGTACTCTTACGTGTAATCTGAAGGGAGACTAAATCTCTTTGTACAGCTAGAGCTAGGCAGAGCTTGTAAGCATTTAAAGTTGGTATGTTGTGCCTGGAGATACAGGAATGTATTTTTATGACTTTGCTTCCYTCCCAAACCACTGTTCTGTACAACGTTAGTTCCTTCTCCCTCTAGTCTCATGTTTCTTCCTTCTTTCACGAAATTRCAGTTAAGAATAGAGAGAAAAAGGGTAAATAATAGGTTTCTAAGGAAAGTCTGTATTTTTATCTTAAATTCTTGTTTTACTCTGCCTCAAGTACTGTTAATTCTTCAGTGATTCTTCATCTGAGACAAAAATAATTTGAATGACTCTTATGTGAAGGCTGCCTGGCACAGATGATTTGTGAGATTTGGATTTTGTGCATATAAAAGTCTGAGCTACACTGTACAAGCCAGAGAACTAAGCTTTCTGTAACTGCCATGCATGGCTGGCTAGGCAAATTAGCCAGTAGAAGTGAACAGGGAACATTTCTTAATGTATTCAGCCAGTATAGTTTTACTTGACTGCTTTGGATATTGCTACTCATAAAAGTAGTCGTGAAATAAATGAAAATGTAAAGTTGCTGTACGTTAATTATGCTGAAGTTGTAGTCCATGTTTTAATACTCTTAGCTTCGCTAGGTATAAAGTATGCAGTGTAATTCATATTGCTGCATTTTAGCTGAGATTTCTTCTTAAGCAAAGCTAATCTAAGCAGATATTTATTGGAAGTAGGGCCAAATAGGATGGGAAAGGAAGTGGAAAGATGAATCCTTAATTTTATTTCCTGACCTGTGTATTAATATCAGCAGTTCTACTAGTAGATTTTGCTGATGCAATGTTCTGAAAACCTGCTTATTTAAACTTAGCTGTTGTCCCTTTCAGAGTATCTGAACAGTTCTTACTGGATACTTGTCTTCAATGTATGCATAAGGTTTTACTCATGATGTGTTTGACGTGTTGGTTCATGCAGTGTACATGTTCCAAAGCTCATTTAGCAGAGGAATGATGTAGGATAAAGTAAAGCACAATACTGGAGCTTGCCTTGGCAAAAAAGACTTTTTCTCCCTTTACCACCACACAAGGCAGGAAAGAAGGGGTCACAAAAGAGGTGTGTGGATTAATTTATTTARATCTTGATCACAACTTACTGATTCAAGTATACGGGAGAGTATCTTTCTGACAAATGGAATAGCTTTGCAGAACTCTTGTAATGCATGGTCACTCCTGGAGAGGCTCTTGTTCCTCTTACGGTGATACTGCCCCTTTGCCAATGCTGCCCTAACTGAAGTGAAAACAACAAAGGGGAAGAAGGTCTTTGCTTGATCAGTCCTTTGGAAACCCAAACACGTGCTCTATCAGAATGATTTTCTTTTTTTCTTTTAAATGGGGCACAAATGTACCTTTCACATAGGGAGGAGTTATTCTTGCCACTTCTGATGTTCCAGGCTCCTGATGCCTACCCACTCAGAGCTCGTACTGCAGGACTAGWCAAAATTTAACCTTGAGCGTGTTAGGAAGAGTTCAGAAGCTTTTAAAGGARATTTTTGTTTCTGGTCCGTTCTTAAAGCCTTTGGTATACCTGAAMGCAACCTTATCACTGTACTGCAGTGGTATAATAACTATGAGGCTATCCGAGTCATCGTACATGCCTAAACTAAGGCTTCAGTGTATTAGTAACATTGCATGAGCTTTGAGAACTTTAGGCCATGCAGCAGGCTTTCATTGATTTCCTAGTTATTCCCCCAATCTACCATAAGGAGGGTTTTTCATTAACATATCCACAATTAGAACTCTTAGTATTAGTAAATTCTTCATGTTGAGATGAATGATTAATGATTGTTAATGACAGCCGCTTGAACTGAATTCCTAACTCATTCTAATAATGAAATTAATTTCAAGTATAGTCCAGTAACTCCTTTATTAGGCATGTATTGGAAGTTTTATTAGAAACTTGCTTTGTTTCAAGAGTTGCATGTAGACGTTGTATCTTAACAGAGAAATAGATGCAGAACTAAAATAATTTTTTAAATGCAAATAAGGAATGATGAGATCTTCTTACTCTGTTTCTAAGAAAATGTTTATCACTTTTCTAGACTTACAAATCCTTAGTGGACAAAGCTGGTTTGGGATCAATGGTTTCAGTACGCTATCTTGGTGAAGAGAGATGTGTTTTTCTTTCTAAAGACCTTTTGACACCCATTCAGGTAACCTTGTATAGCATTATAAAGATGGAGGATAAATCTTTTATCTTGGTATTTAAGATATGTCAGGTTAATATATTCTAAATGCAAACTGTAGATGGGTGAAAACTTGGAGTGGGTGTTTATTGCCATAACTCATAAATATCAGTTCTGAATGTAACGTGTCTGATTAAAAACCTTCTGAGGCTGATCCAGCACATGGTCACTTAAAAGTGCTGGATGAGGGAGTGTGCTAGGACAGTTAGTCAACTCGGGTGACAGCAATTGCATCATGTTGATGTTGGGGATAATCTGGAATAGTTTCCCTTTGTTCTTATGAACATAACTGTCATTACTATGAAAGGAGTTGCAGGGATATCTGGAATAAATCTTGCTGTTTAAAAGAAACACATCACTTCTAATCCTAAACAAATGAGGAAGTGGGCAGGATGTAAATGAGGTGGTTGAATTATAGTCCCTTTATTGAGCACCAGGAGGAAAGTTTGTTAGTGAAAATTACGTAGAGATGGCTTGAAACAATTGCCCTGTGTGACTGACTGGTCAGGCATTTTGAAGAATAGTATCTGCTAATGATAAAGGATTTAACCTTTTCAGGAAACTACTCTCAAGACCTATAAACAGCCTGAATAAAACTTGTAATAGATGACCCACGTTGAGACTGCCGGTAGTGCCATCATTAGTGTTCTACTTTGACTTGTTAACAGTCAGACAACTCCTCTTGAGAAACTAACAAAAGAATCACTTAAAGCTAAATTTGAGTTGTAGATTGTTGTCTTGCCTGTGTTGGCTCAACACAGAGTAGAGATTTCTTTATGTAGAAGCCTTATCTCAATACTGCAATGGAGAAGACTGCTTTTCTGGCATCTTGAATAGCAGTTTCTTGACTACTAGCTCTTCAGCCTGCTGCTTCTTACAAATACCAGAGCAGTCCTTGGGACGAAAAAAAAAAAAACCAAACCCCCTTTTTTTTCTTTACTAGCAGTCTGAGCCATTGGTAAAAACTTGCTCTGAACTTTCCATTTCAGAATCAATTCTAAATGTTGTCAAGCAGCTTGTTTTAGATAAGAATAGAGGAAAAAAAAAACCCACCTAAAATATAAATACATGATGCTGAATAATTATGAATGATTTAGATGTAGCTGACTTTTTTCATTCATATGAACATTTTATAACAGTGTCTTGAGATGGACTGTATCCTGGTGTTATCACAAATAGAAACATAAAACTTAAAATATTTGTGTTTACATCTGCTCAGGACTACTTAAAGTTGCTGCTTCTGAGAACTTAAAATCCTAAATTAAAAAATGGATGGTTCAATTAAACTTAGTGCTCATTAGCAATGTATTAAAACAAAGCCAGATTGTTTTCAGAACAACATTAAAGTGGACCTGGAGAGCTCACTTCAGTCTGGCTTGCAGATGGTCGATCCAGATTAGTGGTAAGGAAATGATGTCTGCCTCAATAAATGCAATATCCTAGGAGCTGAAGGAACACAGAGTAATGAGAAACTTGTTGGACTTTTATGAACTGCTGCTGTCTTGTTTCTAAATATTATGGGGTTTTGTTAATCAAAAGCATTATCCTTAATACCAAATTCTAAATTTTTGTTTGTTTGTTTCCTAAATAGGATGTGGACAGTTCCAGGCTTCCTCTTAAGGATGATCAAAATGTTAGTGAAGAAATTCAGGCTTTGGTTAAGAAACACCTAGATGAAACACGCTTGGTACAAGGTACAAGCATACTCTGTAGCGGAAAACTCTGGCAATAAATACTCAACTCAAAAGGGAAATCTTTGCAGTGATGGTGTAAATTACAGTAATCTGTTTGAGGGATAAAAGCTTTTTTAAAATACTGATTCCACTTTCTTTCGCAGCAGTGAATACAAAATGTGAAGGATTATAGAGATTTAAGTTTCAAGTATTTCCTTTGTAAGAGTGAGTACATAATTTAGGCACATACAGATGGCCTGGCACTTGCGAAAGAGATATCAGATTTGTAGCAATTCTCACTGAAATTATTTGGAGTTGTTTATTGTTTCAAGTAGCTTGATTTCTTTTTTTTTTCAGTCTGCTGCTTGTTTATAAAAACTTCCAAAGTTTTATAYAGAGACTACTTTTTTAGTCAAGTTAAAATCATCATTATTTTTAGATTGCCAGCTTCAAATTCTTAATTACTGGATTCATACAAGCATATTTGTAGTCATATGCTTGCATATGCAAGAAATGTCTTACTTTTATGGAAAGGTAACTATTGCAACTTGGAGTTGTCTTTTCCAATACTGTAAAGAGAGGAAGAATTCACATCTAATCATTGAATCTTCATTTCCATGTACACTGATCTGCCTCACTGTCTGAAATCTGGAGGTCAGCCTGGCCTCTGCTGCATGTCTTAACTTCCAGAAAACTTAATTGAACTATTCCAGGAAGGAGGTAGCTGGAACATGGTTTTATCATGCTTTTAGCGCCCCCCGATATGTGGAAGTTGTCTCAATGTTCTCAGTTTGTTTTGCTTACTTGCATCTTGCATGCAGTACTTACTGTTGGCAAATTCATGTTGGTAACTGTGATAATTCATGTTGGTAACTGATCTTCATGCTCCCTTTTTCTTAAGCTCTCTTTTCTTGTACTTTTTTCAATTTTTAAGGTGGAAAAAATATCATTGGTTCAAAAATTAGAATTTATAGCCTGGATCCATCTACTCAGTGGTTCACAGCAGTTGTTGTCAATGGTAATCCAGCTACAAGAACTCTAGAAGTCAACTGTCAGGAGGTAAGAACCAGTTGCTGTGGGTTTACAAACAGAGGTGGGGAATGGGTGAGAACTTGTATTTATATTCCCACCAACACCATGTTTAATTCTGTCCTTACTGTAATAAGCTTAAAAAAATGGGCATCAGTGTAGTGCAGAATAATCTATTACCGCAGAGTGTTTCTGTATGCTGCTGGTAGAATTATCAAATAACAAATGGCCTTCTACTCAAAATGAGGGGAGACCTGGAATTTTTATTTGAAGAGGCATACATACTGTCCTGGTTTCTTTGCTTTCTATGCTGTGTAGACAGTGCTCTGAAGCACCAGTTTGTATGTGTGTTTTCATGCAGAGACACTGTCACAACAATATATTGTTTAATTCAGCTTGGTATTCAAAGAACCTGTAAGTTAAGTGTCTAAACTTAGTCTATACCACAACATCTAAGATAAATACATTCAAACAGTAACTTTCACCTCTCTAAATGGCTGCTTCTGTGTTTTTGTTCCTTTCCAAGATTCCAGCTTTAAAAACTCTTGATCCAGAGTTAATTCATGTTGAAATCATATATGACAACAATGGAAAATGTGGTAAGACCTATTATTGTTTTTCCTTCAAACACTAAGTAGCATATTTGTGATAAATAGACTAATCTTGATCACCTTCTCTTCCAGATAAATCTAAAAGAATTGGGGGCATGAAAAGGAAGTCATCTGAGACTAGTGGAAGTCTTGATGCTAAACACACAAAATCTTCTCCTGAGGTAATATCTTACTGTGTTATATATGACTGTTATATAATGGTTATGTCATTTCTCAGCACAGTCTTAAATAAGGATTAGATATGAAAGTGGAATAATAAATATAATCCCTGCGGGGGGTGTTAAGTTCTTTGAAACTTGTCTAGGCATGGGTAAAACATCTTGCCTCATGATAATCGGAGAAAAAGTTACTGAGCCTTGAAGGTTGTTGTGTTGGTTTGTTTTTGGTTGTTTTTTTTTTTTCTTCCTTTTTTTTTACTGTGCTTTTTGCTGCCTCCTTCTGCTTAAGAGTTAGCCTGCCTGGTCATGTATTCTGTAGTGGGAGAAAACGCAAAGCAGTTCTCAAGTTTATAAGTGTTGCTTTTCATGTTCTTTCTTTAACTATTTTCTACTTAAACCCAAAACCTTCAGCTTCGCTTGCATGCTTTGAGGATTTAAGCGACACAAGGAGCAGTCTGGAAGAATGTTGTTTCAGTACAAAAAGGGAATATGACTACTTTTCTAGTACTTCCATGTCTGCTTTTTTTTTTCTGAGTGACCTGCCAAGGATCACTGATATCTAAGAAAACTGCCTCAAAGGTCAAAAGATGATCTGGGTAACTTAAGTATAGAAATGCAAATGAAAAATAATGGCTTGGCTAAAGAACAGTGCCTCAAACTTGCCCTATAATTTTGCCCCAGTGTTTCAGACCAAAACTTGCATTTTAGGCAGGAGTAGCCTTCTGGAAGCTCTAGAGTGGTGGTGGGGTGGAAGGGTTGGGTTTTGTTTCATTTTTTTTGGCTTCGTGTTCTTGGCATCTATGCAGTCCTGTGCTGAGTCAACTGTGTAGATCTGGCTGATGACTGGATATTGTTACTAGAAATCTTTAACGGCTTCACAAAGATACAGCATGAGGTAGCAAGTACAGGATAAGATTCCTCAATGAAGAGAGTGATCTATCTTGTATTTACTGCTGAGGAAGAGCGTGCAGCAATCAGCATGAAGTAGCTAGTGCATTGTAGTCCTACTCTGCTCATGTTGTTTCTATAGCTCGTGCTTGAGTACCTTTAGCATCTTTGGGGTGCTCAGTTTGCCAGTCTTTGGCTTTCTGCGTATTCAGCCATTGAGCAGCCTGCTTGATACACGCAAAGCTAGTCTTTATTTCATATTCCAAATGTCCTGCAGAAAAGTTATTGTGATCAGAATTCATAGCTTGTTTCACCATAGTTTTTCTTTAAAGTAGTGAAGTAAGTTACTTCTAATTTTCTAGCCTGCCTTCCTTCAAAGGACTGGATCCTTTATCACTTTTGTACTCTTTGGGAAATGTCTTGCAACTATTTTCTCAAAATGGTTACAAGTGAGTGTACTTTCTACTAGGGAAAACAAGCTCTGTTTGTTTCTCTGATTTTGGTGGATGTGAGTATATGGGAGTGATAAGCTGAAGCAGTGTTTTTTGTTTTACTTAGTATGTGATAGTACTCTGATTTCTAATATGGAGTTAATTAATTCCAGTGGTTTTCTTTGAGAGCTTGTCTCAATGCCTGACAGCTGTGTCATACCAAAGCAGAAAGGAAATATTTTGGACTTCATGGTAATGAGCTGTAGTGTAACTTCCAGCAGTAAGCTGAGCATGTGGGAGTGGAATATGGATGTTAGAGCTGAGGAAGGAGCCCCACAGAAAACTACTGTTTCTAAAGACACTTGCTATTTTGGTAGACCTGTTGTATTCCTAGAAGAATTGTAGATTTGTAAGGCTGGTGATTCAGTCAGCACAGGATTTCTTTACTTAACACTTCTAGAATCCTGGTACAAAGATTTTCTCACTACAGGGAAGTTCACATCTAGACTTTTGGCAATGTCAGACTAACTTCACAGTTTTAATTTTCTCTAAATTTTTCAGATGAGCTCTGAAAGCTATTTCTGAATTCTGATTACTGCAATTTATTTTAGAAAGATGATTGCACTGGCAGTTATGAAGAGCAGAGCTTTCCATCTTCCTTTCCACCTTCTTAATACTTTTTTCCTTCCCCCAAAAAGGTTTGTTGTTAATTGGGGGAAAATGAATTAATGTGAAGAGTGTTTCATGGAACCTATAAGGTTTAAAAGGACACTCTAAGGTCTTTCCATCTTACGGACTGAGTGAGGAATGGTCTTCAACGAGCTGTATTAAACATGGTGGGAAGGGCGTTAATGTATTTTTCTTTTTAACCTGAACGCTGCAAAGCAGTATTTCTGTTATCCTGAATTTTCCTAACTGTTAAAATCTCTCTTACAGGTTTCTCCCAGTCAGGGACATGTGCAGTCAGTACCAACAGTGTTGGGTGAAGCATTGCTAGGATGTACTCCTGCTAATAAAGACCAAAGGCATCAAGGCCTGCCCCTGCCAGCTAACTCACCACCCAATCTTGGTGCAGAAACTCCTCAGGGGTAAGGAATCAGTTTATGCTTATGCAGGCTTTTCCTCCAAAAAAACTCCAGTTCTTACCAAAACAAACTCAGAGGTCATTTTAAAGAACTGTAGTAACTAGTCTTCTGTAATATTGGCATAGAAAAGTGTTAGACTTGATTGTCCTGGATACATAATGTGCTTGCTTATGCCGTATTTTTCTTTTTTTATAGAATCACAGAATAGTTTGGGTTGGAAGGGACCTTTTAAAGGTCATCTAGTCCAACCCCCCTGMCATGGGCAGGGACATCTTCAACTAGATCAGGTTGCTCAGAGCCCCCTCCAACCTGACCTGGAATGTTTCCAGGGATGGGGCACCTACCACCTCTCTAGGCAACCTGTGCCAGTGTTTCACCACCCTCAGCGCAAAAATTTTCTTCCTTCTATCTAGTCTAAATCTGCCCTCTTTTAGTTTAAAGCCATTCCCCCTTGTCCTATCGCAACAGGCCCTACTAAAAAGTCTGTCCCCATCTTTCTTATAAGCCCCCTTTAAGTACTGAAAGGCTGCAATAAGGTCTCCCCGAAGCCTTTTCTTCTCCAGGCTGAACAACCCCAACTCTCTCAGCCTTTCCTCATAGGAGAGGCGTTCCATCCCTCTGATCATTTYCATGGCCCTCCTCTGGACCCGTTCCAACAGGTCCATGTCTTTCCTGTGCTGAGGGCTCCAGAGCTGGACGCAGTACTGCAGGTGGGGTCTCACCAGAGCAGAGTAGAGGGGCAGAATCCCCTCCTTCGACCTGCTGGCCATGCTTCTTTTGATGCAGCCCAGGAGACGGTTGGCCTTCTGGGCTGCGAGTGCACATTGCCAACATTACCTTTGAAGTAGTTGCCCTTCAATGTCTCAAGCCAATGTTACTGCTTCATTGTACCCATCTGTAAACTGATCGGTTATACATAGGTGTAGTGCCTACTTTTTGTCAAACGCATTCCTCCCCTGCCCCCAAGAAAAACAGTACACATTCAGGCAGGTGTCCTGTACACTAGCTTGTTGCAGATCAAGTACAGGTCCTCAATTATATTTCTGTTGAACACCAGTGGCTTTAAACTTCTTTGTTACCTGTAGGAGGCTAGAAAATGTCCAACTGGGTGTAAAGCCTTCCAGTACAGTTTCCCACTCCGAACTTTCCTTGAACAAATTTGAGCTGATACTGCATTTCCATTATAAATATAGCTCTAGAAGTCATGTTGTCAGTGCATTTTTCAATCAGATAAATGTCTCCAAAATACAAACTTCTACATCAGCTGTGACAGGAGGAAAGGCAGTCAGGGGCCTGAGATAAAGGGTATGTTTTACTCAATTGCCTGACCATAGCAAGTATGGGAACTGTATTGTACGATGTAACTGTTTTCTGAGTGTTATCACAGCTCCTTCCTAACTTGCATAATTTGAAGATTAGCATATTGTGCTTGTGCCCCCAATTCTGTCACAAAAATGAACATATATGGTAGAAATAGTGTGACAGGAAAACTCAAATTTTGTGTTTTAGCTTTAAAAGAAGTGGTATAGGGTTTTTTCCACTTAGTTTTGTGTATATATCTCACAAGGTAAATGCAGAAAAGATGATTTTTTTCATCTGAGCTTTTTGTGTGGGAGCGGTTTTACTGCCTCCAATATAGACTTGTAATGCCAGCCAGAAGTTCCTTGAGTATTAGAATCTTCTCACACAAACATGCAAGTGAAATGCATTTTCCTGCATGCTGTTGCATGGAGAAAATGAGAAAGTAACTGTTAAATTGTGAGAGAAGGTAGTGGAGTAGCAAGGTAGTGGAGTAGCTGCAGTACCTAAATTTGTATGTGCCTACATGTGCATACAGCTTTATCATTCTGTCCAACTCTTGGGGAAAACAAAAAACCCACAAAAAACAACAACAACAAAAAATCAAACAAAAAAAACCTAAACAAAAAAACCCTCAAAAACACAAACCTGTTTAAGCTCACACAAAATTTAAAATCTTGGAACATCAGAATTCAAAGTATGTGATTAAATTTCTTCTTTCAAGCTTTAAATGTGACTAGATTGAGCAGCTGATGCCCTGATTTGTTTGACACCTTTGTCTTTGTCTAATTACTGCATATTGTGTGTTTCAGCACATGTAGACGAAGCTTACCGGAAACTCATCCTTCCTGTCTTAATACTGGAATTAAACCATTGAAGGAAGATCTGACGGCCTTTCCTAAAGTGGCGTTTATATCTAAAGAACAAACGCAAAATCTTAAGGAACAAAATGGTAAATATACCTCTTTGACAACCTCAAGATCTTCATCTTTGACTGATTCAGCTAATGAAAAAGGAACCAATCTGAAAAATACAAATGAACCTCTTATGAAGCCCACAACAAACTTTCCAAAAGAGTTCATTTCTGTAAAACAGTTGCAACATCTTAACTCTTCCATAGCAATACCCAGAGTCAGTAGCACTGTTGAACTGCAGCGGACTTTAGATTGTAGACCCTCAACCTCAGATGCTCATCTTCTCTCTTTTACTGAGTCTGGAGTTAAATCACAAAGCAATTGCAATAGCCAGAACAGCCACAAAGGAAATAAGATTGATGAACTTATAGACATGGAATTTTTTATTAGAAGAAATTCAAATGAGATTCTTTATGACAGAAATGAAAATGAAAGCTTTTGGACTGGAAGTGCCAAGGCCCAGGATAATAGTAAGTATTTTTAAAACTTCCTGTCACTTGAAAGTCCTTGTAGTTTCTGTGTAACTACATACAAGTGGGTCCTTTGTAACGTACGCTACTAATTATTACGTAAATTAGTAATTCAAATTGTGTGAGTGAATCTGGAATTTGAGTCATTTGTGGGTTCTTTTACAAGGGGAATGTAATAAACTTGAGAAAAACGTCCTTTCTTGATAAAGGAAAAGGACTAATCATTAATTTCTAGAAATAAGTTGTTACAAAATGTGTGCAAGAACAGAATGGCAAAATGGGTTACAAAAACAAGGTTCTGTTCAGAATGCAAATACTGATGGCATAATGAGACTCTTTTTTTAGCAATGGTTCTAAATTTTGTAAGTATGGTGGGAGATGGAAGTTGTTCTCAACAAAGCTTTGTTCAAAAGGGGCTTTCATTTAATAACTGTTCTGAAAACAAAACAGACAAACAAAAAACCCCCAACTAACAACAACAAAAAAAAACAAACCAAAAAAACCCCMAAAAAACCACCCAACCCCAAAACAACCCACCTTGTTTCTATGTTTTCTGTGGCCCAGTTGCAGTTGGTGAGCTCTTCAAGTTTTCCATATGGGACAGAATGGGAAAGGCTGTAGTTGTTCAAGGAGCTGGACTCCTGATGTTATGTATTGTGCTGTGCATCGGGCGCTATAGCTGATCATTCAGGGTTCTGGGAATCTCCCTACACACCCATCTCTTCTTTCTTTCCAATCTTGTGTGGCTTGGTCTTGGATTACCGTGTGCTATTCCATAATTAACATGGGTACACAGCCAGCCAAGCAGTCCCTGTTGTGCCCTGCTAGGCCTCACCCGCAGTGTGGGAGGAAAAGAGATGTTTGGTATCTGTTAAAGTAAGATGCTGAAAGCCGTTGCATCATGAAGGGTGAAAACAGGACTGAGAAATGGCCAGGTTGTGCTTCTGTCTTCATTATTTGTGAACTGTGGTCGCTTCATGCCATGGTCTACTCAGTGGTCAGGTACTCCAGCCCTGATGGCTGAAGAACTGTCATTAAAAGCAGATGCTCTTTTAAAATATTCCTCTGTGGAGGAGCGAAAGGAGCTGTTAAACTTGGGTTCACAGACTATGACTCCAGTGGAACTATAGCTTGAGAAAGTTTCTACTGACCTGAAAAGAGGTTTCTGCCAACTGCAAATATTTTAGCATAACTTGGTTTCAATGTAATGTGAAACTTGCAGGAAAAGTTGATGTGGATCTTTCACTAAAATACGTTTGCTTGCACCTTTATAAGAGGAACTGAAGCTTGTCTAATCTACACTACTCTTCCCTGCAGTAATTGTCCGCAAGTCAATTTTAGCAGATGCTTCTAAAGTGAAGAAGCTGCAGCAAAGTGGAGAAGCATTTGTACAGGATGGTTCCTGCAATAATATCGCACCTCACTTGCATAAATGCAGGGAATGCCGTTTGGACAGTTACCGGAAGAACAAAGAGCAAAGAGACTCCACTGTCTTTTGTCGATTCTTTCACTTTAGAAGGTAAGAACAATTTTGACTCTGTATAGACCTTGATATTCCTTAAATGGGAATAACATACCCCACGTCTGAGTTGGACATATGACCTTTTTTCCTTTTCTGAAAGGAGGGCTGTTGAGTGCTCACTGTTAGCTATAAGATGGATCTTCATCTTTCAGGACAGATGAAAAAACAGTTATTTGGTCAAAGTGGTCTCATTTAGGTCTCTGGTTCAAAATTGCTAGATGTCACTGTGTAGCTGTTAAGCTATGAGGCTAATATACCTAACTAATGAGAGGTTGCCTGTGGGTTTTTTAGCCCTTAGAAATTTTTTAATTGCTTCATTTGAATAGAAAATATTTTGGCAGGACTCTGAGCTCTTCATTTTGCTATTCTGGGCTGAGTGCCAATGGGATAACATGAGTTTAGTTTGAGTGCTACAGCTCAGTAGTATTGGAGATAGTAGTGAGAGTGTAGATTCCGTGCATGTCTCCCAAAGTTTAGCGGTTGGAAACGTGACATGTTAGACACATATCCACGGCTGTGGAAGAGTTGCAGTAAGTGGCCAGGGGCTTTCAGTTGGAGTCATGGAATAGTGATGGGCAAAATAATAATTTACATTGTGTTGCTCCATTCTTTGTTCCACTTTACACTTGAGAGTTTGTGCCTTTAAGCTTGCACAAGTTTAATCAGTACACTCTCTGGGTTTCAGGGGGGCAGATGGGGAGGGTCAGCAAGGCAACTTTAAGGAAAACCTGGTGACTGTGGAGTGGTGGTTGCTTTTCCAAACCTGCTCTGCAGCTTCAGATCCATTATACCCCGCCCCCAGAGCCTGATTCTTGAGTTGAACAGTCAAGGTCTTTTGATGTTTTCTCTCTCTAGCTCTTAAGACACCATGAGGAACCCTTTCAAAAAGAGTGTTAAACTGTTACTTGAAGCCTATCTGTAAGCCCAGGGTGGATATTGTCAAACTGCAGTGTCTGGCTGTTTTTTAACATGTCCTTTCCTTTGTTTTCAAGTTGTGTAAATTTTTTCCATGAACTATTTGATCTCATGTCCAGATGTTGTTGCATGCTTCTTTTTATCCCGGAGGCATGGACTGTGTTTTATGTTACCAAGAAGGTAACACTTGTAATATTAGAGAGGAAGAGCAAAAATACTAGTTATCACAAGGGAGATGGGAAGCTTACTTATTCTCAGTTTTTCTTTTCCGAGGAATGACTTTCTTTTGAGTCTCTAGGTAGAATAAAAAGAAGCTATAGGCCTGAAGACCTTTTGARGTGAGAAAACTGAAAGCAGAAAGGTTACAAAGATAATGAAAAAAAAAAAACAAACCAACTTTTCCACTCTTTCACTTGTTTCTTCAGGTTTATTTTTCTTCCACCAGGACACCGTCCCCCTTGCACATCTTGTAGCTAAAGGTTTTAAAAAAAAAAAAAAAAAGGTGATGTGTTACTAATCTGTTATTTAACCTCAGATTAGAGATTTTACTATAGTAAATCTTGGGATAATCTGACATTAATTGAAACGTTCAAAAACGTGTGAGRCCAGAGTAACAACAGACTATGCTAATTCATCTTCTCAGGATAAAAATCCAGGCTTGCAGTGCAGTTCAAAGCAGTTGAATCCTTCAGTTTAGAACTTGTAGCGGATGGAACTGTCTCTTTTTATTGAATGTGAAATCTGCAAAGTCTGAAGATGGCATTTGTCTGGTGATACCAGTTGCCAGCACATGTTTTCTTGCCACACTTAACACTATAGTGAGCACATGTTGTCATCGGAAGTCAACTTCCCTGTACAGCGTTTAGTATAAAGGTTCCTGAAAACATGAGCAGAACTCTTGATGTTTTTTATTTAATAAACTACTAACAATACAGATCTCATTCTTTCCACCTACTCAGAATCACTCGAGTATCTTACTCAAATTTTGCTGGATTTTTTGGCAGCTACTTCCAAATTAATTGTTACTGAAATATATTGTATTTTTAAGGTGTTCTGATGTCTCTTGTGAGTTGTACGTAGTTCTAGATTAAATTCTTACTGTTACCTCTTCTAGATGTGATCCTTGATGCCAGTGCATTTAAAAATTATGTTAAGCTGATTTGGTTTTGTGAGAACAAAAAAAAAATCTTTAGTTAGGAAATCTACCTTACTACAAAAAAATTATGTTTTGAGTCTTTTTTTTTTTTTTAAACAAGCAGTACATTAAGGATGCTTAATGCTAATGACAAGTATGTTTACCCATGTCTGTTGCAACCATTAAGTGTTAAACTTAACATACTGTATACATGTTTACAGTTCAGGCATTGACTCATTGGAATGAATGTAAACTAATAAAACATTTGAGGTGATGGGGTTTTCTCCTTTTCTCCCTCTTCCCACAGGTTGCAGTTTAATAAGCATGGCGTACTGCGTGAAGAAGGTTTCTTAACTCCAAATAAGTATGACCCTGAGGCTATTAGCTTGTGGCTACCTTTATCAAAAAATGTTGTGGGTCTAGATCTCGACACAGCAAAGTATATCCTAGCCAACATTGGAGACCACTTTTGTCAGCTAGTGATATCTGAAAAGGAAGTTATGTCTACAATTGAACCACACAGTAAGATCAATTTGTATTAAAATAATCTGTATTTTAATAGCTTTATGTGAAACTTTAAGCTTCTGACTTACATGAAAATATATTGCATGCATTTGGAAACGTCATATAAGACTTCAGTGTTTCCCTCTCTTCTCAGAGGGAGGTAATGGTTAAGATCTAGTGTGAACTAGTGTCAACAGCTCTTTGCTCACAGGCAGGGGGGAAATAATTCTACCCTTCTTTATGTCAGAAGACTTTTCTCAATTTATCAAATTACTTTTCCTGTTGCAGAGAGTGTAATTCTGTTAGAAACCGAAGTGTAAAAAAAAAAAAAAAAAAAAAAAGATTTAAATAAAACAGCAGGCAGCTGACAACAATCTATTCTTGGCATGTAAATGAAATAAAGCTTTCATTTTGACTGCACAGATTCTGTTGGATTGCTTTGGTCCTGTTTTGTTGTTCTTGCATAATGGACCTAATGCTGCCTGTCAAGTCAGTAAAGAAATCTTTTTCCTCCACCTGAAATTTTCCAGTAGGGCTGTTTCAAGTGATTATAAGTACAGTCCTACTGGGAATAGACCAGAGAGGTGCTATTTATGGGGTAACTGACTGTAGAGCTTCATCAGTGCAGACAGGGCAAACCTTGCATCCTCAAACACAGGTTTTTGGCCACATCAGAACCTCTCTGTAACAAACATGAGCAGACAAATGGGGAAGGTTGTGATCTTGCATAATCACTTCTCAGAGCAGAATGACTCTTAAAACCGTACTTGTTTTTTTGATTATAACTACATGACAGAGATGCAATACAGTTTAGAAGACTGTCTACCTACTGTCTTCTGCATTTGGGTAGTACTGATGTTATATAAAGATCATATCAGTTTACTAGTCACTCCAAGTTTTAATAGAAGAAAAAAACTGAACAGGCTTGAGTGCCCTTCAGAAGGGGAGGGAAGACTTGAGATGTTTCAGAAATGCTTGCTGTGGGGTCTTACCCTGGACTACTTGGAATCTGCAAGCTCTGCTCTTTGCTTGAACTGGAACACATTCAGGCCTGTGGAGCCAAAGTATCAATAGCCAGAGTGAGAGGTACAGGCTGGAATACCAAAACACTTTTAGAAGGATGGAATTTGAGGTGGAATTCATGAAACAAAGGGGAGGTGTGGTGTTTCTTAATGGCAGAGGATGCATCTGTTAGCATACCTACCAGAAACATCCTCTGCGTAAAAAAACAGACATGTGAGTTCTGGAGTTGGTTTGAAAGGAGCAAAATGTCATGAATTCCTCTTTCATTGTTTATTGCCCTGGCTGGTGAGAGTAAGAGAACTCAATTTCATTAAAATGGAGGATATTTTTAATGCCCTGGGTAGGAAAGAAGTAATTTACAGCCTAGATATTCATTCTTCTTTGAACAGTTCAGTGAAAGAGTGCTCACTCAGTTGGCACAAGAAAAAGGTAGATTCTCCTGCCACCCCAATTTAAAGTTATGGTAAACTTTTCTTGGCAGAGTTCAGCTGGAATAATACCTTTTCATAAAAATTCTGGCTCTGACAAACTGACCTTTTCCAAAATGTCAAAATGTTTTATTCAAGTACTACTTTTTAGGGGATCATTTATGTTTGAATATTTTTGGACTCCACAGTATATGTCTCGGGGTCAGCCCTTCTCTCTTTTACCAGTGAATTACCAGACTCTGGTAGGTAGAGCCACAAGACAAAGAAGTGTGAGGGAGAAAATTATTTGGGAGAGCTTCCTTAAAGAGAGTTCCTTAAAGAATAAGTAGAAAAGCACAAGTGAAATTATTCCGGTGTAGTAAAAGATTGACCAGTGTAGAAAGAACAGCTTGTTAGGTCACATTGTTCCTTGGCCACCAAGTGCCAAAAGGAGACCTACAGAAAGAGGAGACAGGGTCAGACTACAGAGAGGAAACAAAAGAATAGGAGGAGTAGGAAAGGACAAAATCAGAAGACTGAACTATGAAATGACAGGCAACAGATAACAAAAAAAAACACCCCACCCTTCATTCTGTTTTGGGGAAATTGGAGGATTGGCCTTGAAAATGGTAAATATAGTGCATGTTTTTAAAAGGCAGAGAAGAATGGAACTGGTGATATTTAGACCTCTGTCTCCTGGAAGAATTTTGAAGCAAGTAGTCAAACAATTTTTACCTCCTCCTTAAGAACAAATTGTGCCAAGCTATTCTAGTTTTGTTCCATACATAGTTAATGGGCATTATACAGAAGAAAAGCAACAGATGTCTTGGATCCTGTTGTGGTGGGTTTTTTTAGCATATGTTAGGACATGGTCTCTCATCACTTGCTTTTAAAATTAATAAACATTGTGGGCAGAAAAGTTTCAGAGAAGTTACAAGTGTGGAAGGAGGTAGGAGGAAGCAGATGTGTGCTTTTTGTCTAGTCTAGTTTTCTAGCTGGCGACATAATGAAATGAAGATCAGGCTAAAATAATCTGTATATAATGCAGCCCTGGAAGGGCTTGTAATTTTTTGGAAGATGCTGTCAACATTTGGGATGTTTTGAGTGAACTGAAGAAGTGACTTGGGGTGAGGAAAGGTGGAATATAATGGGTACATAAGAAACCTGAACAGCAGTGGTCAGTTCTTCAGAGAAGAGCAAYTCACCTTTCTGAGAAGGTCTGATACACACCTATAAACATATAAAAAAATCTACTAAAAGGAAGAGGACTGCTTGCCTGCTATGCTATTGAATGGAGAACAAGGACAAGCTGGTTGTGGCAAGCTGGACAAGCTTAGCTCGCTAGTAGTAACTTGATTTTTTTTCTAGGGTAGCTGTGGAATTTCCAGTTAGGAGAATGTCAGCAGTGTGCATGTTAACTTGGGCAAATACATGTCAGGAGTAAGAGACACAGTTAGTGCTGCACAGGAGAAAACCAAACGGTCCTGATTGCTTAGACTCTGTTCTGGACCTACTTCTCTGAATCTGTAACAGCAAAGGCTTTGTTTTGGAGTTCCAATACAAAACCAAGTCTGAGTCTTATATTGCTAAAGTGGTTTAATGTAGCCATATTTAACATGCAAATATTTTGTTTTGTTTAAACTAATGCTTTGACTAATCTGTCAATTACCACAGGACAGGTTGCCTGGAAGCGTGCAGTTCGTGGAGTTCGAGAAATGTGTGATGTCTGCGACACCACAATCTTCAACCTTCATTGGGTCTGCTCTAAGTGCGGCTTTGGCGTGTGTGTGGATTGTTACAGGATGAAGAAAAAAAGCTTACATGAAGGTGAGAATGCATATTGCTACTTTAAACAAAGCGAGGAGATGGGAAAGAAAACCTGTGTTTTCAACTTGGAAGTCAATAACAACCTTAAAGAACAAGACAATAAGCCTTCCAAACAAAAAGAACATGTTGTAGACCCATGGTTTGGTATATCAATAATAGTAAAATACGTAGCTTTCCAGAGGAGTGTGAAAGATGCACTAATAAAACAATTTAATGGTTTTGTTTTACAGATGATGACTCGGATACTTTCTCCTGGTTTAAATGTGTGAAGGGGCAGGTACATGAACCAGAGAATCTAATGCCTACACAAATAATTCCTGGAAAAGGTATTTTAAATATTTGATTGGGATGAAAAAATACTGTAGGCTTTTGCTGTCTTTTGTATGTTGTTGATATTGTACTGAGTTAGGGTTTGTTTGGTGGTTTGTTTTGTTTTTGTTTTTGTTTTTKTTTTCTTCAGTAATGAAGTTAGTAAAAGCTTAGTATTTATTGTCCAAAGACTGGAATAGCCTGTCTACTTAGTACTATTTTATTATCTTTGACCTCTACAAAGAAGTAGCAAAACTTCTTGTTTAATGATGAACTGTGTTTGTGTACTAGTGTTTATCTGCATAGCATACGCAATTTCTTAAAAAGTGTTACTGAATGTTGGATGTTCTAACTACATGTGAGCTCACTAATGACTCTCTTCCTTTAGCTCTCTATGATGTTGGTGATATTGTTCACTCCGTAAGAACAAAATGGGGAATAAAGGCAAATTGTCCTTGTGCAAATAAGCAGTTCAAGGCATTATCAAAGCCAACTCTAAAGGAGGATTCAAAACAGGTATTGCTACTGTCTCACACTATGTCTGTGTAGTATAGGTTTGCCTCAGTCTACTAGCCATATTTGAAGCCAATGGTAATTGACTTTGTAGGTATGCACACTACTGATAACCCCACCATGTAGGTTTTTGTTCAAAATTTGTCTTCAGTATTCATCTTTCTGATTCAGTTCTTTTTTAAGTTTTGGGGAAAATCTCATTGTGTCCCTTTGACACGCTGATGCCTCAGTAAGTGTCCTATCCTTGAAAAATGCTCAGTGAGGATTTTTTAGAGCAAAAATAGGATTAGATTGAGAGAACCCTTCAGGGTCTTAAGAACAGGCTAGTGGGAATGGTTATGAAGTGTAGGCTATCCCTTGGGTGCTACAGATGTAATACATGCATCATCTAAAAGAATAAGTAGGGTGGAAGAGCACTGGAATTCATAAAAGAACTAAACATGAATAAAATTGTGAGGGCTAGAGCAGTATGGAGAAGCACTGATTTCTCTGGGAATCCTGGTAGGAAGTTTGCTGCTCATTATATTAAAAACGAACAAAACAAAGCCCCACCATATGTTTATTTGTAAATGGATGTAGTATTTTTTTGCTTTTGAAAATAGAGCACAAATTAATGGCTTAGTCTTGCAGCATCTTGCAAGAAACTAGCTGAATTAAGTAATTTTAATTTTGTTGTATGCTTATTTGTAAACTTACTTTGAGAATAAATGTGTTATCTTAAGTGTAAGAAGCAGGCTGAACTTGATTTTGGTGTTACTGATTTGGATAATCATAATAATATTTGGTGTTATTGATTTGGATAATCAATAGAATAGACAAAAAATATTGTGAAGTGTTAAAACCGAGGAAGGTGGTTATGTGATTCAAAAGTTAGCCTACGACTGACCTAGGTTCAGTCTTCTGCTTCTTGAGATTTCCTCTGTGACCCTGGACAAAACCAGCTGCATTGAAATTTATCTATACCTCTCTTTCTGTAAAATTAGGTAAATATTATTTCATTTTGTGTCACTGCACTGGTTGTGTGAGGATAAGCTTATTAAAGTTTGAGGCATTTTATATTATGTTTGGAATCCTTACCAAGCATCAGCTGTCATTAAGAGATGAAATAAAGAACCTAGCAATAGGTAGATGCAGGTGCAGAATAATTTCTCTATTGGAAAGTCTTTGAGCATAGAGGAAAAATTGAGCCAGTCATGCAGGAATCCTAGGCTAAAGCAGTAGTTCTGGTTAGCCTGTTACGTAGAGTCTCCAAACAAGTAGATAAATGAACTGCATAGGAGATGTACAGTGGGTCCTGTGCTTGAGTTGTGCTGGCCAGGCCGATGCTGCACTCATGCAGCTGTATTTTAGACCTGGCAGGTGAGTGGACTTTTGCCACCTTCTTAAGACAAAAATGTAGRAGCCCTATATATTTGTTTTAATCTACTGAACTAGACCTCCAGCTTAGCCCTGGTCTGAAACATCACTAGAATTACGAGAGAGCAGCTATTAAAATTGCATTTGGTTCCCAAAGCAGTCCCAGAAAATGCATCTGGGAAACTCAGCTTTCTGTGCTTGAGGGGTGATGGACTCTATTGCCTGCTCTTAAAGTTGGGAGATCCCAAATCCTGCTGGATCTTCATCTCTGGCTGATACTGAGATGCAGTGCTGACCTCTTGTGGAGGTTGGATTTTTTTTTTTGAAGGGCCAAACCATTTTTGGGTAAAAGAATGGAATTGGACTTGGAAGGGCTTGCTTCCCCTTCTTGAGTAGAGTGTTTGTGTCTAATCGAGTTCTCACTTTGTTTTTTCAGAACTTGGTACCTGGAGAGAGGACCAGCCTTCAACATAACAGTTTTGTCCTGAGCCCACAAGTCACTACACACGATCCTCCTCTAAAATCAGCAGTTGGAAGTAAACAAACTGCTTCAGTAAATACTTCTCCTTCATTAAGTTGGCTATCAAACCTAACAAGTGGAAACGTGAATAAAGAAAACAAAGGTATGTGCAGAACCAGTGAAGAGTAAACCCTTTGTAGCTGTCCGTCAGAAGAATATGAATCAAACCCAGCAATATCTTGTGTTGAAAATGATACAGTCTGCCTGCTGGGATGGGCGTTCAGTGCCTGTACTGCAAAACTGGTCTATGGCAATGACTTGGAGTAAAATCTGGCAGGGTTAGCATATTCTCTTTTGAAAACTGGATTAACATCCCATTGATGCAAGTATGCTTGAAAATTCAATTTGAGAATGTATTTATTTTAGAATGTGTGATTTTAAAAACTTTGGAGTATTGAGGAAAGTTAAGTGAAAGGAGTATTTCGTCTGCACGTATTGAGAGGAGAGAGAGAGAGACACGTATGTACATACATACATGTATGCATATAGGAGTATCTTGTTGTCTTAAAAAAAAATCCAAAGTATATACTTCTCATGGTTCAGAGGATTAATCCTTGCTTCATTCTCAGATGTGTTCTTTTCTTCATTTCAGAGAAACTCCTCATACCTATTTCAAAGAATGAAAATAAACCTCTTCAGACACTCCCTAGTTTAGCTAAGCCTGCTGCAGCCCTGCAGACATTCAACAGTGCAATATTAACACCTGTGAGCAACAATAACACAGGTTTCTTGCGGAATCTGTTGAACTCTTCTGGAGGAAAGGTATATGAAAAATTTTGTTTTACAGGTTTGAGTTGATACCAGGCTTAGACTACTGCTCTAAACCTGTGAACAACTACCACAGGTGTTTGGCACAGTAGGTAAAATTCTGTCTTCATTTGGGAAAAAGTACTTAATTTGGTGTCTATGTTGCAGTGCTCCAGTTAGTGCTTTCTAGAGTAGTAGCTTAATGGTACTGTCAGCAAGTCTTGCTTGGTGAGGGATTGGGAACCAAGTGATAAAGCAGATGAATTTACTTACGCTAGTGTCTGGCAGGTGCATTAATTGGCATGTCCATTAGACTCAAAAAAGAAGCGTCAAGGAACTTACAGATGGAGGGAAAAACATTCTGTGGTGGGTGACTATCTTTCTCATACCTCGTTTGTAGACTGGTTCACTTCAGGTGTTCCTGGGCTTTGTTTGCTCTTACAGATATGACTTCAAAATGGTGGGGTAAAATATTGGCCTTGAGAATTCCTTGATGAAACTGCATTTCTGTTCTTTGATATAAAGAAAGTCCTGTTCCATGCTGTATTTCATGGTTTTCTGCAGCATTGCTGAAATGTAAATCACAGCAGAACTTCTTATGCCAGAATGCTGCAGACAAAGTGTCAGAAATGGCATTGGCATTTAATGATGGTGAGTTTCTAGACAGCAAAGTTCTGCGGATTTTTGTTTCTCTGCACGATTGTGAGCTCAAGTGAAAAATTTTGGAAGTGGCAAATACCTTCTTTAAAGTCTGCAGGACAAGGCAACAGAGAAGCGCACCAACTTCTTTTTTTGTTCTCTCTCTCTCTCTTTTTTTTTTTTTTTCCCCTTTTTTTAAATTCAGACAGACAATGGACTCAAGAGTACACCCAAAATCCTTGATGACATTTTTGCTTCCCTGGTGCAAAATAGAACCATTACAGACTTGCCTAAGAAACCTCAAGGATTGACTATAAAGCCTACRATAATGGGCTTTGATACGCCTCACTACTGGTTATGTGATAACCGCTTGCTATGTCTTCAAGATCCCAACAATGAAAGTAATTGGAATGTCTTCAGGGAGTGCTGGAAGCAGGGACAGGTATTCCAGTTTTTCTGCTTTTTTCCATTTTCAGTTCATGTGCTTTGCCCTTTAATTGAAGCGCAGGTACAAACTTACTGCAATGATAAGCAACGCTAAACCTTCATAAAATGTACTACATGAACACTGTTAGATGCTTGGATAAAAGGATGTGTATTTTACTACTTGAAATCAGTTTCTAAACACACTGCTGAACTTACGGCTCTGTATAAAAAGCTGCCTCATAGCTTGAAACAAAGAATGATCAAATGTATGGCATAATTCTGGTAAGGCAGGCTGAGCATTTATTTTGGAAAATACAGTGTTCGCAAAGTGCCTGTGTTCAAATGTTCAGTACGTTTTATGCATTACCCTATTCTGTTTGGAATTAGAATTTTTGGTGTTTAATAATTCTTCAGAATGTATTATTATTCTTCATAGCCTGTAATGGTGTCAGGAGTGCATCACAAATTAAATGCAGACCTCTGGAGACCGGAGTCCTTTAGGAAGGAATTTGGCCAACAAGAAGTAGATCTGGTTAACTGCAGGACCAATGAAATCATCACTGGAGCTACTGTAGGGGATTTCTGGGATGGATTTGAAGATATTTCAAGTAAGTAGTGTGAATTTTTGTTCCAATAGGTACAATATTCAGCAGCAATAACTTTGCCCTAGCACAAATTTGTCATCCTTAAGCAGCATAAAAGATGTTCCAGGCTTTTTCTTCATCCTGGACAGCGTGTCTGCAATGTATTCTTCACCATGTATGCTTGCAGGATGGTGGACTGGATAGAAACTGTCAGTCCCGTGGAGGACTCTCCTTCAGGAGTATGTTTAGCTGCCTTTAGTCTTTTGGGGAAGCATTCTGAGAAAGGTTTTGAGATCTTCCTAGCAATAGCAAGTAGGTTCACCTGTCAGCTTTTTTTCCCAGATGAGTGAAACATCAAAGAGCATGTGTAGGGTTGGTACTCGCAAGGTAATTGGGTTCTGCTGTTTTAACTTGCAGGTGCCTTTTGTTTCTAAGGAACTAAAGTCACTTTGTATAAAAACGGATTTAGGGGAGGCGAGCGTGAGGTTTGGCGTTGTTTTCACTTCTAGGTGAAAACCAACTTTTCCCAGGAGAATTAATACTTGCCATGGCATTTGGAGTTCTACTTCATCTGTTTGTGTGATGTAAACTTATGAAATTTGGTACTTGGGGCAAGAAGAGTGGGAGCTGGAAGGCTCACTTACACCTTTCTTTTCTGTTACTTGATCTTTGAAAAGATTTGGCTTTATCATCAGCTGCTCTAGCCTCAAACACAAAACAGTTTGCCTGAGCTAAATTGTAGGAAGTGCTTGGGCAGGGGAGCTGGAAAAGGCTACTTGTCTAGTCTGAAATCTCCTGTCATAACACGTTTGTCACGGCAGTAATACCCAACTGTGGTGTCAGATGAACTTGTATGTCTTTGGTTCTACGTAAATAGTTGTGGAATGAACATGATTTTAAACTAAGATGAGGATTTCTTTGTCTTGATTTCTTGGGATTTTGATTTGTACAACTATTAAAAACTAAGACTTGTTAATATTTGACAATAGGTCGCCTGAGAACAGAAGAAGGAGAGCCAATGGTGTTGAAGCTTAAAGACTGGCCTCCAGGAGAAGACTTCAGAGATATGATGCCTTCTCGGTATGAATTTACAAAGAAACTGTTCATCATTTGCGTGGTTACACCCCCAAAATAATGGAATGTAGGAACAGTGTTATGTTTTGACACCTGCTTCAGCTTTGAGAAGCAGTTGGTCACATGTGAACCATTTTGTTTCTCAGAGATGCCTGACATAGCTGCAAATGCTAAACAAGTGTTATGATAAATTTTTCTGTAGTTCATTGTATTCATTGCCAAGTAAAGTGAGTACCTAAAATTGCTAATGATTGGTTAAACTCTGGAAGTTTCCTAAAAGCTTGAGTCATTTTGAAATCTAAAGTTCAGTTGAAGCTTATTTTTTTGCCAAACGTTTTTAAGTATTCTGACTCACTCTCTTTGATATTAGTTGAGATGATTGCACAAGGAAATAGCATTACTCCAGAGCAGTTAAATTTGTTTATCTGCTATATTCCTGTGTCTTGCTTGTTTTGTTCCTTTTCATGGTGTCCAGTAAACCCCCTGGGGGAAGGAGTACAGTTTCTTGACTGGAGAAAGCTTTTGTTGCAGTCTATTTTAGTCTGCTTTCTTAATCAGTTCCTAACATTAAATTGTGCTGTATTACTTTAGGTTTGATGATTTGATGAAAAATATTCCCTTGCCAGAATACACTAGGAGAGGCGGCAAGCTCAACCTTGCCTCTCGACTTCCCAACTATTTTGTACGACCAGATTTGGGCCCTAAGATGTACAATGCATACGGTAAGGAATTTTTCACTCTAAAGGTCACGTTGACCACACGTTCAAATTAAAATTTACTGTACATTAAATGAATCCTTGCTGTTGTAGACAATTTGATTAATCCCATTGATCTGAAAAGCTAATTTTGGCTCACTTACAGGTATTAGTGATGTCCAGAGCATTATATGATTTTATTAAATGTTTTTTTGTCCAGGTGGTTTCAAGCCAATAATATTTATTTCCAGTCTTCCAGTCAACTTGCTCCACATGTGTATACACAGCCTCTCTTTCCTATAGCTGGCCACATTTATTTGTTGTTTTGCTACTTCTGGCTTTTGTAGCAAAAAGCTTCTGTACTTTTTTGAAGTAACTTTTGTTACTTTTCCTTTTTGGGCTGTATCAT
Source organism: Phoebastria nigripes (assembly GCA_035582835.1). Taxonomy (NCBI): domain Eukaryota; kingdom Metazoa; phylum Chordata; class Aves; order Procellariiformes; family Diomedeidae; genus Phoebastria; species Phoebastria nigripes. The sequence goes on from JAYKAV010002955.1 coordinate 1,964,513, forward strand.
TTAGTTTTTAATCTCTTCTTGAGCAGTTCTTTCCATGGCTAGTTCATCTGCTGTCACTCAGAAGGCATTTAACTAAGCATGATCATGGCCAGTAAAGAGATCGTGGCTAGTGAATACTGTACCAGGTGCCTCTTAGAGTGAAAAAGAGACTGTTTCTGAGAGTGCTTTATTCTAAACTGCTATAGAAACCCTCTTCTAGCAGAACTTAAGTGTGACTTTTATATATCATACAGGCTAGGTATAGATACGGATCAATGTGTCAGCTTGATGCGTCAGCCTGTAAACTGATCGCTTGKGAAGACACACACAAGATGGGGCAAGGTCCTGGATATAAAGTATATTGCTGTACTGGAATCATTTGCTGATAAAAGTAAAAGCTCTCTGGTCTTTTCAGATAGTGCTGCTGAGAGTGGCATAAGGTTTCTTTTTGTCTTACTAATGTACCTGCTACTGTTTTTTCTTTTTTTTCAGGCTTAATAACACCAGAGGATAGAAAATACGGCACAACAAACCTCCATTTAGATGTGTCTGATGCAGCTAATGTTATGGTTTATGTGGGTATCCCCAAAGGCCAGGCTGATCAAGAAGAAGGTGAAGTCTTTCTTGTGTTCTGGGGGGGTTATTTCTGTGGTTGGGGGGAAGGTCCTTTAGTGTAACTGCTCGTGTTTACTCTCAACAGAAGTGCTTAAAACCATACAAGATGGTGATTCTGATGAATTGACAATTAAGCGTTTTACTGAAAGTCGAGAAAAACCTGGAGCTTTGTGGCACATCTATGCTGCTAAAGATACAGAGAAGATCCGGGAATTCCTTAAAAAGGTAAGCTATTATATCTTAAAAACTGATTTTCTGTCTATGTAGGCTTGCAAATATGTATCCTTGGACTTTTCTCCTCCTTTCTATCCCAGTTGTTCTGGAAACAAATGTACTTGAGTTGTATCCAAGACAAAACTTCTCATGTGCCATGAATCTTGTAGGATCTGAGGAGGGTAGCGAGTCGAAGCTTGAAGTTGTCCTGTATGTAGATACACTGCTTTTGCCTACACTTCTTATAGCACAAGTAATGATGTTATGTAATGGACAAAAAAAATAGCTGGTTTAGATTTAAGCAAAACCACAGTTTAATCTTGAACTAGATCCTTCTTAAAAGCATGCTCGTGAGATATTCTTGGAAAATGTCAGAGCAATATGTGGTGCATAAAGTTCTTCCTTCTTCTCTCCCTTTTTCTACCTTTTTTTTTTCCATACCTTTATGAGGTTTGGATTAAGGGAAAAGCACGAGGTACTTTGGGTGATATTTTCATGGGAGTTAAAGGTTTAGTAGAGATGTGATACTACATCCAAAAGGGCTTGTTTCTGTATTTAAATTCACCACAAATGGTCCAGAGTTCTTGGTGGTCTTAATTCTGGAGCTTCTTTTGTGCTCTAAACATGGAAAGAGCTAATATGTTGATGTTTAGAAGGATAAATGGGATGATCTGAACAACTGTTGGCCCTGTCAGCCTGACTACTGTAAATCTTATACTTGATAAAACATGTTACTGAATTTGATAAGCGTTGGCATTTTAAGTTTTGACATCTGTGTCTCACACCTCTTTGTGGTCCCTTGTAGCATACTTGCCTGCAGGTGTGAGGTGTGAGGCTTTCAGCAGCTTGTCTTGGAGTAGAACCAAGCTGTTTAGCCCAAAAACTCATTTGGGAGGAGATACAGTCCTGGGTAAATGATTGCCACAGCAAATTGGATTTATACTGGAACTTTTTGCAGAAATTCTCTTCCCACAGCCCTCACATTTCTCTTCTAAAGTGCTTGTTGTGCCTCCCAGCCTCGTATCTCCTGAAAATCTAGTTAGCATCCTCTGTTTTGGTCAGTGAGCACACTGACTAGTGCTGGCCTCAGGGCAGACACCCACTGAATTCCACACTCAGTAGTTTCCTCCAGTTACAGGCTATAGTGGTGTAAGAGTATTGATCCCATATAAGAGCATGGTTCCCACTGTGAACACACGTGAGTCACTTAACCCTTCTGTTTCTTCTTACTGTAAATTGGGTTTACTTGCATTTCCTCTATCCACATTTGCAACGCGTCTGTGAAGCGAGAGGGACTGAGAAACGATGACGCCTTGACAAACTGAGGACTGAATACGAATCCCAACCTTTCATTGTGTAACTCATACCTGAACACGTGGTGCAGGTCACTCTGGCACGCGTGCGTCTGGAATACCACAGATATATCTTGATTGTCCAGTGAGACTGGTATATTGTAATACCTGTTGTCTTGTGACTTTCCAGGTTGCGGAAGAACAAGGTCAAGAAAACCCTGTAGATCATGATCCCATTCACGATCAGAGTTGGTACTTGGACCGATCGCTAAGAAAACGCCTTCATCAAGAGTATGGAGTTCAAGGCTGGGCTATTGTACAGTTTCTAGGAGATGTAGTTTTCATTCCAGCAGGAGCTCCGCACCAGGCAAGGGCCAGGGACACTGTTACAGCCTGACCACTTGGGCAGACTTTTGAGCACACGGCTAACGCTTGTTTGTTCTCTCTAGGTTCATAATTTGTACAGTTGTATTAAAGTTGCAGAAGACTTTGTATCCCCAGAGCATGTCAAACATTGCTTCTGGCTCACTCAGGAATTTAGATATCTGTCGCATACGCATACGAACCATGAAGATAAATTGCAGGTAACTTACCAGTGCTCCAGCTGAACCCTGTCCCTCTTAACCCTTTCAAAAAAACCCACCAAAAACCAACGAACACACCCCCTCACCAAACCCACAAGGGGTGTGTCCACACAACCCAAGTTGCTTTCATGTTCAGGTCAGCTTTAATGCACTGGATCTTGAAGAGGAATTTCCATAGGTTTTTGAATCGTTACAGTTTTTCAGTTGTTTTGAGGAAGCCTTCTGAAGCCTCTCCTGAGATTCTTTTGAAATGTTTCTTTCTTCCATTTCTTTTGTTTTCACTCTAGCTGAGCTTGCAATACTCTCCTCAAGCTACAGGGTTTCAGTTTATATCCTGTTAGAATTTCAACCTTATTTTCACAAGTTAGTGATCTAAGTGAAGCTTGTGCAGATAAGTGTGTTTAAACTGAAAGGAGAGCCACGGGGGGTGTGGGGAAGCGGGAAAGTTGTGCAAGTGTTTTCTGTATGTCAGAGGCTTCCAACCTGACCCTAACCATGCTGTTCACTTGTAAAACTAAACGCCTTTTCTTTTCCTCCTAGGTGAAGAATGTCATATACCACGCTGTTAAAGATGCCGTTGGGATACTGAGAGCTAATGAATCCAGCCTTAGCAGACCGTGAAGTAGAAAGCCTTAACCACACACTATGAAACAGAAGCGTCGGCAGCTGTTTTAACTACTCAGTCAGGACCTCTGTGGACTTTGAGATTATATGAATGTTACCTCATCTTCCTTTCAGCAGTACCAGAGGATCATGGTACTATGTTCTGTGTATTCTTCCAATGTTTACAAACCTGATATGTATATGTAGTAATATGTATGGACTGTGGCATACTGTGAATGCTCAGTTGCAATAGAACTTTATATGGAGTTGCTCTCCAAACTGTACAAAATACCTCCTATAGAACTGTCGGAAACTATTCCAAATTACTCATTTGAAAAATATTATTCAAGACATTGTAAAGCTCCAATTTTTAAAACTTATTTTGGGGTGGGAGGAAGTACGGAGTCATCCAATTTAATAACCAATTTACATGAAAACAAGAATGCAGTTCTGGAATTTCACATTAACATAGAACTAGCATTTAAAAGTAGCTTTAAGCTATTGTATAGTAACATAGAGATGGGGGTTAACCATCTTTAGCTAAATGTATTTAAATTTCTAAATGTTAAAAGAAACTTTTAATCAAATGTCTTCTGTTTGAAACTGCTCTTTACTTTGAACTGATGTTTGATTCTCTGGTTTTTAACACTGAATGGTCTACATAAAACTCTTCTATTTCAGATACTGTTCCTTGCCTGGCTTCTTCAATTGACTCTTTAAACTGTAATTAATTTGATGCAGTGCTTTGAAATGCAAAAGAAAATTGTGTATCATATACTGTTCATACTGTTTTTTAGAGTATCTGAAGGCTTAGGGTATTGAATTTAGTGACAGAGATCTATTCATAGCTTTTTTTGGTTAACCAAAATGTGGCTTAGCTTGACTACTGCTTCTTGGCCAATGCCAGTACTGTGGTCGGTATCAAATGAGTTTTGCAGCTTCGGTCTTAAATGGCACACACGCCGCTCCAAAATTATGTAGAGAAAGACTGAAACGTCATCAAACTTAAAACAGGCAGAGGGGTCAAGAGTGGAGAAGTGCATCTCTCATCTAACAAGATGAGCCGAGATGAAATGAACCTTCCTGTTCTTCAGTGTCCTTTCCAGCGCTGAGGTGCACAGGGTAGCCGTTGGAAAGAGCCAGGCGCGGGGGAACCTCCTAGTTACCCAAAAGTCACTTTTCTGAACTTCTTGTAACAAACTGACAAACTGTGCAAATTCCCCTCCCTGTAGTACTTCGCCGGCTCCTAATGATCAGTGTTAACTGTTCTGTCTCAGGTGACTTATTTTTTTCAAAGAAACTTCCTCTTATCAATTCCTCAGTATCCAAAGTGGAGCAGAGACTGCAGTGACTTCCAGGGAGTAGGAGTCTCTTAAGTTAGAATAAAGTGGGATAGTAAAAGGTTTGTCTACCATGACTAGGTACATCTGCTTCCTTCCTCTCAAAACTGAGACAAAAGCAGGCACCCAGAACAGCTAAAGCAGCAAAACAAAACCATAAATTCAGTTGATGTGTGGTTATTGCCTGGCCCAGTCTGTGCGTGTGCCCTCCCAAAGGCGGCCTGCAGTGGCCTGCTCCAGGGGAGGTCCTGGTGTGTGTCAGATCTGCAGGTGACCGTTCACAGCTGGCTTTGCCTGTGCCAAGATCCATGATGCTGGGTGAGAAAGGGAGGCAGTTGTGAGGCAGCGCAAGCGCTGCGGTGTACTCCTTGCGCGGGGACGTGTTCTGGTTCACTTGGCTTATGCTGCTAGCTTAGATTCTGCTCAGCAATATGTCTTTGCTGTGTTCTGTTGAGAACTCCCCTCCATCGCCACCTGCTGAGGCCTCCAGTAAATAGGCTGGCTTGTTTCTAGTCACTTCAGCTGGCTTTAGTTCTAAAGAAGAGCAATAAACCTGTGATTCGGCATTTTGTGCTTGAACTAGTTTTAAGTATCCTTAAAGGCAACGCTTTAGCTGAATGTACTTTCTTGCAGCATCAAGTTTGAAGTAAATGAAACCAATTGCTTTTCTTGGAGSCGGCTGGAGTATTTGTAGGGAGCTGGCATACAGGTGCCTCACCTCCCAGCTAATGAATTGAGTGACGCTGATCTTGTACACGTGCACGCACATATGTGTGAAAAGACCCATTGTTGAAGTTGGATTTTGAACTTTCTTACCAATATGCTGCTGTTCAACCCGGTTTTATTGCAGCTGTTTTCTACCCAATCTTACCAGTTCTTCAGCTGCTTTTTTTCTTCTTTCTGACCTGTCCTCTCTGGATTTTTAAGACCACAAGAAACAACTTGTCCCATTTGCCTGTTCCTGTTACATTTGGGGTGGAGATGGAACCCTTGAATCGCACAGTTCTCCGCAGGAGCGCACAGCCCTGAAGCCTTCGGGTTACTTTGCCTGCCGTGGATGTGCCTGCACTTGCTGCCCACTGGCACGAAGGCGAGCAGCGCTCAGCGCCCCTCCTTGCTTTTTATGGCTGAAACTGGAAGCTGTTGGACACCATCCCTTGTCTGTTCTTCTGCCTGTGCTGCTAGAATACAATTATTTATAGACTTAGTTTTCTTCTGGTGAGTATTCCTTAAAATTAGAAACTCCTTTGCCTGTGAGGCTCTTGKGGCATTGACACATTCAGGTGAGAGACACGTGGATACTCGCTTTGCAAAATGCCTTTTGTGAGTCAGGACATCAGCTTTGCCTGAAGTTTTTCCTTGTGAGGAGACACACCTCTCCTTTGACCCTAGAAATGTGCCATTTAAGCAGCAGATGGCTTTTCACCACTTGTGGTGGTGGGATAGTGAAGTGATAGTACCTGGAATGATTAAGAAAACGTTAGGGTATCTGAAATGAACCTCCCTGGTGGTGCAGTTCTTCAGTGACTAACAAAATACCAGCTGAAGAGCTCTGGCTAGTGATTGTTTGCCTGTAAAACTACTGTATTCTGTTACTGGATTTGCAAATGAGCAGAGTGGGTAACAAATGCTGCTCTTCAGCAGCTGTGCTGGGCCACGGCTGTTCTCAGAAGTCTGGTGGGTACCAGGTTTAGTTTTTATAAATCCTGAAAGACTGGAAAATTTAATTACATGGATTGATTCTGGGGTCAGTTCTGGTCCCAGACCTGACCAGCTGCTGTCTGCAGGAGCACGGCGTGTCACCTCCCTTGGCACAGCCCAGGGCGGCAGAGGCCTGGCCACTGCCTCAGGGTCTAGTGAAGCTATGCCAATGCCATCATGAGTCAGGGCACGYGCCTCACCTCTGCCAACTGATTTCTCATCACTTTCACACCGTCTGTTTCATGCTTGGTTCCTGGAGCTGTCTCTCTTCCCCAGCTGGGCTCCTTTTTCCCCACACGTGCAGGGTGCTGGGTAGAGAAGACATTGCTCTTGCCTTCTGTTCACTGACAGGGATGGGAGGAGCACCTGTGCTGAAGGTGGGCTTCCCCTTCCTTCTGCCCACCTTCCCCTGAAGCAGGGAGGTTAACCCTGTCCCAGGTGCTCCTCTCCATTCAGCCCYGAGTGCTTCAGCTGCCCTCTCCTGCCCCCTGAGGGGACTGGGCCGATGAAGAGGAAAGCAAAACTGCTGATGGTGTGCATGATTCCTGCTGCCAGCCTGTCTCCTAGGCTGAGGCAGGGAGCTGGCAGGGCTGACATTTGCCTTTTAGGAGTATGACTTACATGTGTCTTGGAGTGAGAAATAAAAAAAAAAAAAGCTTCTGGAGGTGGCCAGGATCAAAAGGGAAGGGCTTGCACAGGTCTGGAAACCTCCTCTGGTCACCTGCCCTTCTCAGAGCTGAGGAGGGAGCTCTCTCCTGGCAGCACCAGGCAGGCTGCAGCGTTACCACRCCTAAACAGCAGCTCTCACCTGTGGGAGAACTGTCCCTGAAGGAAAGCCCCGCAGCAGGACTAGCAGCCTGAGCCTGCCTTTACTAAATAAAGCTCTCCAGTGAACATACGATGCCTGGACAGCGCTGGAAGAGAGCAGCTATTTAACAGCTGCTCTGACTGAAAGCTTTTCTTTAACTATGCTGTGAAGGCCCTAAATGTGCATAAGAAAAAAAAAAAAAGGTGCTATAAACCCCAGAGGGAGCTGTTAGAGGTGGGTATTGTTTGTGAAAAGAGTTCGGAGTGATGCAAACTAAACTGATGCAGAGAAGCAACTGTTAAAAGCAGCTTTAATAAAACTTGTAGTGATTCAGAAAAACAAAGATCTTGCCACTGAAGGTTTTTGGTAGCAGATTAAGCCAAAGTGCCTTTTAGGAAGAGAATGTGTTTCAGGACTTTGTATCTAAAAATACGTAACATTACACCACCACTGCCATTTCACCACAGCCTCTCACAGGGGAGACGGACTGAACAGAAAAGGGTAAAATAAGCTCTACAGACTGCACTCCCCGAGAAGTATATTACAGTAGTTTCTTGGACAATACGCTCCCCAGGAAGAAAAAAAAAATATATATATATTACATAAAGTATTCTCACATATTAAGTTTTGGATTTTGAATGGAGGACAGAACATACCATTGCAACAAAAAAAAAAAAAAAAGGCAAACTGTACACATTCGTCTCAGCCCTAGCTACGGAGGGTAGCTAACCGCGACTGCATTGCTTCCATGTCTTCCTCCTCGTCGACAGCAGCGGCCGCTCCCATGGGTTCGGGCTCTGGAAGAGCATCTGTGACTTTACTGGGTGCTTTACCCAAGGCCCCTGCGAACAACAAACAGGCCYGTCAGTGTGCATTAGGTCTTCATTTAGTAGTTAGCAGCTTTCAGGTACAGATATTTAAAATAATTCAACCTGTCACTTTTGGCAGAGGTCAGACACAAGAACTGCCTGGCTTGGTCAGCCCRGGGCTGTTGGCCGATGCAGCGGTACCGACCTGTCAGCCCCTCCTGAGCCTGCTGGTGAGCCGGGGGGAGCGGCTCCCCCCAAGCCGTGCCGCTCCCTGCTCCCACAGCCCGCCCAGCAGGAAGGGAGCTGCTCCCAGCCAGGACACGGGACAGAAAACAGCAAAGCAGGATGTGAGAAACAAGAGAGGGCAACAAGCCAGCRGCAGGCACAAGGTAACCGCAGGGCAGGAGCTGGGGAACTGTGCTTTCAGCGTGTCACAGCCAAACATGGCTCCGGTACTTGCATTTGTCACACCACCTCACAAAGTCAGGTAAGGAGCATGCTAAACATTATTTAAGTCAAATAACTAAAACAGTAGATCATTACTTCATGAGCTGTAAGGCAGAAGTTGAGGTTTTGGGTTGGGTTTTGGTTTGAGGGGTGTTTGTTTGTTTGTTTGTTTTGTGGGGGTTTTTTCCCCCAACAACTCTAACGGCATTTTACAGCCTAAGACTCAAGGCAATGCAGCCGAGTTTATTTCCTGGTTTCATTAATAATAGTATATCTAGTCAGTCATATAAATTTCACCTTGTGAAGAGGATCCACTGTACAAACACCGATCTGTTAAAGCCTCAATTACAGAACTGCACAGACATCAGCTGATGCATATTACTTACACTTTACTGAACCGCACCGGCCTTCTCAGCCAGTATTCCCTGAGAAACCAGTTTGTCAGAGCACTCTGCCTATTAGCAAAGGCAAAGACACCACTGGGAGAGCGCAGTTAAGTTGGAATAGACGAAGATTAAATTGCTGCATCTTCTTGAACAGAGCGGCGGCAAGGCTCTGCTCTTGGCAAACGCGCGCRCACACACACACACTCACCAGCTGTAATTTCAAAAAGGATTTTGTCAATTTCCATCTCAGCTTCCTCTTCCATTTCCTCCTGATCCTCCAGGCTTTCAAAGGTGTCCTCCAGCATTTCCTCTATAATACCAGCCTAGCAGAAAACAAAAAGGCAGCACGTGATGCCCTTGGAAACAGCGGAGTAAGAGGACACGCTTCCTACTTTCCGGATTAGGTTATGCCTACCCAGGCACTTAACAACTGCCTGCTCGCCGCTCAAGCTTTCCCGGTCAAGGCTATCCTGTTGCACGAGGGTTGGCCAACACGCTTGCCTACAGTTTAAGCACGTATCTGTACAACTGGCGCACAGGAAAAGCGGTAAGAAAATTGAGGATTAAATACACGTGTTCTCACTTTGAAACCCTCAAGCTATTATTCCTTGTTGTTGCATGTCTAAACACCGACAACCCAGCTTGCTCCAAGCATGGGAAATACAACTGCAAACTTCAGTCATGAGGCATAAATTGTGTAACATGCTGTAAAATTAGTGTTTGACACTGGTTCCCTTTTTTGTCTGCATTTGAAAACGTTCCTCTGCAGGGCCTGCAACCTAGATATGGCCAAATTGTTCTGGTGCACAATGGTAAAATTATTAAGAAATAAGCTGATTTGAACTAGACAGTCTAGAGTGGTAAGAGGGGAAAAAGCAAAACAATTTTGGTAGTTGAAAAGATAACAGCCACGATAGAGAATTAGCATACTTTAAAATCGGAGCACTTTCATCAGATGGAGACGCTAAGCTAGGTGTTCTAAACCCAGTATCAGAATAGCCATCTTGCCTAAGACGGGACTTCCAGCTTCCCACTCCACAATAGGCTGTGGTGGGTCTTTCTTAACGAACGTTTTCATCCCTGAAAGCAGGACATTCAGTCTCCCCAGAACAGACAGAAGCTCGGGGGTACGGGCAGTCACTGGGCGCAGGTGTGCGCCCTGCTTCGAGCCTCGGTCTCCCCGCGCCCTTGGGACTAGGATGACCAAGCCACAACCCSTCTGTACGGGGACCGGTCTTCCTCCTTCCATCCTCAACCTCAGCAGCTTTTTTCGGCTTCAAGCTTTACACCAAATGTGTTGCAGGTATCACCGAGTCACGGCTTTCCCCACGTACAGGAACTTGCTAGAAAGTCCCCAGCTATTAACGTGCTACTTTAATTTCTGTTTGTCAGAGCTCACACAAGCCCTCTGACAAAGGGGCCACCTAAGCGGTTGCACAGCACGCTAACAACCACCTCTTGTTCACCCAAGTCTTATTTATGTTATAGATCTTACCTTCATCATCTCTTTGGACAACTCCCTCATTGTTGCTTGGATTTCAGGGATTTTTACTAGATTTTGCATAGCTTTCATGACTTCTGTGCTCTTCTGCAATGAACCTGCTACTCTCAGGACAGCTGTGAAGGAGAGGCATAGAAAAGCTTGAATGACCCATGCACCACTGAAAGCTGAGAAATTATATCCTACCTACATGGACAGACGCTTGTTTGCATTTAGGCAATTTAATTAAAAAAAGAAACGGGCATCCTGCTTCTTCATTCTTGTCTACCTTCCTGGAAAAGCTCAACTCCTACCCACATCGGAAAAAATAAGTTTCTAGCAAAGATACTGGTCCTGTATTACCTGGAGCAATCCAGATATTGCCTGCAGAGAGATTTCAACCCATTTGCACTCCAGTTCATAAAGAGAGATCCCCGAGGAGCCCCTGCCTGTGCCCCTCAGCAGCCAGAGGTCTTGCTGAGGGTTTCACTAGTGGCGCTACAGTCCGGCTCCACGTCTGAATGCTGACCTTCCGCCTGACACCGGGTAGTGGAAACTAACTCTGGCAGAACTTCTAGTTCAATAGTTTCACAGCAAGCAGTAAGCTAGAAAATTAATACTGAAGCAGATAAGCTGGAAGTAAGTGTAGTTTAAACTGAATTTAACAACACTCTTTCCAGAGGCTATTCTCATAATATAACTTAAAAGCTCTTTTCATATATGTTGATATACCAAGATCAAAATGCAATAATTAAGGGTACTTTGAGGTTCTTGAATTGTGCCATCTAACTTCGCAGCTTCCGAGCCATGGAGAACTTACCTGTTTGTATATAAAATGGTCACTCCTTAATGAAGCAAAATGAAGGTACAGCATATATTATTTTTCATTTTAATACCTGATTTCTTTAAAAACATTACACTTGTAATGTTAACAAACTAACAGAAATCTTGCCCTTAGCGGTCATTTCCCCAAGATGAAGCAAGTTAATACAAACCCCACACTGAATTCTAGATTCCTTCCAATCGCTTGGCTAAGTAAGTGTATCAGAACATTCCCAGTAAGATGAAGATGCTGGTAGCGCTAATAAGGAGCTTCTCCTTTTAAAGGACACCTCAAGCTGCAAGGATGGCCTCTGCTTCCCTCTCCTGAATGAGGTACATGGGGGGCCACATTCGACCTATCGTAAGATTACACTTAAGGTTCACATTGCAACTCCTGATCTATCACTCATTTAGTGTTAAAATCTACTAGGAACTAGCTTGGATAATGCTGGGGTGGGGGGAAATACTTTGACATTTCAGCAGACGTTAACCTCCACCAAGTCTTTCCCTGTCTTCAATGCTTTCTGCTCTGCTCTTGTTGCAGACTGGAATGCTCTAAGGTATGGAAAATACTGCAGGAAGCCTATTACAATAGATTTCTGATGTAGATAAGGAATGAGGGAAATAATATGCTGCTACTGGGGGAGCACAAAGGACCAAGTAGGGTTTATAGAGAGCTAGATATTAAGCCACAGGGCAAATCGATTCATCCACATCAAGGAAATCGAACACTGCCCCCCCATCTCCATTTAGGACTTCGTAAGCGTCCTTCGTAAGACTCTTGCTAAAGAAACAATAATTTACAAGATGAAGGGGATTCGACTGAAGGAAGTAAACCTCACGTTACAGATCCTGTCAAAATCAGTAACAACAACAGGCTCCACAAGGATACAGGGATATTAGGCACGCATTCAAACTGTTTAGGAAYGCACACTAAAATGTGCCCCAAGTTACTGGAAGAGAGTTCTGTTTCAGAGCACATGATTCTCACGTCACTGCAGCCCTCAGGCTCTGAGGAGAGGTGTTAGCAGCTATTCAGAGGAAACACAGASAGACAGCGAGGATCTAGGGAACAAGGAGGGGTAGGAACCCCAGGAAGCTAACTGGGAGCTCCCCGACTACTCCAGAGCCCAGGGTGGGAAACCCATCCAGACAGGGCAGTGGGGAAACGGTCTCCAGAACATCCTGCAGACTGAAGGGGGTTATTACCTACAGGGATATAGGACTCAGTATGGGATGTGGGGGAAAAGAGCATTTTTTGAACCGAGAAAAAAACTTATTATGGAATCTTTTAAGGGGATTGCAGGAATGTGATTGAACATGAGAAACTTTTTATTGGATGTTTAGGGGAAGGACTGAAGGTGGAGAAAGGGAGGGATCAAGGGGGACCAGGGAAGACCACAAACCTCAGGGGCCTACAGGTCCAGGTACCTGCAGCTCAGGCAGAGGAGATGATCTGGGGTCAGTCACCGGATAGCTGGCCAGCTTAGACTGAGGGTCTGAGAGCAGCTACTGGAACAACCCATATATTGGGCATGTGTGTGTAGGTATATGTATTCTACTAGCGGACCTCAGTCTTAATCAGCTGAAGAGGAAGACCAGGATTGAGCTGCCAGTGCTGTTCATGTTTGCGTGAAAGCTGCATGTGCTTCCATGGGTGCTGGTAAAGGCACTGCTGTGAGCATGTGTGGGTGCGTGTGCCTACTGGGAATAGGTGCTCAGTCCAGCTGGATGTGGGGACATGGAACTGCAGCAGCCTCACACCTCTGGGCCCGCTACAGGAGGACTCTCCCTGGGTCCTGAAGCCCACTGGAATCAGCTTCCTTACACAAGAGTAGGACTGCTTCCAAATTCAAGCTCTGCCTGCATTTGACCTTGGTTCTGAAAATGGAAACCCAGACCCTACCTCTAAAGCTAGAAGCGCTCCGAAGTTTTTCTTACCAAGCTGGTTCTTCATCCCCATGAGAACAGAGTTCATGTGAGCTTTGGATGCATAGAGTTTGCTTACGGCCTTTCGAGAGCGGATCAGTTCCTTCGCCAAGATCACACACACATCTTTCTGACCCTTTTTGGCAGCATCCTTTATTGACCGCTTCACCTTCTCCTCTTCTCTCTGGATATCTGGAGTACAGAAAAAACACAGCGAATAGCGACAAGCTGCTAAGGATTTGGAAGAGAAACCAGTCATTTGTTGGGGTGTATTTTCAATGCAAAGAATCGTTTCTGCTTGATTTCAGATTCCCTCTGTTACTCAAAGACCTTGTTCTAGGCTGATTTACGTTAGCTGATTAATTCAACTACATATTAACAGGAAAATTCTCATGTTTAGTAAACATCCAGCTCTGTAATTTCCTTTGCAGTTAAGAGTACTGTAAAGGACTGTCCAGGAATATCACTGCATGAAGCTGAGCTGACTAAGATGAATTCTTAAGAAGCAAAAAAGGTCCAGTAAGAACAAAGCACTCCGAGATGACTACTTGACTTACAATTTCAGAATAACTTCCTGACTATTAAACTGAAATAAATATATATAAATACATATGCACATATATAATATATACACACACAGTTTAAGACTACTGTACTGATTTGCTGCTTACAAGATTACCTCTTCCGTGTTCATCACCAGATAGCCCCACTTCACCAGGAAGGAACAAAGTTGTCACAAGGAGTTTAAAACTAGTAGTCTCAGAAGACAGACAGGCATTTTACTAGCAAAAATACTTACCTGTCAGACTACCTTCAAAGCTTAACCCATATGCCCACCTTTAAGCACATTTGAGCGCTGTTGTAGGCAAAATTGTCCTCGCTGTTTCTAAATCCCTGAATGTGTTTTTCTGAAAAAAATACATTCAGAAAGATTGTAGAAGGCTGATCTCACAGAAAGTTTTAGATACACACTGCCTTTAAAAAAAAAAAAAAACCAACCAGACAAAAACAACAACAAAAACATTTATATAGTGAATTTGTAAGGGTGTGTCCACAACTTTAAGAGTTACTTAAAACCACAGATTTGTTAATTACTGCCAAAAAAAGCTTTCATCCTTGCAGATAGACTTAATTATTCTCCCCGTCAGCATTAAGCCTCAACTGGATACCCAGCCAAGTCTATACTTGTACTTAAGGAGTTAAGGTCCTGAGTTTATACTGCTTATATTTCAAGACACATGCATTAGGTGTTTGTATAAACTGGCACATTCAAATTATAAGCTGGCTGGCTGGTGCCAAAGCTATGGATAATTTATCAGTGAAAACTAGTATGCTGGTAAATCGTTAGATATAACTTAAAGCAGCCTGTTCAAACTCTCCTGGTATCCAGCTTTATCCAACAGCTTTTTAGAAGAGCATGCTAGAGCAGGAGTACTGAACTAAGCCTGTACAAAATGAGCACCAAATAGTTGGATTTGAAATATTATACACTAAATAGGCTTTCTTAAATAACGTAAGTTTCTCTAGCAAATCTGGGGTGACTGTTCACATGTCTGCCTTGTCAGATAACGCTGGCTGTGTACCGCAGAAGCCAGGTACCTCAAAAAGCTCAGACTAAGAAATGCAGGAACAAGCAGGGGCCATAACAACCCCCTTCCTTTTCCAGACTCAGCAGTAAATTAGCCACTGATGAAATGTGGATCTAAGAGTCCACAAAAAAATTATCCTAAAGTAAATAAAGAATTCAGATAGTAAGGGTTAGGCTCACCTTCCTGCAAAGAGTTGAAGGAAATGACCACAAGAACAATTATTTCTAGCAAAGGCTTTGTTCAAATTTGGTTTTGTTTGAGTCTTCTTGATTTATACCAGACAGAAGTTACACATAGGCAAGAATCAGAAGTTGTCCTTTTTAAAAAACAAAGGCATCAATGCATACTTCTTGGCACAGGCCAACTTGGGAGACTCGATGCAGCTTCTCACGTGGGAGTTAATGAACCCTGTACTCAAGATGAGTCATTCTCTCAATATCATTCAATGGCATCTTTATTCTAAAGGACTGGCAGAAATCTGTAGGATCGTAATCAGAAAAACATACTCCTTGCTGCTTCCCCACTATTATCTGCAGAAATGTCACAAGCTTGAAGACATCTGTACGTCAGACGTGGGAGTGAGCCAAGTCCCAGCATATCAGAACAGGTAAGAAACAGCTGAAGTGCTACAGCAAAAACCAGAAAGCACCAGGAGTACTCCAGCAGTACTGAGGAATTATGACATTCACTTTGTCAGGCTGAAAACAACTACAAGTATTGCGTTACTACTTCCAAACTAGGGTAGTGGGGCCCCGTACTCAAGCGAATGCTTTCACTTGCATGACGAACTGCTGAATATGAGATTACTGGCATAAAATATGGAAGAATGGTCAACTCCACCTTTGAAGGTCAATGCCAGCTATGCACCTCTAGTGAGCCAAAGTCACTACACCGGTCTCCTCTGCAGCGCTACCAAGCACAACAGAGGCACAAAGCAGTTCAAAGCACCTGCGAGAGGGACTTGCAAGCTCAGTGAAGCACAAAGTTACTGTATTACTCCAACTATATTAACTTGAAAAATTCAGTTCTGAAGTCACAAGCATACCTTTCATTTCTTCAAACCTTCCAAGCC
This sequence comes from Phoebastria nigripes, assembly GCA_035582835.1. NCBI lineage: Eukaryota > Metazoa > Chordata > Aves > Procellariiformes > Diomedeidae > Phoebastria > Phoebastria nigripes. The sequence continues at coordinate 1,980,182 of JAYKAV010002955.1, forward strand.
CTCAAAAGCAACCTACACCAAACAGAAATCACGACAACAGCAAGAGTCCAACAACAGATGGTTTGAAATAGCGTGTTGCTATATTAGTAACTGCGCTGACTGGGCAAGCCAAGCGCTCAAGTGATCCAAGCCCGCTCAATTCATCCCAGGTGGATCTGAGTGTTGCCAGATCAAAACGCATCTAGCACAGCCTTCCCCAGGGAAACTAAGACAGGTCCCAACTCAGCATCCTTACTCAAAGATTACATCGATTTCCTGTGTAAATCTCAATGGAAATGTTAAAGCATGGCAGAATCCAACTACAGTGGGTACTTTTTTAAAAAAACCTTTAGCGGCACGTGGCTGTCATCTTTCAGCAGCAGCCTGCTATCCCRGTAAGTATCCAGCAGAACCACGTACTTCCACAGCTGACACTCGGTAAGATGTGAAATCCTAGCACAATATGGGCATTACAAAGATATTCTGTACTTTATTTTAATGGGAATTATCAAAATAGCAGATGGTTGGTGGTTAGTCTAAGCTMTTATGTGCCGAGCTGTATTTCTTTGAATGTAACACTCAAATACATATACAGAGATGTTTAGAGATGTTACAATAATTCGATTTACATCCATGTCAAAATATCAGACTACCACATAACCCAGTATCTATATAGACCATTGGAAGTATTATGGCATGCATAAAGTTGAGAAAAAACGAAAATTTCAAGAAACCATCAATAGTGAACACGAGGGTAGTTTGCTCCCATGGAAGATGCGACCTCTAAAACATACTCTGCTAACAAGATCAGCCACGTTTCAGTTGCTCTGTGCCCAATACAGCCACACAAAGTGCCTTGGAGAATGCAAAGCAATTCACAAGCATAACAAACATCACTGCACATAGGTTTTCCTGGAAGAGGCACAAACCCTGCCCTCATTTTACAGATGAGGACAAAGATAGACTTTGTACTGCATGAGCATCTCTCTCCAACCAACTCATACAAATCTACAAGTGGGAGAATATATGAACCCTGCCAGCTTAGTCCAGAAGCACGGGGCTGGGGAGGAAAGGGGGAAGGGAATGCGAATGTACTCCTTGAGGAATCACTCAAAACAGGCATGTGCCTAATAACCAGATGCTGACATAAAATATCCTTTACCAGCACATCCCATGGACCAATCCTAAGGGCAGGGTAGAAGACAAAAAGGGGAAAATAGAATCTGCCCCAAACCTATTTTCAGATTCTGGGAAGGCAGGCAGAAGAGAGAACAAGAAACTGAACTAACGGCAGTGTTATAACAAGCAACTCCTCTGCTTTTCAAGATCTCTTCAAAAGTGCAATGCCCATAATTTAATAGCAAAACACCCACTGAGAAAAGTCTTTTTTTTTTTTCTTCTCTGTTGTTTGCAATTTTCCCAAGCTGATAGCAAGCTACTTTTGTTTAGCATGTGCACTTCATGCCAGTACATACCCGCAGAACTTTCCACACGTGGAATTACATACCACGCTGATATTATTCATTAAATCAATGTGGCTGAAGTTCTGGATAATAAGTCTAATTCATCTTATCAAATGGGATTTAAGAGCATTATGTCTTACTGGAAGCATACAATACTCAGGTTCTTTTCAAAATTTTACTTGGAGAACTTCATTTTGACGTCACTTGGAGTGACGTCATTTTGTAACACGGCCTAAGTCTGGCCCCAGGATCACATTCATCTTCCTTTATTCCAGATGCAATAGAGTATCCCAGGTTATTAGATTTCACAGTCTCCCCCAATTAAAGCAAAAAAACCTTGAAGGCAGACAAGGAAAGGAAAAACAAAAAATGAGACATAAGTACAAACCTCTGATCTGTCTGTCAATCACTCTCAATTCTTTCCTTATCTTCAAGGACCATTCATTGACCTTAAAAAGAGAAAGTGAGAGTTACTTGAAATTCCAACTTTAAAACTATGCTTTTATATTTTCATGTAACTTAACCATTCAATATCAAAAGAAGCACTTCAAAACGCACAAGCTTTAAGTTATGAGTCATGTTTAAATATTTCATTATTCAAATAAAAAAAAAAACATTGCAGAGATCCCACCAATTATTGCACTCCTCTTAACATTCAGACAAGGGGTTAAGGAGGATGCGATTTGTGAATCAGAGATGCTCACTGCCTGGCTAACTTCCCACGTCACAGTGACATCGCTGTGCAGAAAGAACTTGCCGCAGGGAATTTCAGCGTAAGGTAGAAACTTTGGCACGGGGTGACAGCACCAAGAGTGCWACTACCTGTTTCAGTCAGAAGGAACCCCAAGAGGTCTCCAAGCCAACCTCCTACTCAAAGCAGGACCAAGTTCAGAGGCTTGGGGCCTTGTCCACTGAGTTTTGACACTGTCCAAGGGCAGAGACTTCATAGCCGCTCTGGGCATCTGTTCCAGCACTTAATCACTCCTGTGGTGAGGAACTTCCCTCATGTCCAATTCAAAATTCTCCTCTGGCCACCTGTGGCAGTAGCCTCTTTCCTGTCACTGGGCACACCTGAAAAGTACCTGGCTCTGTCTTCACTACAGCCCCATTAGAGGCAGTGAAAGGCTTTAGACTCCTGCCCCTTTGCCTTCTCTTCTCCAAGCTACAACAAGCCCAGTTCCCTCAGCCTCTCCTCCTGTGTCATGGGCTCCAGCCCTCCGCCACCTTGGCAGCCCTATGCCGCACTCTCCCCAGTTTGTTGATATCCTTCTTCAACTGGGTGCCCAAACAGGGACACTGTTTTGCAGGTGTGGCCTCATTAATGCCAAATGCAGCAGCGTAATTGAACAACCATTTGCCTCAACCTGATGATTACACTTCACTAATGCAGCCCAGTTTGCCCTCATCACTGCGAAGGCGCACTGCTAACTCATGTTTATTATCCGTGGGAAGCCCAGGTCCTTTCCTGCAGAGCTGCTGCCCAGCCAGCCCCAGGCTGCACATCCCTACGTGCAGGGACGGTTGTCCCACATACAAAACCCTTTGCGTTGCTCAACATCGTGAGGTTCCTACTGGCCCTTTCCTCCCACTTGCTCAGCTCCCTCTCTACACAGCAGCTCTGCCCTCCAGCTTCACTTCCCCTGCACTTGGGGAGCCACCCCAATTTCCCCAGCCACCCCCTCCACAGCTTCCCTCCTGGGACCCGCCAAGATCTCTCTGTTCCAGCGCTCCTGGCTCCCCCAACACAGGGCGCTGAAGGAGGTGGGGAGCACCACTTGCCCCGACCACCTCTCTGGGGAAGCAGAGACATCAGACAGGCAGCAGCTGCCAGACATCCAACTGAGAACTGGAAGCACTTGTGGTAAACAAGGAAGCAGAGAGGGGCTGCAGAACAAGAATCGGGAGATAATACTAGCATAGAGTGCCAAATGCTTGTGGAGCTCTGATGCTACTTTTATTATTAGCAGCACAGATTTTGCACAGTATCTAAAAAAACCCTTAAGTATTAAGATGACCTCTAGTTCATGGATCCACTTGCACACTGTACGTGCCAGTGCACAGGTCACTCAAGAAGTCTAGCTGGCTGTATGAATAGTTTCATATGAAAATCACCCTGATTTTTATGTGATTTTTTAAATTCAAATAAAAAGCTTCATCTACCTGAATAAGCTTTAAAACAGAACTGTAAAAAGAGTGCTCTTCAGCGCACAAGCCCAGCAGAGCAAGACAGATTCTTACACTTTTACCCATCTCAAAAGAAATGCTCTCAGTCACGATGAACAAGACCATGTTTTGACTACAGACAACAGCCACCATCTGAGTTGCCCAAGCACAAAATCTGCTGCAAAAAAACCCAAACCCCAAAACCCTGCAGAGCTCTGTGTGTACACATTATGGGTGTGCAGAAGTTTTGAAGGGGTTTCAAGAAAGCTCCTGTACCTTTTAGTTGAATCCTGTCTTATTGCAGAAAAAAGACACCAAACCTTGCCGGACCGGCTGCAGGCTCCCCTCTTGCTGTTCAGAATAGGGCAGAAAAATTTCATGTAGATTCATTCCTCACCCTGATAAAAGGCTAAGAAGGTCCCTCTTTTGAGTATGCCTACACTAGATGGAGAGAAGAGGGGAAAGAGACTGAGGTAAAGCATGATTGAACTCTGGCTGGCCAACTGTCACGTCTCAAATGTAACATCTTCTAGAGATTTGCTCTGTAAGTTGTATTCTAGAACAAACCAACATGTATTAAGCCTTCATGTACAAGCACAATTGGCAACTGTCAAATGAACTGCTGCAGGATTCACAGATTCTGTCTCCGCGATGCACAACCCAGCACAAAGACACCATTAAACCACGACTGGCCGAATGTTGTCATCAACCCATGCTAACTCTGACAGCAGAAAACTCTTTGATAGCTCATCCCTCATACTGCCCAGGAATAAGCTGCTTCACACAACTGTCCTCATAAAGACAGAGCTGGGTGCTTCTTCATTCCCTGGTCTTCCCAACACACATCACCAGTTTTGTGTATAAAAGGAGTAGGAAATCCCACTGACTCTCATCTAGACCACTGCATGCTTCCAGTTACATGAGACACGGAAATYTGTTGAGCAGTAAAGAAGTTGTATTGCCGATCTCACGCAGGACACCAGGGATACGGCTACGAACCACGGCACAATGCCACGCAGAGGTAGCAATGCTGGGAATAGAAGCAGAAGGTCAACTAAGCAAGGCTAATTACCCCGAGCACAACTCCATGCTGATAAGGCTATTCTGCTTCCAGTTCTGACATAAACAAAAATGTCGATCTTGCAGGACCGCATCACACCAGCGAGTCAGCCAGCAAAACACTAAGCTGAAATAAACCACTCAGACTACACTGGAGGAAAACAATTTTTTAAGCTCAAACAATCCAGGCGTGGCATTAAATGTATAGTAGACCCCCAGCTTTAGACAGACTGAAACGCATCACTGGCTCCTCACAAGGACTGAAGATGTTTGCCTTGTATCATTCAGCCAGTAAGTTCTTTCCCATCGACAGAGAGCAAGCATACAAACAAAYCCAGGGTGACCCACTGCCATCACAAAAACCTCAACCTCTTCCCATCCTCAGGCACCTCCTGTGGTGCTCGGATTGCTTTCTCTAGCCCTACTCAGGGACAGTATCTTGTGTACAGCTGCTGGCAGACACGAGGTAAGCGGTGCCATTTCCCCATCATCTAGTAAGCAGAAATAACTACTTCTTCCTTCTAAAGCAGTACAGGAGGAAAAAAATTTCTTACTATTAATGGGTTTCTTAATATTGCTGTGAAGTCATCATGCCAGCCTGCAACCCAAGAGCGTGCTCATGACAGCAAGATGAYCCATGTCATTTCTCCCTATGGGTCAGACACGCCTGTTTTCTAGCACCTTTGCAGGCTTTTCTGCAATCAGCTCCAAGATGACCCACAGACACACTGTGTTACTGGAAAACACGACAAGCTTGTCAGCTATGGAAAGGGAAGAGTGGTTGTTGGACATGAAACAACAAGAACTTATCAGTGCAGTATAACCACACTGTGCGGGTTAAATGGTTGTCTGCTGCTTTATCCCATCATCGAGAGCAGCAGTCTCCAAACCCCATTTCTCTGTGGTATCTTCCAACTCTGCTCATGAACAGAGGAAACTATAACCAGCCTGCATGGTGCTCTGACACAGGTAGAGGAGGAAGGGAAAGTACACCATCAAAAGTATACTCCTTATCTAACGCTATCACCCAACAAACGATGACTACGGCCCGCTCCCCTGGGACCTSGTTGCTACAAAGCAGCAGGGAGTACCTGTGACACTGCAGCTCTTCTAAGCCTTCAACTTCAGTATCTGTCATCTTCTCCCTGTTCCTTTTTTAGTATCTCTAATGTATTTGATCTTTCCCCCCACCAAATAGATTTTTTTTATTAATATATTAGTAGTGATTTATGAAACGCAACGATGAAATCCGTCAGTATCTCGATTATTTCATTTCACTGTGACATTATAAATGTGTGGGTAGAAGCAAGACTTACAAAGTATGCCTGCAGACTCAGAAAAACACCAAGTCCCAATATTTCAGCTATTCATATTTTTAAGCCTGTTTTTGCAACAGGAGCTAGAAGCCCCTAACGAAGCCGGAGGGCTAGAAGTTATGGAAGACAGCTAAGAGCAAGTGAAAAATCCAGGAGCAGCTGACTAAGCCTCCCCAAACCACACCACCCAGTAGGCATCRCTCCTTTGGCTACTCCTTCTGTGGCCCTGAGAAGCCCCCCCCCAAGTCTCTGCACACCCCCAGGGTGCAGGAGCGCTCTGACAGTGGACTGAGRGCGTTAAGAAGTTGCTGCACTTCAGAAGTGAAGTAACCGAGCGCGGGTGCCCCCAGCCCGTTTGGGGACGGAGTACCAGGGCTCCTCACCTGCTGCTGAGGCCCAGCCGCCACAGCGATACCCCGAGACAGACCTCACCAGGGCGCCCCGCCCGCTCTAAACCCTCCTCCCCCCGGCCGCGGGGGTGCGGGCTCCCCGCTTCCCCTCAGCCCCGGGCCGGGTGCTGTCACGCGAGGCCCCCGGCGCCGCGGTGCCTCGCCCAGGCCGGGCCCGGCCCCTCCGCAGCCCCCGCCGGCGCCATGGCAACGCCGTGCACCTAGGCCGCCTCCCAGCCTCCGCCTGAGGCGGCGGCGCCGCTGCCGGGGCCTCACCAGCTCCTTGGGAGGCTTCTCGGGGGTCTTCCCGAAGAGGCCCATGGCGGCAGCCGCCCCGCGCCGCCCGGCCCTTCCGGGTTCCCGTCCCCSCCCGCTGTCAGGGACGGGCGATCCCCACTGCGCATGCGGCGCCGGCCATGCCCGACTCCGCCCCTTTACCACGCATGCGCCGGCACTGCCCATGCGCTGCCAGTGCGGGAGGGGCGGGTGATGCCTGAGCAGTCCCGCCCCGCCCCTCGGGGGCGTCCCAACGGGCATCGAGGGCCGGGCGCAGCCGAGCTTCACACGGCCCCTCATCGCTTCGCACGGCCCCATACAGCCCCCCTGCCCCTCACACAGACCCATAAAACGCCACACGGCACCACAGTACCTCACAGGGCCCCGCACTGCTGCGTGTGGGACGGACGAGTTGGAGAAAGGGGGTGCGGAGGAGTTAACAGGATTTAGCCAAGGCGCTTATACTGCCCGGGCACCTTCTCCAAGTCAGTGGCTTTGTGAATTGGACCGGCAGGAGTTTATGGTGGGCAATACCTGTTAAAAGCAATAAAACCAGATGACAGAGCAGGTTATGTCACCACCCGCCCTCCCCTGTCACACAAGATTGCAGGAAAGCACAGTAAGAGTAGTTACAAAATCTAGTCATGCAAGGTGTGACTCAAACTAAAACTAGCGTTCACGTCTTTCTCTTGCAGCCCAGGGAAGACCCACAAGAGACCCAAAGAGAAAGAAGCAGCTGCTAGCACAGAAGATACTGTCTGCCTTGTCTTCAGCTGCCAAGGTTTTTTCGGAGATGACCCACAAGCAAGGCCTGGCTCTTCTCCACCCTCTGCCATCCTCTCCGCAGCAAAGGGTGGGTAACCTGGCCAAAATTAATGGACAGCTTGGAGCCACTCTGCTGGGTGCTGCAGGGTGAGCTCTGGCAAGTCACTCCATGTCCTTGTGCCCTGATGCGCAAGCTGAGACACAGAGGACTAGAAATAATCACCGAGGCACAGAAAGAGTGCAAAAGCTTAAGAAAAAGGTGCTATTAGCTTAATTTAACTCTTAATACCTTACAATTATACTTACCCTCATTATTTAATTCCCAGAGAAAGACATTTTAATAACAGTTACAAAAATGTACAGTTCACCTTTGTCTTTTTTCCTTCCAAAATCTAATGCAGAACAAAGACAGATCTAGATATGCTTTGAAAAGGAGAGCTCTCGCTTTGGACTGGGTACCAGCAGTGGGAAAGCCAGCGTAACAAAACAGTAGTTGCTGAAAGTGAGACTGGCAGAGACCTTCAGAGATGATCTAAATCCATCCCCTCTTAAATAGCAGAACAAAACACCAATCGCCCTCATTAAACCTACTGACATAAGTAACCTCAGATCAATTGTTCGACATTTTCTGTTTACAGTTGGCTGCCAGCTTTCAGGCACAGAGAGAATAAAACACTACTTCAAGAACACTTAGCATCTCAGTTAACTCAAGACACTTTACAAATACTAGCACAACTCAGCCCAGCGAGGCAAAACAAGCGAGCAGCAAAACTGCTGACCTTGTTACAGGCACAGTCTTTGCTCTGTTCTCCGGATTTTAAACTGTCAACACGTTGGGTAAGGGCTGTCTTGAGATTCTGCACTCTGTAGAAAACAATCCTACTTGGATGCCTCTGCTGCTACTGGCACAAGCATTTCATAAAATAAATACATCCAACTGCTTTTTCTTTCCTGCTGGGACTACCAATACACTACACCAGCTGCTGTAGGTTTTGAAACAGATGCATCGCCATGAACTGGATCACAACAATTTATATAACCCAGGCTAACGGACACGAGGGGACTGAACCTTCAGTCACAGCTATCTACTGGTCATAATTATCTGCTCATATGCATGTGCTCTCTGCAGCTCTCCTGCTAATTAAACAGCAGTTTGTGTCATTCATCAAAAGAATTGGAGTAGTAGAGCAACTGAGGTCATTAAAGCAAGTCTTCAACTGAAACAGGTGTGCACAATGGTTTGCAAATAAGGCTGAACCTGTGCACAGGAGCTGCTTGGGCCCAGGCTTTGTATGAGGAGGTCAGCTTTCAGCAGCAGAGCTGCGCTCCAGAAGCACGCAGTGCCCCAAGGACGTGGCGTTGCTTGAACTTCCTGCTCGCAGTGTTTGGCAAAATGCCGAGGTACCAGGTAAAGGCTACAGTGGGCTGTGATACAGCGGTTCACTTGTGTACTTCAGTACATCAACTACAGCCGCATTTATATTCACGAAAGTTTTCCTCCATTTGCCTTTTGAGATGGCAAGGCCTCAGTTCAGTGCAGGTTTCAAGACAGTCCTGAAACAATGTGGATTTCAACCCCAGCTGCTTACAATAAGCACATAGGCTAAGTGTCACACTGCTGCACAAATTGGAAGCAGAAATGCTCTTTGCCCTCATTATGCCTCTCCACTGCTCTGCTGCGGCTGTAATGACAGATAAAGGGCATGTACTGACAGGCCTCAACTGGAATAAAAATTACTTTCTGGACCACAGGAGAGTTGGTGATACTATGCCCCTTCTACCTCCCTGCTTCAGTACTGCAGTAGGAAAAAAGAAACGAGAGGAAAAAGTACTCACAATTAAAAACAGCTCTTCTGATAATTAGGAGAATATCCTCTTGGGAGGACACCTGGTGACTGGAGGTATGAAACATTTGTTATTAAAAAAGATAGTACCCAGATAACCCTGGGCACAGATAAAACAATGCCAGGCAGCTTTGTGAGCACCAGACTCCCAACCCTCTGTAAAGGCACAGAGAGATGGATTGTAACTGCAAGAGGCACCTGTGTTCACATTTCCTATTACCATCTTCATTTAATTATCCTCCTTTCATACCACATGGGCAAGAACTAGGAAAGAAATAAAATGAGACAATTGGAAACACCTTTCTAGTTTAGCCTTGTCTTCTACTTATATCATCTCATGCTCTTTTTTTCTCCCCTCCCCCCTCCTTTTTTTCTTTCTAACCAACATTTCCTCTCCGGATTTTCAGCCATATCATTTCTGAAAGGTACAACCAAAACCATGGTTTCATATTGAAATAGAAAGAAAACAAGACTCAATTTTTTATGGCATCAAACGACTATCACTTTTCTCCAAGAAATCAGAAATCACCTCAAAATACCAGCAGTTGAAGTCTGGCAATTTTTACCTTTACAAGCCACTTTTGTCACTGCATGACAATATTCTGCTACTTCACGATGGTTTACTTTGAGGCTGTAGAGGGGCTACCCTAAAGTCTTCCTAGATGTCTGCAGATGAGGGTGCTGGGGAGACGGCTGGTAGAAGAGGGTCTCTGTCTGATAAAGCAGTTTGTAATCAATTGGAAAACCACTGGTCAAGCAGAGAAGCACCTCAACGCAGAGGACTTACGAAGGAAATAGTTCCCAGTGAAACACCATCACCTTCCACTTGGCCAGTGGCTAACACTGGAGCAATGAACTCCTGCATCACTAGGAGATGATTTATTAGTCACAAAAGTTGTGTTATATTTTTATTGTCTTCACAGATAAATCAGACCAGCAAGACATCTGTAACCATACACACAAAATATTTATCAAAACAATTAACATTACAAATCTCCTTTTAAAATAATTTATTTCACTGATTTCTTTTTAAATGGTACTGTCTTACAACATACATTATTCAACAAAGATGTGCTGAACAGACTCTAAAATAAGAAACACTTAAATTAAGCAATTGTCTCCGATTAGAATTTCAATTTCACCCACATCCTAACTTGTGAACGCTTGCTGGAATACGCTTCTGTTGTAGGCTTGATTTTTGTGCTTACAAAAACAGCATCAAGTTTCCAGATGTCGAAAAGAAAAAGTTATTGTACGATAAGTATGCATTCAGTTCAACATACAAGGCAACCAAATGATTCTGTCGTCAACGTTAGCATCATGTATATTTTAGTTCACTGCACTAACATTTAAACTAAAACTTCAAACCACATAATCTTTTAAGTGACTAACATTTAAAAGGCAAGCAGTAATATCCTGAAAGCTTACAAAGGACATCAGCACACAGCTAAGATGGGGTATCATTCGACAAAGGCTGCGGATGTGTGTATGGCTGCTTTTTCTTGTACGAAGCCCACCTGCAGACGGGGCAGCAGTGTCGCCCACCGGCCAGCCACATTACGATGCAATTCTGGTGGAACACGTGGCCACACGGCAAGCCCACGAGCAGACAACCATTTGCAAAATTTTCTAGACATACAACACATTCCGTACAGTGCAACATCTCAGCGGGCCAGGCTGACCAGTCTGGCTCCACGTCACCTGCAGTGCTGTACGAGCCGTAGGATCTCGCTTTCCGTTCATATGGCTCGTGATGACAATATTTATTGGCACACGAACAGGCCTCAGCACTGCACTGAGGTTCTCCTTCACTGCGCCTATGAAACATGTTTAGCTCACCGTCCTCTGAGACTTCTTTTTCACTACTGAAGACCTCTTTGTTTTCACTGTCAGAGTCACTTTCACTGTCTTGAAAGGTTTCCAGCATTTCCTCATCAGAATGGACGCCAAGGCATTTAAACCTCCACATCGGTAAGTTTTTTATGTAATCGGTTGGTATCAGAGGGTGAAGCCAGAGATCGGGGAAGGCCAACCGCTCTAAGAACAAATCCGGGTCTTCATCCCAATCTGAGTCAAAAGGAAAGTGTTGAAAAGAAGCAATAGGATGAAACAAGTAGCTGGTGTACCAGTCCCACAGGCTTGACAGCCACTCCAGATTATTAGCATTTACTTCATCGGTGTTGTTATTGCGTCTTCTTTTCTTCTCAAAGTAATCAATTAGTAAACCATGACCAAGGTATGTGCTGAGGAAGAGGGCTGGATGTGAAGAGTAGAACATCCAATCGGCTCTTACCCAAGAAGCCAAAGTAGTTGTGTTAGAGTACCTGAAGAGTTTTAAACTGTACTCATAAAAGCTGTCTAAGTAGGGTAGTTGCAAAAAACCTAACACGGGTAGCCAGGAAATAATTAATAATGAATTATACGTCCCTAAAGTGCTTATAAGAACCACAAAACGCTTTATAGTAGCGCCTTGTGTAATAAACAGGTCCATCCAAGCCATCAGGTTAACCAAAACTAAGCTTAAAACAAATAAATCATTAACTTCTGGTTGCAATGAGCGCAAAAAGGAATCCATGGCACGTAGTGATATAAATTCACCAGTGTTATTTCCATACCTGTAAATCCCCTCAGGAGTCCTAAGTATGTACGATGGAGTCTTGTAGATACCAATTTCTGCCATATAACTTTTATTGTCCCAGTTTTCCACGTTCACAAAAATAAACTCTACTCTTCCAGTAAACTTTACACTTAGTGCAGAGAAGAATGCYGGAGGCTGGTCGAGGTTGGCAAACAGGTATATTTTCACACGGTACTGGTCACTTTTGTTCCATTCTTCTTTTAAATGTTCGGAGTTGTAGATGGTTTTGATCCGAGAAGCAGCATGGGCTGTGATCCATTTGAAAATGTGCTCCACTTCGATTTTGCGCCCGCTGTATTCCTTAAGCATTACTTTTCCCTTGGAGGTACTGGTTTGCGGAACCGACATAATGAGGGTGGATTTCAGCCAACCCCTCCTCCTGCAGTATCTACAAAGAAAATGGCAAGTTAGATTGCAGTTTCATAACCCTGGAGCTGCAGTCCTTAGATTTCTGTTATGAGCCCAAAAATGATACATGCTGAGCACCCGGGCATCTTTACATATAGTAGTAGGAAATACGGGCACCCAATATTCTCTGGCAAAGTGTATTTATTCGTACAATACATTTGTTATCTATCTTACAGAAATGTTGTAGAGAGATACGTATTCATAAAACAGGAAGAGGAATAGTGTTAATTGTCATGGGTCATTATAGTAAACAAGGCCACACAGTCATTCATGCTTTGTAACTGGATTTGAAAAACACACAAGCTGACTCTTCACTCTTCACTATACAGCTTTAGTATTAGAAGCTGTTCTTCCTTGGCCTTCCAGCCAAGAAGATAACCACTACAGTGTAACTCAATGTCCCACAGCTTTCCCGAGCCTGCATGTAACTTTCCCAGTGCTTCCTTCTGTCCTAGTTTTGCTGAGCAGCAGTGGGGTGAAGTTAACAAGACATTGATCTGTTCGCAGTTGCTTTAATGAAGCTGACAAATGTCCACTTCCTACTGGGGCCATTTTGGAAGGGTGCAGACAGGCTAAGAGGCATGGTGAGAGAGCTCGACACAAAACCGGCAGAGGAGAAAGCAGACACATGCTGCCAAATGATTTAGGCTAAAAGAATACCCCCCAGCATCTGGCAGGCAGAGTGCTGAGATGGGATGAACTCCAAATCCATACCTAAAAGAAGAGGCTCTTCAAGGCTGAACCCTGAGTCATGGTCCAGACCCCAGTAACTATAAGGCGAGTCTGATGACTCAGAAGATGCCTTCTCTCATGCATCTTTCCTACCAGCATCACTATGCCACCCAATTTATCTAGTCCTCCTTTTAGGAAATGTCTGGCAAGTTTCAACAATCAAAACATTACACAGCCAACAGGCATGCGAAGTGTCTCCGAGAACCCTGCACATTGAAATAGGGGCCATCAGCCTCATTCACTAGCCATCTTACATACATCCTCTCTGGTTTTGGTCTATCAACATATATTTAGACAATTACAACTCCCCATCTCAGGAATCGGAATGTAACATTTTTAGAAGGAGCCATTAGATATTACCCTACTAATAAAGGTATCCTGACTACTGTAGCATGCGGTGTTCTTCTGAATTTCAGCTGAAACCTGATGAAAACTATTCACAAGGGTTTACTCAACAGAACATTTCTTGTATTAGGAAAAAATGAATTAATTTAAAACATAATATTTGATCATAACATTAAGACTAGTTAGGAGCTATGCAAAGAGAAACACTGCCAAATTTTTAAGATGTTCAAATACCAGTGTTTTGATTATACAAATCATTTTGCATAAGCGCTGCAAAGTCTAAGAATTTTCTCTTATGGTTAACTTTGAGATTTCTGTAAACATTTAGGACTTAAGCTGTGTAAGCCATGTGCATATTCGTACATGCCACTGGAATTCTAGACAGTTTCCCGTCATGTGAAGCAAATGCTTCCAACAAAATGTTAAAAAAAAAAAAAAAAAGTTTTTACAGCAGCACAGAATTATTAATAGCTTTTTTGGCTCTGCTCTTCTTTCTTGTTCAAAATCATATGCAAACAACAGTGAATCTTGCATAGCACACTGTATATTCTCAAAGGGTGTGTGCAAGTTTACATATAAACATATACACATTTGTCAGGGAACAGGATTTGTCAGTAACCCTGAGAAGCAGGCACTGTTTGCAAGGTTCATGCTAACCTGTGTTTCTCCTTTCCAGATGGCAATATAACAACTCTACAACTGATATAATTCTCTTACATGGGCTATATATATTCGGCTTTGTCCTAAGCAAGCACAGTTCTTGTCCCCAAATGCCTGGACTGTAAGGCCAGATTCTTCTATTCATTCCTTTCCAACGCTGTATTACACTCCACATAGTCTAATCATGTATTTCCCACATGATGCTTTAGGAAGCTGCAGCTCTGTGTTTATGATGCTGATAAAGAATGTAATGGAGAATTCTGAACAGACTTTAGTAGAGATAAAAACATGAATAAAGCCACCTTCTGTCACAGCTGCTTTTACAACACAGCAAGCCCTGCTGCCAGAACACAGCTGAGCCTTAAGATATTCTTGGGATTTAGATAATCCTTTAAGAATATACCTGGGGTCACTGGAACAGTTAAAAGTGCCAGTACGTATGCCGAATCTTGACACTTTCTTCACCATTTTCTCCCAGTGGACTTTACCCACCAGTGGGCTTCTGTYGTTTGCTACGACCTATTGCCAAAAGAAAATAATAATTTAGTATCACAGTAACTTTGCTTCCCGAAATAAAGAGCAAGTGTCATGAAAACAGAGATCGAGTCACCCTTGATACTGTTTTTCCCCTTCTCTTAGAACATATAGTAGGTATATACAACTGGTAGTCACACTAAGTGTCTTTGGAGAGTGAAGCTCTAAGACGGAATATAGTTTCTGCAGAAAGACAAAAGTGCATCGTCATTTTTAAGTATCTGTTAAGATACTAAAATCAGTGGTAGGTAATAAAAACCTTGAGAAAATAACAAAACTATCATTAACCAGTTCATAGTAGGGGAGAAAATAAGAGGGTGAAGCAGGTTCCTCTTCTTTGCAGTATAAAAGACCATTATTTTATTACAATTCTCCATGAAAAGTTACATACCAAAGAAATGTTGTCTCAGAGCAAGTAAAATGAGTTGGAACATATGTACCTGGTAGCAGATTATACTGCCAACAACCGCTTCTAAGCAGTGGAAACTAGTGATTAAACTGCCAGATAATGCCTAAAAATCTTGAGTCCTTCCAGCTTTGCCAGTGACTCACTCTGTAACTTTACGTGACTGTTCCACCAACTTCAATGTCCTATCTGCCATTTCAGGATGATAATTCACTGTGATCTATCCCAAGGTCTAATTTGTTCTAACCTAGTATATTAAAGTAGTACTGCAGGTTACCTAGACATAAGCTTCTGCAGACACAAATGACAAAGAATAAGCACTCATCCTCTGACTTACAACTGTACAGGGAAGGAAAAAAAAAAAAAAAAGAAAAAGAAAAACCTGCCTGCCTGCAGCTGACAGGTAATGTTGAATGACATGACTGATCATGCATTATTCCATAAGCTGTCGCAGTTTCTATTTCAGAAATGCCTCACATGCTTCTGCAGGCTGACTGGCAACCACTTAAAATACATTTTTAAATTAAGTTTTGAAACTTCCATTTGTTAGGTATTTGTTTACCTGCAATTAAACTTCTCCCAATCATTTTCTGACTTAATACCCTGAAATGTCAGCTCTCCTCTGGAAGTTAGGTTGTCACTGTGATTAACAGTTCTCTGTGTACAGGTTGAGACGCAGAGCTGGAAAGTGTGTCTGGCCTTTGAAACTCAAAAAAAAAAAAAATTATCTGCTTTGTGGTAAGTAGCATCCACTCAAAAACTAAAAATAAGAGAGTTCACTAAGCAGAACATTCTACATAGGGAAACAAAATTAAACTGAAGTTACAGATTATACTCCCGTTCCACTGAGCCCAAAATGTTTAAAATAAAACCAGAGGGGAACATCTAGATAAGAATCCTTCAAGTTATTCTCAAAACACACATATCACATAGAAAAGCCTTTTAATGTAACCTTCAAGCACCAAGACAACCAGCTGGGGAAATCTGCCGTATTATTGAGGCTTCTTTACATCACCCAATGTAACTGAAGCAATTACTTTGGATATTTTAAACTTCTTCTTCCTTTCATTACTTCAACTAAGAGGGACCACATTCCTAAAGATACCTTAACACCAGTATATCCTCAGAGCTACTACGGCACGATAAATGTCTCCAACATAGTAAGGAATCACTACGTTTTATTAGGAAGCATGAAAGTAGAATGTTGATAACTGGATTATTCTTTGGTACAACTACTCAGAGATCGGTTGCTTCCAAAATTCTGTGCGCATGTTCTGAAAAAGCCTAGCACAGTTGTTGAGAGTACGCTAATGTTATGTGCAGGAGGACTGATCCTGCTCAGCCGTTTCTTCTGTCTGATATTGCAATATTCACTTTAAGTGTCAAGAGAAGGAGAGTCGTTGCAAACACAGTCACCAGTATGTTTTACTGTCATCTGGCTGTTTGTACTGGTGGATTTTTTAATACCAGTTTAATGCCCTTCCCATAAAAAAGTCTTTCCTCTTGGGGAAAGTTWTTTATGCTGTAGGACCAACGACAGAACTAGCAGATTATATTTTGTAACTAGATAGAGAGAACCCTACTATGGTTTTGCACACTGAAGCTTTGTAAAATTTCTTGGGCTCATGCTTTTTTTATGTCATTATGGAAAAAAAGAAAAACAAACCCAAATAAACATGTCCATTGCAGCTGCTTCTTGCAGACAACACCCACTTACAGCATTGGGAGTTCACCACACAGAGGCAAGGGATTGTATTTTGGAAAGCAGTCATCATCTCTGTGGATGAGGGAGTCTGAGAAAATACTGCAGGTTAAGCAATCACAACGTAATTCAGTGTAAATTAAAGATGAAATCTGTTAGAAGTGTTTGCAAGTTATTTAAAGAAGCGTGAATTCTGATAAGCTAAAAAATTTAGCTTAAAAACCTGTGACTGAGGAGACTAGGAATTTGAATGTGGAAGAGGCCTGGAAGTTCTTCAAGTCCAAGGTGTTACAGCTATCAGGATTTTATATTTCAAGTAAGGGGAAAAAAGTTGTCAAGCCCTGCACTTCTTCCTAGCAAGCACTTCCAAAAAGATGTTAGAAATAGTTTGAGAACCTACGAGGAATGAAAAAAAGGTCAAAAGGAAGAGCTAGCGAAGAAAGATATGCAAGACATAAAAAAAAAGTAAGGAAAAATGAGCAATTCAAGTTAGACCATACAAAGAATATTACAAGCTGCACCAAAAGGTTTTTCAGCCATATGAATAAGAATAGAACAGGGCGAAAAGCAGCGGGATCACCATACAATGAAGACAGGATAGAAATGTAAGATAATTTTCTTTTTAAAATTAAATTAATGCTCTGACTCAGTTTTCAATGAAGAGGAGATTGCTGGCCATGGACAGGTTAGCGAGTTTATGGGAAGAGACTGTATCACCTGAAGAGGGGAACAAAACTCAAATAACTTAATGCACTTAAATCAGAGTAAGCAAGTAATCTCCATCCCAGAACTGTAATACAACGAGCACACAAAATCACAGATGAACCTGCAAAGACTTCTTATAAAACCCCTGTCAGACTAATTTACATTTTGACAGGAGAAAAACAAGTTAGTAACTATATTTAAGAGCAAATGAAAAAATTATCCCACCAGTTTGATCTCAACAGTATGTAAAACTGTAGAACAAATTTTAAAGGTGCAGAGACGGCTGGATTTTCCACTCCTTTCCAGCATGGAATTACTAAAGACGTATCATTCCCGATTAAGTTGAGAGTTAAAAATCCACCTTTTCCTGGAGGAAAAGAACCAAGTGTCAAGAGAAAGGGAATGTAGTACCCTCTCTGTAGTTTGGTAGAGTATTATCTATTGTGCCATATGGAAAATTTTCATAAGAACTGGAGATAAGCTTTTATAGTGAGTAAAAAAAAAACAAGTTTTAAAGTGAGTAAGAAATTGGCTAAGGCAAGAAAACATGAAAACGCCAGAAAGGGGCTAACAGATTTAATAGATTTACCTTAGAGCTCAGTTCAGCATATATTCCTATTAATGCCCTTCCTGCAGAAACTTAAAGTCTCCCAAAACCATTTGTAGAGGACATAAAACTGGGAAGCACGTCTGTGTACAAAAGAGGATTATAACGCCATACAGGAAGAGCTGCACAAATCTTGTAATGCAGAGTGTCAGAAATGAAATTGAATTCAATAATGAACAGGACACTCGGGGAGTTCATCAGTTAGAAACAGCGATGGGAGGAAAAGCTTGGGTCTATTAGTTGATCCAAAAGGAAYTATGAGCCATCAATATTAACTGGCTGTGAAAAAAGCAAAGCCCAGGATATATTATGCCCGACAAAACAAATTGGTTGATTGACCTCACATACTGGGAGTAGTGGGGTAGACATCAGGAGTCAGTGAAACTAAAGGGCGATGTAATTTTAAGCTCAATAGGAACAAATTAGCCATGAACACGCTTAGGCCAGAAGTCGGATACAGGTTTCCAAGAAGAGGGGAACAGTCAATATGAGTGTTACACTCAGAGAACTTACGATTTAAGAAAGACAGCAAGCTATTGTATAAACACATATTCCATAGTCTAGCAGAGAGCTGAACTCGCTCATCAAGAAGGTCCCTTTCAGTCATATGCTCTATTTCATTTTAAAGAAATAAAGACAAAGCTTATAGA
The DNA here is from genome assembly GCA_035582835.1 of Phoebastria nigripes. Taxonomy (NCBI): domain Eukaryota; kingdom Metazoa; phylum Chordata; class Aves; order Procellariiformes; family Diomedeidae; genus Phoebastria; species Phoebastria nigripes. The sequence continues at coordinate 1,998,823 of JAYKAV010002955.1, forward strand.
AGAAGGTATCTTTTATGAGATCAGCTAGCACAGCTGGGAAACAAACACCACATTTAGAGGAACACAAACCCTTCAAGCTTTTCTTATTATTAGCTGTGTTCACAATCTGCAAAATATCATATGTCAGAGTGACAAACAAGACAATGAAGATAACCCAATTAATCCATTAATCATCTTAATGGGCTAAGAGAATCCAACAGGATCAAAGTAACCCTGCCATTTAACAATCCCACATCACGGAATAGATCTGCTCCCTAATCTACACCTAACCCAGGCTCTAACTCCAGGGTCTGAATTACCGTCTCCTCTATGCATGAATTACTAGCTTCTTTAGTGGAAGAAGATGCTGGAGAGAAGGCCAGGCCCTCACTGGACATCCATCCACAAACTTCCTCTGAAGTCTCTGACACAAGTTTCTTTGTACTCCATCTGTGAATTTGGGAGGACTACGCAATATCCCAAAAGGTCAGGAGATTCTCAACCAACAACACTGAAATACTACAGGTTAGTTATGCCACCAAGATGTGCAAAGTAAAAATGGAAAGACGGGGGTTTGGAAATCTCCTTTATTTCTACATGTTCTGATTGAGTTTTCTTGTCTAGTTTCCACAAGTTCCTAAAAAGGTAGCTTCCAGATACCACAGAAAACAAAGTTAAAATAGAATTCATCTAGGGACATATAATACTGAAATCATCGAAATCCTGATCATTTCAACAGGCATTTGCATAGGTAGCTTTTGCATTGGAAGAGCTCTCCTGACTTGGAATTAGACAGAACTGTCCCAAAAGAGGCCAGTCGAGAATGTAATTAATAGAATCATTTTGATCTGTAAGTTAAAATAGTCATAGTTACGACATTAAAGAAGCAAACAGACCTTAAGAGCAAACACTTGGAAAAATAGGACAACGTCAGCAAGACACTTTGCCTCTCTTGCTTAATCTAAAACAAAAGTGTCTCAGGTAGATGCCTAGATATTGCAATATCTACTTCATAACTGTCACCGATGCAGTTGCTCCTTAATTTCCCAGTTATCATTAAGGATTTTTTAAAAATTATTTTATGAAATGTACATTCTTAAAATACCAGTAAAAGATGGGACAGAAATTGAAGTGGCTCAAGGAAACACTGCTGCTGTAAAAGAGTTTGCTGTAGCAATGCGATATGCAAAGACAGATTCCTGCTCTGGTGCTCCAGCAGTACTCGAGCACAACATGATAGTAGCCTTATTTGAGCATTCTCCTATTTTCTGTTCATTCAAACCAGATATTGTTCAATTCCTTTTAGACAGGTATGTAGAGATTTCAAAACAGGTCACTGTAACAAGATTTGTTCTCAGTAAGTTTTGAGGCTCACTCACAACTAAAAATGTTCAAGTATCACAAGGCATGAGAATGAAAGTCAGATCAACAAATGCAGAACAAACAACACTTCATGGTATTTCAACTCCCATTATTTTAACCAATTCTAGCTCCTTCAATTATTTTCTCTGCTTTCTCCTATGGTTAAGATATAGAGAGGAAAGAAACGTACTAATCATTTGATGCGTAAGAAGACTTACAGCATGATGGGGGAAAGAGCTTACACATATCCTCATAGCAAAAATACTAAAATAGGATTAACTGGTATTTTTTTAATGGGGAATAATCCCCACAATGTACCATGCACAAGAGCAGGTATACCGTCTGGAATGAAAACAACACTCTTAACAAGTTGCCTCCACTCCAACAACTTGCAGCAACCGGGGTACACACAAGGATAACTTCCCACAGAGCCTGAACGCCCTTGACAGATAGCTTTTTTAAAGAGGACATTTTAAAATCAGCCCTTAAAAATAGTTATTACTGCTTCTAACGGCCTCAGGAATCTAAAGTAACTTCAGTAACACTAAAGGGAAAAACATCCTGATGAATTGTCTACTTTGCACGTTTGACAGCCCTTGTGCCTTTCTAGTTTGATTAAGAGTCATTCCATTTGTGTTTGTTACATTGCGCCAGAGATGGGAACAACACTAAAAAGAGAAGTCAAAGCAGAAAGCAAGAATTGTGAGATCATCACAATACAGCAGAAGCTCCGAGCTAAGTGATGCACATGTGTTTTTTATATATATTTTTTGTGACGGAAAAATATTCACATTGGCAGCATCTCTCAGCCTTTATGGGTTAGGAGTACGTGCCATGAAAGGAAGAGAAAACTGTATCCGAATGAAAGCGCCAAGGGAAGCTCAGGCATTATCTAAGCTGGAATTTAGCCAGGATACCAGGTGTCAGGCACACCTGCTCATACCAAGAGCACACAATTTTGAATACGCATGAATAGTCAAAACTTGGTTTTACAGCTTAGCCGCAAAGACAACAACTCCAAGTGCTCATCAACTCTGGGCACTAGGGCACTGTGACAGGCTTTAAACCATCAGGAAGAACAAAACCAATTACATAAGAGACACCATTTCCTGCTGTGCACACACACGTACAGGTAGTTCTCTTGGGAGCGGTCAATCCTCGCCCAGCCTCAGCAAGTCAGTTTCTGCATGAAGGAGTACAGACATTTGAATCGGAAAAAAACCTGCGTGATTTTGCCAAAGGCAAAACTGATTTCTAACTTACTTAATGAACTGGTAAGGTTGTATGTATGCAAGAATTGTCAGTCTGGTTCGGCAGTTTCCAGTTTGAGATATCCAGACCCTTGGAGGTCCACGAACTCCTCCACAGTGCCTGCAGAGGGTAAATGAGCAAAGGAAGCCTGATATTACTGTAAAGAGTCTATGCACTCGCTGGAAGATTTTTAGGCACCCACAAAGATACAAAGGTTCAAAAACCCTGGTCTATTAATTAAGCTTCTTATGTGCTTTTCACAGAACCCTTTATAATCAACAGTTACGTTGCAAACTATCCTCCCATAGATAAAACAGAAGTAAAAATATTTGGACAATTCTCATTTATAAGTACAATTAATTATAAATGGACTGGTGAGTTATTTATTAGAAGCATGGAAAAAAGCCCACTTATTCCAGATAATGTCAATAAGTTTCTACATGACTGTCTGTACTTTTACTAATTCTGAGACATCTCACACACTGTTTATTATTCGACACTATGCTGATGAAACTGAATTTCTGCATAGTCGCTCTTTCCTAAGAACTCACAACTGGTTCAGAATCCATCCATATGGATTAAAGATGTCTGGAGATTTTTTGGTTTTCTTTTCTGAGAAAGACCATGAGAAGTTAGATCAAAATAGGCAAAGATGGAAGACTACATCCATCACAGCATGCAAAAATTAACCACCTCAAAATTATGTGTAGTTTCTCAAGGGAGGTGGGGTGATCTATGCACCAGTCTGAACAGCTCAGTTAAGCTATCAGTTAAGTCAGAGGTTGAGAATAAATGAGCTTCTGTAATGAATTAACACGGATACGCAGGCAACATGAGAACTATTACATTCTAGCTGATGGTATTCTGCACCCTTGACTGGATATGAAGACTGTCAAGAACGATACTGAAAGTTAAAATCAGGTATCCTAAAGTAAATGATCCTGAAGGGCTACTGGAAAAGACACAAATACTGAACAATGTATTTTAAAAGAATTGAGTGTTTCTACTTAATTTCCTTGTAGCGAGCACAACTGATCACCTGGCAAAATTAAAAAGGCAAATATGAAAATTACTCATCCTACATGCAAGCAAAAGAAAGAAAGAACGAACAAACGAACAAATGAACCACCACCAAAATCCTGTAGGCACATCCCTTGCTCTGTGACTACACCACTTGAACAAGAAGCTGAAATGCAGAATAGACTCCAATATTTTATATCCATAATAATGTCCTTTGCACCTCTACCAGACATGATCAAAATGTCTGTCCTCCTGCTTCAATGCCAGGAAGAGAGCTCCCTTTACTTCTCTCTACCACTATGTCACAGTAGGGACTTTTAAAATAAAAATATACATTAATTTAGATTTTAACTTCACTCAAAGAGGATTTTTATCTGTAGATCATTTACCGTATGTTTTTAAAAAGTCATAATGACTATGATACTGTTGGATATGACAGGCTTCTGTAGACTACCCAGAGAGCATGAGCCACAGCAGAGTCTGGAAAAGTGAGAACGTTATGTGTTACTCCTCTACCAACAAGAGAAGCAGCTCTAGAAACTACCACTCATCCTCTTTGCCAGCCAAAGAAGTGCACAACAGCAGCTGGCAAGCAAGAAGAAAGGCATAAAAGGAAAGGTGATGAGATCATGAGCTAATAGGAGAGAGAACATGCCACTGTCTGTGGCTCTACAGAAGCTCCACATAGGAGCAGAGGGCACCTGAGAAGAGGTACACTGGTAAACAAATTACCACTGAACCTGGACGCTTTGCATGTGGATTTCCAGAAAATAAAGAAACAAAGCCACAGAACACTGTTTCCTTGTGTATGGACTTTGTCTTTCTTCAAGGTATTCATCTTACTGGCTCTACATGATAAATTCACATCCAAATTTGTGTCAAACATATCAAGAAATAATAATTGTTCCCTCTTTTCCCTTTGATTCTCTGCAGACAGTGATGGCTATCCCATTACCGGTCTGTGCCACCGCAGAAATTCCATTTACATGCATTGGAAAATAAAAATAATCTTCAGAGTCCCCATCCTCCCATACATCATCATAAAGTCTTCAAAACCAACTCAACCAACAGCTACTGTGCTAGCTGAGCCAGAACTGTTCCTCTCCCTCTACTGCTTTCCCGTAGCCCCCGTGGAACAGAGATTCAGGGTCAGGATCCTGAAAAGGATCCGGAGATCCTTTCTGCTTCCCAGCTGGTAGCAACAGCAGAGCAGGAGAATGTTCCGACCTTGTCTGCAGTCACCAGACCCATCCATGAGGCATCCTCACTCTCGTACTGTCCCCTGCCTAAGCATCGAGCTGATTAATTAGCTGTGAAGTTTCCACAGGATGCCTAATGGTAAAGGAGAATGGGCAAGGGAGGGTAATCAAGAATTAGAACAGGGAAGAGATGATAAAGAACAGCTCTGCAGGCATGAGCTCTAAGAAAAGAGCATGGCAAAACCTGTGAAAGGACACAAAGAATGCAGCACAGGAGTTATCCAGACAGGAGTTATGGTGGGGAAGGGAGCAAATGAAAAAGTGATGAAAACTCGAAAGGCAAGAATGAAAAAAAGAAATTTGACATGTCTAGTGGTTTTAATTGTGGAGAAACAGACAAATAGCGTTCAGCAAGTAAATTATTAAGTAAATTCCACTAATTTTTTTTTCCACAGCTATTGTGACCAACTGAATAGCTGTGCAAATGTTCCCAGAATGATGACAACATTCATCACACTAGAAATATCAAAACGCAGCCTATCTGATCTGCTATTATGAAGCTAGCTGAAAATATATTACGATTAAAATTCTGCAAGCAACAGACAACAGAGAACTACCATATTTTATTCTTTTGAGCTGCACAGGGAGGAGGGAAGGTTTTTCATAGCATATTCATGCTCGTGTTTGTCAACTAGCTTGGAGATGTGTAAACTTCCTTTCAACACTCTCTCTCTGCTTGAAGAATCCCCTTCCGTATGATTTAAACCTGAAACTTAGATTCAATAAACTCCAAATACATCTTTCCCAAAACACAAATGCCATTTCGACTGTGAAGGTAATCTGTCCTCTCATTGTCTATTTTAGGGTGAGATCTGATGTGGTGACAGTGCAGGTCTAATAACAGGAAGTCATTAAATCTTGATAATCTATTTAAATAGAAAACATGAAGTGAGGAGACCAGACAAACCAGGCAGGAGAGCTGTCAACTGAACAATTAATTGTCTGGCGGAGAATTTTGATTGCCTGATGTGGCTGTTAGCAGAGAACTTATGCCTAAAAAAAAATTCTCCTATCAATAGAGAAGTTGATGCAGAAAAGCATTTTTACATTTTGGTCTAGATTACTTATGTTCTCAAGAGTGATGATAAATTGTTTCAGAATCCTATTAGCAAAAGTTTTTCTTTCTTTTCCTAAATGTTCTCTTACTCTCATGCAGCCCTGGGGAAGCATGCTCTAAAATTGGTGGGCCCACAAGGTTTGGGGGAAGGTTAACTTTAAGCTACTGGAATATGTTGTAGAAGCAGCCTGCTAGCCTGGGAAGTAGCACACTGAGATCTTGCCTTTGTGAAGAGGCAACAGAGATTTTAAAAGTGCTCTAAGCCCCTTAAATAAACAGAAACTTCAACTGGTTGGGTCTGAGCATGTAACGCAACCAAAAGGAAAAGCAACACCAGAGGCACCTCTCCTGTGCCAGCTGGGAGCATCTACACTTAATGCACCCACTTCACACATTACACAARCTCTTACAGTAGCAGGGCCAAGTACTTGCATAGTCTGTGTACTTAAGCGTGTGCTGCTTTGCTTGTTTTCTGGTTCTAAAGTACCTGGTTTTCAAAAAGCAATGCACAGAACAACAGGTTTTTTTCTTCCTATCTCTATAGGAATTCTGTCACTTCCAGCCTTTCTTCATTTTTTGAACAGATTTATTCCTTATGATCTCCCTGATGTAGTTTATCACCATCTGTTACACGCTTTTTCTACTAGTTAACTACTCTCATAAACTCCTCCTTTGAAACACATTTTGGATGTGATAAATGTATCAAAATAAATGATCAAACTTCTATACCTGCACCAGCCAGATCCCATCTTTTGTGTCTTCTACAAGCTCATAGAAGTGCATTTCACCACTAAAGTTTGTACTGGAAACTGATTCAGAGGCCTCTTCCTCCTTGAGAGCAGAATAAAGCTCTCCTTCCATGAGGTCTCCTGAAAAAGAGACAATTGGAGAAATTAAGTTAAAATGGCACTCGAGAAAGATCACTTCATAAATTCTGGTAACAGTTTAACTATATTTTACATGGTTGCTCAAAGAATGTTTTCAGTACGGAAGTAGCTAAACTTTGAAGTTATTTTAATTCTATCTATACTGACATGACTATGAGCAATTTGACTTCAGGTCTCAGACCACAGAAGACATTAACGCTGTGCTTCTGATTACACAGATGTACCACACATGCAACCGACTGCACAAAAGAATAAATGAACATCTTCTAAGCCTCACTCTCTGACAATAACAATATTCAGTGGCTGAGAGCAATTTTAATTCATGTATCTTTCCTTTCATTTCACAGGATAGTAATTTTGCAGCAACCAACTTCTTAACACTGATAATTCAAACAGACTTCCAAAATTTCAGTCAATAATTCTGTACCAAAAAAATGTGTTGATTGTCCCACTGCAAGTAAAAATCTCAGGTAGAATAATTTAGCTGTTGGCTTCAGTTTGCACAGTTGGAAAAAGTTCCCATGAACTCCAATCCTAGCGACGTAAAGAGCTCACAGTAAAATCATCTGATAATGCTTCCTTTGTAATCTCATTTCCTTCTCATGTTTTGTTTCACAATCATTACAAATGCTGTTAATGACAACTAGCATTCTAGTAACTAATCTATTAAGCTTGAAGAAATTAAGTCTTGCCCAAAAAGGCTATTTCCTTCAAAATATAAAATTAAAAAAGCGTTACAGCTGAAACCCTTGAGGGGTTTCCAAAAGTATTCATAGAATTTAGAAAAAAAAATTATGGAAAAATGCTGCAAAGCCTGTTGGAATGAGAAGTGTTTCCATGACATTTGAAGAAGTCGGTTAGCACAGTTTGTTTGGAGTTAAACACTTCCCTGCAGCATTTGCAACCCAAACATCATGACATCATGAAAGTACCTGACAGCCAAGGAGTGAAAGTGATTGGAAATAAAAGTGAAATTGCCTAATGCTTTTTACTGTTGGAGCAGCAAAGTGAATAAACAACATAAATAAACAATGAACAATAAAAGCAAATTAGATTTAAATGCCCAGCATTAATATCAATTATTTAAAAGGAGTTAGCATTTTTAAGGTTATGGCACTCGCTATATTCATCCAAATCCTTCTCTTTTTCTGTCCGGACATTTCAGCCCCTCACYGTATGTCCCAATCACCGGGATTTCTCTCTCCTGTATCAGCAGCCCTTCGATCATTGATTTAAAAGCAGCTACTCACATTTTCCTGCTTGGCTGGCACTAGAGCTATTACATCAGCCCCATCTCCCAGTCCTTGGGGCCAGCTCCCTCCGACTACTCCAGGCCAGCATCCTTACTTCCGAGATACTTCTGCCATTCCTTACATCTCCATTGCTCTTCACCCCTCGCTATTCATCACCCCTCAAAAGTCCACCTCTTTCACCTGGTTTTGCCTACTTCTGAAACACCTCCCTGCCTTTTTCCAAGCCATCTTTTGCACATAGGATCTACTTCTGCTCCTCTTGTATAAAACCACCACATCCCTCAGTACCCATCCCTTCTGCTCCTCAGCTATAAAATCACTGCTTTCCTCAGTACCCATCTTGATAGCAATACCTGTCATAAAATCAGCACACGGGTAGGGAGAGGAGCACACGGGAAAAGCTGGCCCCAGCTGTAAATAGTAACCCACTGCATATATTTGGATTCTTTCCTCCTCGTTTTTCACGGCAGACGACATTCGCTCTCATCGGTGCAACCACCACCTCGCCATCCCGACCCCGGCCGCCCACATCGGGAAGAACCATTTCTCGGTGACCCGTCTAACCAAGGCCTTCCCTCCGCGCAGCCTATTCGGGCTTAAAACGCCGCGGAGGTTTTTAACGTCACCATCCCCGAGCTTCCCCCTGCCTTCCTCCATTTAACCGCTCCGGCGTCTCGGTCCGTGGCGGGGGAAGCCACCTCGTTTCCCAAATTCCCCCTGCCAACACGCTGGCGTGGGAAGCGGCGCCCGGGTCTCCATCCCAAGGGCGGCGGGAGCCCACGCGGGGGGCACCGGGGATCGCCCTCCCCACGCGGGGGTGGCAGGGGACCGACCTCTCTCCCCACGCGTGGGTCACGGGGGAGCTCCGCGTACCTGACTTCTCCACCAGCTCCCGCACATCCTTCTTCTCGGGCAGCCCCGAGTGCCCCAGCCCCCGGCACTCCAGGATGGTCCGCAGCTTCCTGAAGCTCAGCGCCACCGGGTCCACCAGCTGCGTGGCGAGGAAGCCGCTCTCGTACCACGCCACGGCCTCGAACACCCTGGCCAGGACGAAGAGCGCCAGGAAGTAGAGCAGCAAACAGCACAGCTTCACCCACATCTTCCCGCCGGGGGCTGCCCGCCGAGGGGCCGGGGAGAGCCGCGCCGGAGGCCGGGCTGCCGCGGGGCGGAGCGGGGAGGGGAGAGGAAGGGAGGGGAGGGGGGCTGTCAGCGCCGCGGGGCCGCGGCCCCCCCGCCTCCCTCCCGCCGCTGTCCCCGCCCCGGCGGAGCCGCGGCCGCCGGCGGAGACATAACAAGTGACGTGTGCAGCCGGGGACGGCGGCGGGCGGGTCGGAGGGCGGGAGGGGGCGAGCGGCGCTGCCCCGCCGACCGGCACCGCCCCCCCCCCCCCCCCCCCCCCCCGCGGTGATTCAGCACCTCGGGCCGGCCCCGGGTCAGCGGACTCGGATGTCACCGGCGTCCCTGCCCCGCCATCGACTTTGGACCCAGCGGCTGCGCTCGCTGAAAAAAAAAAAATATAAATACCTCGGATATCAGTTACCGGGGCGATCCAAACCCCGGATTGACGTTTTTTCACGAGAAGGAAAATATTTCCCCAGCCGGAATTGAGTCGATCTGTTTGGACAGTTTTAAGACAGCTTCTGGGACACAGCGTATTTGGACTCGGGCTGCTGCAAGCTGTCGGGTGTAGGTACGACCCCTCCACTCCTCGTTTCTGCTCGCCAGCCCTGCTCCCAGCCCGTCGCTGCCGCTAAAGCAAATAATACAGCGAGATCCATCGGCACGGAGTGACACTGGGATTCTGCAGCTTTGCACTGGCACTCGAGCACTTGGAGCTTGTCGTGCTAAACTGGCGGCAAAAGGCGACCGCCGAGCAGCACCACGACTTCTGACAAAGGTTTAAATTGGGGCTCTTCTTCACATCGGAAGCGTTTGGAGTGCAGCGTGGATCCCCATCTAAGTGGATCAACAAATAATCATCCCAGGCTATACAAGAAGTGTTAGGCTGCGAAGATACAGTTTAGTCTGCTACAAAACACATACTAAAATCAAGCTTCGTCTTTGAGACRAAGGCTCTCCTCTGAAGGCAACTCAACATTTCTTTTGTATGTTTAGTTATTTTAAGAATCCGTAATTTGCATGAAAATTGCCAACTCATACAGATGAGCACAAAAATAGCACAGCTTAATTCTAAAAACAGACAACTCCCCAGAGCGTACACGCTGAAGTAATTCTGTACTATCGAATTTCAAAAAGACACATTAATATTGACCTGTAAAAAGCATTTAAATGGCCATACTCCTCAGAGCCTTTAAAACACATTTACGGGGTTCTCAGCATGCTGATATGATTTTAAAAGGGGAAAAAAAAACAACCCAGGTTCAACCCCTTTCGTTTTGCAAGTTAGCACGCAGCCACCGCGGCCTCTTCGAGACAAAAAATGATGACACTGTTTTCTTTAGCAACGGGCTCATTTTGTTTCTTGAAAGGGGAAGAGTGGAGGGATTGCAGAAGTAGCTGCTCACAAACGAAGCCCTTATGGGCTGGCAAATGGCGTGCCTCGCACTGGGGGTCATATAAACCTTTATTCTTCAGAATTTTTATGTGGTGAAGATTAGAGGTGGAGCGCAAACCCCAGCTGTGCTGATGCTGCTTGACTAAATACAAAGGCATTTCAGCAGCTCAGCTGGATTTGCAGTGAGCCTCGGGCAGGAGGTCCAGCTGGGACAGAACATACCGCAGGCACAGTCCAGTGAAGGAGCTTGCGGGAGGCCGGGCTGAAGTGCTGCTCTCTCCTTCAAAGCCACTGCAGTTTGGTAAACTCCCCCTTCAACAGAGCCAGGGCCCATCTCCCTAATGAGGAAGTGGCAAAGCATCAATAAGACGAATCCTTTCCCCTTGGCAAAAAACAAGAGAGTGGCTTTGTTATTACAGCTGGCAGAGCCCAGGGACTTTCCATACAACGCACACTTAACACCACCTGTCATCAGGGCCAGAGGCAGGCTCTCCCCGAGCCCTAAGAACACACCCCAGGAACACAGTTCTTTTTCAGAAGCTTTGTGAAGGCCCATTTCTTTTCGTCACACGTACAAGAAGTTGTCTGATTTCTCTACCTTTTGTTTCAAGTGAGCAGCTCGAGTGTATGTGAAGTGATAGGTGGGAGGAAGAGATGGGAGTTAGGTGTTTGAAGAAGAACCTTGTGTATTTAACTTTAGTTAGAAAACATATTGTTGGGTGCTTTTTTTTATTGGTTGGTTTGTTTTTAATGAGCACCGCAGACCCCTCTCCACCCGATCCCCGTGTTTCTCCCCTGTAACTCATTCGGGGATGCCCTCGCCTCCTCCGGCAGGAAAGCACCTAGCAACAATTACGAGTCTACGCTCACAGCTAAACTATTTGCAACACCAACTGCTGGGGAGGCTGTCACCAATATGTCATTTCCTAATGCTCATGGGCTGAGTTAAATCAATTCTTAACATTCCCCAGTGGTAACTGATGACGAGTCCCCTGCAGAGACGAAGCTAATCATCTGCCAAAACTCAAAACCCTGGAGTTGTTTCAAGAAAGTAAAAATGATGTTTCAAACCACTACTCRAAACCCCCCAGAACAACCAAAAGCAAAGCAGCTACCAACACAGAAGCACCCAGGCAAGACCGGACAGGGGCAGAGCTGGAAATGAAGAGCAGGGACAGGTACAACCAAAAACTGCAGGTGATGATTTGACAAAAGGACTGGCAGAGAAAACCTAAACTGATTCAGTTCCTCTCACAGGCTCTCTGGTCCTCTCTTTCTCCCTACCTTTACATCCCTGACTTACTAAGCTGACCCTACCGGAAAATGTTGTATTTTCTAGATACAACTGTCATTTGTTGGTTTCCAGTTGCAACTCAGAACGTCTTTGACATGTCACCTGCAAACAATTTTTCAGGGAGTTTTAATTATCTGGAAAATCTGAATATCTTAACAGTGAATTAAAATTCATTTGGGATGAAGACAAAGATGACACACGCTGACATTTTTAAAGACCCCAGGGTTAACTCTGCTTAATTAACAACATTAAACAGTCATCAGACAGTCAGTCCTGCGCTCATAGAGCAAATATTACAAATGTGAAGAGAATGAAGAATATAAATTCCACCTTTAAACAAAAACCCGAAGCAGGGATCTGCTTTTAAACAATTTTGGCAGCAAAAATATTTTACTACGATTTACGAGAGAATGAGACCAAATCTTGAGAACTGGGACAGCCATCTTTTCTTGTCAGACAGCCAAACCTGAAGTCTCTGTTGCCCGTTGATAAATGGCAAGGATTCCCTCTCCTCCCCCATCCTCTCCTACGAGCAGTTGCTGACTGCGCAGCCTAGGAATACGGGCAATAATCCACTTTCCAGACTTCTATGGGGAACATTAAGAAAAGTATTGTCATTTTGAAGGCAGTAAAACCGAGGATTGAAAATCTAAATTCAATCCCTTACCATGTTAAAATATTATCATACCCTTTTTTTTGGACAGTTTTAATATTGCCATACATCAAGATAAATTTCAGCAAACTAATATTTAAACTACCTGAAACCCAGTTTTCCCAAGAGCCAGCCAACTCTGCAAATACAATTGCTAGGAGTTCACTAACACAGAGTCTCTTGATGTACTTTTTAAACAACATAGGTGCATCTCAGCACATTTTTATGCATGATATGAAACCGTGACTACTTGTCATTATCTGATATTTATTAAATAAACCAACAAGCCTGTATGAGAGTCTCCAAGCAAGACGACAGCAGCCACTATTTTGTTGTATGTAGAGGAATTTTAAATCAGATGTTTCCTACTATCTACACGTGGCCAAACGTAAGTAGATTTAATATATAGGTGTTATTCTGTAATACAATGGCTAATATTTGACACCTCAGCTAATGCACCGGCTGTTTGGGTGAGGCAATCTCGTGATCCAGTAAGTGATTCAGGCAGTAATTCAGGTTGGACAGGACCTCAGGAGGTTATGAAGTCCAACCTCCTGCTCAACGCAGGGTCAGCTGCGACACCAGCGTAGGTTGCTCAGGGCTTTACGCAGTCTATAGTTTTATCTGATAGTCACCCTTTCCTCTCCTGTAGCAATGTTCCTTGCCTACAGACATGCAGTGCTCAACAGCACAGAAATGTACATCCATCAAGGCCAAACCAACTTACAGGAGCAGAATACATTAATTAAAGCTTGAAATATAAGACACTTTTTTCCTAGGCAGTTGGTATTTTCTTTTTTTGTAACAGTGAAAAACTATTTGTTGCCCCCTGGAGAAGATAGGCTCTGTTCAATGACCAAAAAATAAATAAAATCAGGAGACCTTGCTTGAATGTGCCGAGATGACCAAGGAGCCCATAGCAGTAAAGAACTTAACAAATTAAACCAGTGTGCTAATGATCTAAGAAACAAGAAGGTATTTGCATGTCTTTAAACATCATCTATGATTACATAAAGAGCAAGAATACAAACAAAAGCAGCAGTTTGGGCCTAAATCTGACAGAATGACAGTGACTTGTAAGCATCTACAAGTGACGTATTCTTGTGAGAACACAAATTTCTCTATTTTTTTGTCCTGTTCCAGCAGTACGGGCACAGATGAAGCTACATTCTCCCAGACTCAGACCAAATGATGGTTTTGCAGTCAACTTTGTCCAAGTTTATTAGGACCTTTGGTTGTACTGTGCTGCAGAAAACACACGGTCGTATCTGGCTTGTGCTACCACTTCCAAATATTGGAGTATGTTAAGCAAGTGGTATTCGAGCTGAGACATTTCTTTCAAGCACGCTTTTACAAGACACTTGCCAGTCAGATGCATGACTTCAGTCTGTAAGTCAACATAAAACCCAAGAGGAAGTTTACTGACCGAGTTAACGACCTAATGACAGGCTAAATATTCCGCTTCCTGCACGCCAGGCTTCTTAATGCAGCCCTGACTCTTGTTAAAGCCGCTCTTCGGTACGTACTTGTGAAATGGGGCAGCTGCGAGATGCGTTCCCCACAGCCTGACTGGAAGTGAACCCCCTTCTACCTCAGGTGCCACACTACTGCGCTCAGCCCCCCGCCGCGCTTTCCCGCCGCCCGGGGGTTTACCTCAGCTCTGACACTACACCCACCCCATCGGCCCTACCGCAGGCTTTGGCCTGCCGCCTCCCAGCTGCTGCGCGCAGCCAGACACCGGCCCGAGGCGTCGCGCAGCCCGGCCCCGAGAGCGAGAGGAGCCGTCCCGGCCCTCCGAGGCCTCCTGCGGGGCCGGGGCAGCCCGTGGAGCTGCCAGCCCCGTCCCGGCCCCGCCGCCTCCCCGGGCACCCCCACCGGCCTCTACGTCGCCATGGCAACAGCGCCCCCCCCTCAGGCCCCCGCTCTTAGCTGCCCACCTTCGTGCCTGAGCCGTAACACCTCAAGGATCCACTCTCCCCCGCCTGATCTTCCCACTGCCCGCCCCRTGGGCCACCTAACCGAAAAGCCTAAAGCCCAGCGCTGCCCCGGGACCCCCTCCGAGGCCACCCCAGACCRCGGGGCACCGGTAGAAGTAACCCGACGCCCTCACCGCCCCCCGGCCTCGTCCTGCGGGCAGGCGAGGRCTGTCCGCCGCGCTGCCTGAGTAATAATCGCTGCCCCTCCCTTCGCGGGCTGCGGGGAGGTCCCCGGCCAAGGTGTTCATGGCGCTGCCTGTGCTGAGCGCCGCTGAGGTCCCCGCCTGCCCGCGGCGCTGCCTGCGCACAACTGCTGCAGCCTGAGGAGACGGGGAAGTTGGGAGCGAGCGGCGCGCCGGGCCGGGCCGGGCTGGGCCGTGCCGGCGGGACGGTGCTGGCGGAGGGCGGCGAGGGTGGGGTGGGCAGAGAGGGGGGCCCGGGCAGAGAGGGGGGCCCGGAGGAGGAGGAGCGCGGCCCGGTGCCGGCCGCTATGGACCAGTGCGTGACGGTGGAGCGGGAGCTGGAGAAGGTGCTGCAGAAGTTCTCGGGCTACGGGCAGCTCTGCGAGCGCAGCCTGGAAGAGCTCATCCAGTACGCGGGCGGGCTGCGCCGGGAGATCCTCCAGACCGAGAGTACGTGGAGATCCCCCCGTTCCCTCCCTACCCCTTCCCTGAGGAGACGGGGCCCGGCTCCTTCCTCCGGGGTTAAAAGGCCCAAAACTTGGGGCTTTTGTGGGCTGGGGGACCCCTCCAGGGAGAACCCCCCCTCCTCCCCCCAGCCTCGGGGCTGGAGCGCTCCCCGCTGCCGGGGGGTTCCTGCCCCGCTCATGGCCGGCCCCGGGGAAGGTCTGTCTGCTGGGGGGGGCTGAGCTGGAGGTCTGCCCCCCCCCCCCCGCAGTCGGAGCTGTGTGTGCGTTTCTGGCAGGGAAAAGTTAAAGGTAGGAACAGGTATCGGCCCTCCCGGGCCTCGCCTGCCCTCTGTGCGCTGCTGAAGAGGAGTGTTTGTTCTTGATCGGCAGGTACGGCGTGACCCTGGCCAGCGTGTCCGTACCTTCTGCGCCTTTATGTTGAGTTACAATGGGGTTAGTCCCCCCCAGGGGAAATAAGCAGCAGGGCTGCCCTGTTTTCTTTTTTTCCCCTCTTATTTCTTTTCTCCTTTTTTTTTTTTTTTTTTTTTTNTTTTTTTTTTTTTTTTTTTTTAACCTAAGTCACTTAAGTTGTTTTCTTTTGATGTGGCTAGGTTTGGAAGTGTTTAGGGTAAAGCCACTCTTTAGCAGGAAGTAAACACGGCCTCCTAAGTCTTGTCTGTATTTTACAGCTGATGTTGAGCCCTTGCGCAGGCGGGCTAGATGGCCGAAGCGCGCTATAAACATGAGACATTTAAACCTTGCGAAATCCCTGAGATGGAGGTAATGCAGTGTTTATTGATGGAGTGGGAGGGAATGGTGAGACAGCTGGAGTGATTTACCCAAGGCCATGCAGGAAGCGAATGATGGCTCAGGGATTAAAAATGGGAACTTGCAGGCTCCTGAGCCCAAACTTGAGAGCAAACTGTGCTATTTCACTGTTTTGCGGAATCTGCTTTTGTTTGGTTCAGAGAAAAATGTGTTTGCTGTAGTCTTGTACAAATACAGGTGCAAAGCTCGATTACAAGTGCGTATAATTCCAGGAACACGAGGGTATTAGAGCTGCTGTGTGTACACAGCAATTTCCATAGCGAGCAAACATGGAACTCCGGTTCTGGGGCATTTATTTGGGATGAAGTAACGTTCGGTCTTTTTGGCATTGTTTTGAACTGTATTTCAATAAATGTATTTTGTGCTGTTCAAAACAGTTTGGGCTTGTGCACTAAGGACAGTCGATAAAATGCATGTCTTCACAAACTGAGATGCTGACCTTGCCTGGAAAGCTGCGTGGCATGACCCTTACACTTGTATTGATCTTCATAAGACTCTGTGGGGCTGTAAAAAATTTGCCTGTGAGAATCCTGTTGCAGGTCCAGAGCTTTTACTCTCTTCATAATAAAATAAAAGGTTCCAGTGTGCAGTTCCTTCGGGGTCCTCGTTGGGTTCTCCATCCAGACTTGGATTAAGAGTTTTTGGGACTGTCCTGGGAAGGCCCTGGACACGTTTTCAGCACTTACCAAATAAGTGGTGATGCTGTCACAGCCGAGCGCATCCCAAATTGAGCTTTCTTTCAGTAAGTACTCTAGAATGAAGCCAATATGTTATTAGCGCACTCTCAAACATCTGGGGACTGTGTTGGATTTTGGCATCTGAGTGTCAGCTGGCTTCATAGGTGGCAAAATTCTTATTTTTTCTTTAACATGTTATTTATAACTTTCTAATAAGAACAGGTATTTGCAGCTTTTATATACTGTATCCTGAGGATTTTTGAAAATTGATGGAAGTGGAAGCAACCAGACTTTTTAATGTGGAACTCTGTAGTTCAGGGGTCTGATCTGCAGAAATATGCTTGCGTATGTAATTTAAAAGGAAAAAAGGAAAAGAAAACCCTCACAGCTGAAGAAGAAATTAGTGCTGTAGGACAAGATTTGAGAGCAAAGATGTACAAAAAGACCTCAAATASGCGGTGGATATAAAAAGGAAGTGGGTGGAGGAAAAAGAAACTGTTAGAAGCTGCTTCAACCTCTAAACTGGTTTTCTTTTCCCCACTCATACAATCTTTTAAAATTTCTTGAGCTGTTTTCATGTTAAAGCCTAAGTACAGAACAGCCCTATGCTAAGGCCTGTGAATAGGAAGACAAAGTTTGGTTTTCTTCTCTCTTCCCCTAATATATCTCACCTCCTGGAGTAGCCAAGGCAGGATTGTGTATTCTCGGATGGTATAAATGTGTCTGGCTGAGTAAACTTGGCTTTGGACTCTACTCTGTGCCTAGTGTCTGCTCGCTAATGTTTTTTGGGTTTTTTTTTTTNTTTTTTTTTTGTTTTGTTTTTTTTTTTAACTTGTGACTGTACATACACAATACAGAGAGAAGCTGTTGGTCTGTAGTGTTCTGTGAATACTGACTTACTGGTACGACTGTCTGCAGGCTTTCTTCTGCTGATTTACTAGCAGTAGCTAATATTATTAGAAGTATATATTATTAGAAGTAGCTCATAGCTTAATTAAAGGTGAAAGAGACGGGTGCAGGGGGGAAATCTTTTCTCTTATGGCTCTGATGGCTTTTCTTGTGTAGACATTTTCATTGCTTTACAGTAGTTGGTTTCTGCTACGGTAAGTGTTAGGGGACAGTAATTCACTTATTTCCTTGGGGTAAAAACAGTTACGCATGTAAGTTGTTTGGGTTTTAGCTTAATGGCATTTCTTGCAAAAAATGGCTATTAAGAGAGTGTATTTTAATCTCTCTGTTTGTTGGGGAATGAGTATTTCCATTTTGCTTGTTGCATAATCTATGACTGATCATTTTGTCTTGGCAAAAGTCACGAGAGAGTTATTTAAGAGCCCTCATGTGATTTTATATGTCTATCATAAAAAATAAATAGCAACCAAGAAATAATGATTATTCTTGAAATAATTTTAGGGGGCGAACTTTACGTAGTAGTTGAGTGAAACTTTCATTTTTAATTTAGGATGCATAGAGTCAGGGTAGTGAACCTGCACTGAAGAGACTGTTTCAATCCTGTTACTCCTCACTTACTCACTAGGAAAAATACAGAGCCCTGTTAGCCATTTGCCCGGGAGGTGATTATTAGCTTCGTGGGACTGGAGGCTGAAAAAAGTTAAAGCTTTTTTTATTTTCTTAAAAGCTATGGCTGTTGCAAAAATGCTGTTAAAGCTTCCTCAGCTGGGGCTTGTGGGGATGAGCAGGAGCTATTTACTTTTCTAGAGATGAGCTAGTTTTAGTGTGTAGCAACAGAAGGTTGTTTTTGCTGTTGACGTCAGCAGTGGGGTTGAGAGTCAGGGTGCAAGGAGGAAGGTATCTAGAATAAGTGGCTGCTAAACTATTACCTACCCCCTATGATTACAGCTTTTCTCTGGATTTCCTTTGCGCGCTCTGAGGCATATTGTTAAGGGTACGCTGTAAGAGTTACAGTGTGTTTCTGTTGTTCTCGGGTCGCCGGTCCTGCAGCAGCAGTTCGATGCGCCTGCATTTTGCTCTCCATGAAATACCAGAAACTGGACTCTAAAGTGCTGCTGAAACCAAAGGCGTGTTAAAATACGAAATGAGAAAGGAACAAACTTTATGGAAAATGTGGTTGCCTTTTATATCTTTCTTCGAAAGAGATATTTTGGGGATTTTATTTTTTCACATGAAGGGTTTGGATCCGGAATGTTAGGGAAGTATTTCTGGGCTGCTCTCCCACTGAAATTAGCCTTCCCATGCAGTTGAAGGCTGCTAAGTCTGTGTCCCTAAAGGAAAAATTCTTCATGTAGAATGAACTTTGAGGAAAGAGAGACCTTCAGAGGTAAGACTGGAGAAGAGATTCTCCTTGTATTTTGAAATCAAAAGCTGGAAGAAAGGACTGGAGTAAAGCACAAAAGAATGTAATTTTTTTTCTAACTAAAGCTACTGAGTGATGTTTGAGTCGAAGCATGAAGGGTGTAAACTGTTAAGTGCGGTGATGTCGTCAGGGCCTTGTAAACCTTTCGTATTTATTATTTTGTCCACAGAATGGGTCATACAGTATTGCACCTGTTGGTTGGACATCAGTTTAAAAATGTCACAGTTTCTAGCGAATAAATCTTATAACAAGAAAGAGTGGATCTGATGTTCACAGTCAGGTCCTTTACAAGCTGCTTCTCTTCCGTTAAGGAGAATTGGAGACTGGTCGGCTGAACTGTTTAGAGCTGTTTCCACGGGTCAAGAAGCAAAAGTTTCATACAGCTCAAATGCAAACAGAGTCTGATATAAGCGGGTAGCTTGCGGGGCAAGAATGAATTGGGCCTTCATTAATCCAAGTTTTRCTTGCACCTTGTTGAAGTTAAACATGATGTTCTGATGTATCTTCAGGGAACTGCCTAAAAGAAAACTGATCCTGTAGTAGGTTCAGTAGCTTCCTATTATATCCTGTGAGATTTGTGGATTGGGATGTTTCTTTGAGAAGTGTTTATAAATCTACTGTGACTGAGACACATGAGAACTTTACATCAATTTTTTAAACTGTTGCACTTGTTCAATGTTATTGTGTACCCGACTGGATTCCTAATTCCATGGGTGAGCCGTGTCCTGTACATCTTCCTTCATTTAAACTGATCTTGCTTTGCAAATACTCTCTAGATTGCATTTCTTTCTTTTAATACCATTTCTTGTCTTTATATGTTGTTTCATATTGAGAAATTTTATGTTATCATTTGTTTGCAACAAAGTTAGTAATTTTCCTCTCTTCTGTCTAGATCAAGATGGAGACTTATCGGGGACAATTTCACTTGTTATGACACAGTGTTGTAAAAGAATAAAAGACACAGTTCAAAAACTGGCCTCTGATCATAAAGACATTCACAGCAGTGTATCTCGAGTTGGAAAAGCCATTGATAAGGTATTTATATTGTGGTTTGATTGTATTATCGCATATATTCTGTGATGTGTACTCTGCTTTACAAAATTTGGATTTATACTACAATTAATGTTAATTAAATCTTCCTGTCAACTGCAGAAGCATAGACTTGGGGCAGAGGCAAGACAGTGGGGTGTACAGTACTTGCTTTCAGAACTCGTTGTATGCAGAGTATTCCTTCTGGGGCAGCTCAAATCTCTTAATTTCCGAGAGAACGTGCCCTACAGATATTACTAGACTTAGTAATAGTATGTGTTATATCAGTTTAGCAAAATGTTGGCTTCAATATCTGTCTCAATAATACTGTTTTTTAATATCTATATATATATTGCATTTCTAGTTAATTGCCAGTAGCAAATAACTCAAAAGTGGCATTTTGTTCTAGAAGGCAGTCTAAAAACAGAGAATTTTTTAAGAAAGACATTTTGTACATATTTCAGGTGTGTTATCGGTTCTTAGGGCTTAATTTTATAACATGCAGTGTTCTTAACACGGGTAGAGTAGATTGAACTTCTTATAGTATCTGTGTGTCTGCCATAACAAGTAATATGGTAGGGCAGCTTATCTTTGAAGCTTTGCATATAAAGACATTCTTATATGACTTCTAGGTTCAAGAATAACTGGGTTCTGAATATATTTTTGTAGGTAGATATTAACAATTTTTTTAAACGATACTAAAACTTTTTTTGCGGTAAGTGGTGCTATATGTATACTTTCAGGTCATGCTTTTCTCCGTGTGTTCTTTCGTATAAAGTAGTTCTGTATGCAAGGAGTCTTGTACTTGCTTTTTTTGGACATTCTTATGTGATAGTTTCATATCAGAACGTGCTTACGTTGATAGGGTCTAAACGTTTGGTTTGAGGTGCACCTTATAATCTTACTAAGGAAGACTTTGATCTTAAGTCTTTTCATCTGGACAAAGACATTTGCAGCGTTACAGAATACTCATTTATCCTTTGGGAATCTCATTTAAACTTTGTTAGTAACCATAATCTGTTAAAGCATAATTTAACAGTAATGCGATGAAGAGACGAAGTACATAATGCACAGACATTCTGCCCAATAATGCAGCAACTGTTATATTTTTTGCTTATATCTATGATTGACCATCATGGAGAGCTCAAACTTTGTACTAATAGCTTTAATCCAAGCGTCACTGTTATCCAAAGCTTAAGGACGCATCTGTCTCTAATCCTTGCTGCTGTATCTAAACCAATTAACTAGAGTAAAATTCCATCCTTATTATTGGCTTGAAGCCTGAAATAAATCTGTGTAATCTTGTCCTAAGTTTGAAACTTTCCTATTCTGCTTTAGCAAGTGGACTTTGTACAAATAAGCTTTCAGGTTTGGCTATACCTTTTTCATTTAAATACTCTGAGGTAGAGCAGCCCTAGGTCATATATAGAGGGTGTGAATATTCAATGGAAATTGGTGATGGTATTTCTTAGAAGCCAAAGAAAACAACACTTGCAAGGTTAATAAAGTTTAGACTTGAGTCTAATCTCCAAATAGCTGTTTCAGTTGTCATGTGCATAGTTTTTCCAGTGTTGTTTCTATCCTGCTGTTTTAAGTTTATCTACTATTTTTATTTGAAAAAGGATAGCTGTAAATAAAAGCATTTTTTAAATATCAACTGTGTCGTTTTGTAAAACAGTAGAAAGGATATCAATAATCTGCTCTGTGCCTGTTGAGTGTCAGAAGGGCTGTTTCGGTGAGGTGTTCAAAAATGAGCTCAACTTGCTATATTCGGTGTGCTCATTCCTCTGGATTTTCAATCTTGCTTTAGTGTCCGTGGTGTTTACATCAGAAGACTAGAAGCAGTGGGAACTGCATGAGTCCCCAGTCCTGCTTGTAATGAAAGACGTATTTTTATGAAGTTCAGAGCATCAGTTAGGATTGTCTCCTTAAATGTGAACTTTGTTGGACTTTTTTTTTTTTAATGCAAGTAGTTTGAATTTTATTGGTTTTCCCTGATTGTAGTATCTTAAGGGAACTACTTTAAAATGTACCCTGAAGCCTTGGCCTGTTTGTCAGATGAGTATGTGTAACGTTTAAATCCAGGTGGAATTTAATGCTTCCCTGGACAGTGACATTTGAAGGAAATCTTCCATAGGTACTTAATGTGATTTCCCTGTGCTGCTGGAAAATATGCTTGAAACCTACCAGCAAAGTCTTTGTTGGCATCTGAGCCCCATAACCTATTGAAATTGCCCCGCCCCCCATTCCTTCCCCATAATATACTTAAGCTTAAACCAATAGAAGTAATTAAGTGTAATTGATGTAGTGAATTGATTCTTAACACATTCTGGGCAAAATACTACTGCTTCCTAAATAAAATGCTTGTTAAAATTTAAAGCAGCACAGCCCTTGCCTTGATTCATGAGGTTTGAGTTTTGTTTCTGTCACATGTAAATACTCATTCCGGCATTTTTCCTCATTTATATTATAGATGGATTAACATCTCTAGAACACTGCTTATGGTCTTCCTAGCTGTATATGCTCAGGCACAGATAAATGTAACTCGTTATTTTATTGCCTGATTTGAAATTGGGAAACGTGCTCATGTTGGTACCAATTTTATGTGACGCATCCAAATGACAGCTGCTGTTACATGTAGAATGAACAAACTTCCTGCTTAACAAGCTTGGATTTTGAAAGAGCTTGCTGTATTACCTGCTCGTGGTAAATTTCAGGTTAAATTTCTTTTTTCCAGTGTTGAGGCAGGGTTATACCTATACGTAAAGTTTAGTCTGGTTGGTTTTTAAGTTAGTGTAGTCATTGCTTATGAACTTGGATGGGACCTAGATTTGTCTGCCTGCAGAGTTCACCCTGAGAACAGAAGCTCCTAAATGTTTAAAAAATGGAGTTCAAATGTGGCATCAAGTATGAACTATGTGAAAGTCTGAAACGCCAAACCTTTGTGTGTTGCTTTTTAGTTAGCAGTTCCTGGAAAGCTTATCTAATAAGCTATATCTTTTTTTTGTAGCAGTTCTACATGGTTTACATGCCTCTGATCTATGAGGGTTTACCCTTTCTTCCAAAGAGCATTTTCTACTTTGAAAGGAAACGTTTGCATCCGGTTTTTTCTTTATTGTACTAGCATTTGCTCCGCTTCCAGAACTCATCATKTCACTGTTGTTCAGCAAGTTGTTATCAGGTAGCTCACTCATCAGTCTCCCTGTAAATCAATCACTCTTCTGGAATGATTTGAATTCATCTCAAAGCATGTTTGATGGGGCTAGTAAATGTTTTCCCTCTAGCAGCAATCTGAGTAGTGGTTAAATGCCTTCATTCAGGAAAGTAAGTGGAGTAAATGGGAGCTCCTTCCATTTTTTTTCCCTGAATTTTAAGCCTGTTTTTAAAGGGCCAACATTTTAATCCAATCTTTGTTTTGGGAAAGCAAACTTTTACCTAAGTTAGTGTTTGTTTCATGTAAAAAATTGTATACAAACAAACAAAAAACCTTTACTGAGTGTCATTTAATTATGTTGCTGTGAAGAATACGGCTAGATAAATACAGAGTCTTTGCAAGTTGAGCTTTATCTTATGAACCAACAAACTGAACAGACAAGGTAAACAAATGGATTTTATTTGTGTATTGGGTCAGAATTCAGAAGAAGGGAGGAATGCACAAAGTAATCTCAACTGAGAAACTGAGGAATAAAACTGTCCTTAGTCATCATCCTTCTTCGTATCGTGTTGTTACTAATAACGTGGAAGGTTGTATGTTGGTTAAAATGGTCCGTCTTGTGTGTGTGTACATCTTGAAGTCCTTCTCACATTTCAGCAATTATCAGTAATGTACTTTACATTGTATCATTGGTATACTTGGCACATAATATTCGACATTTTAGCCCTTGGGTTGCTAGTTAGGCTCTTAAAAAAAGGCTTGTTTCTCGGGAATATTAACTGACAGTCTTCTAAGCTTAAAACCCAAAAAGCACAAAATAACCTCTCTGGAGTTGTAACTTATGGAATTTATTTCAATTTTTGAAATATTATTAAACCTCACATGCTATCAGTTAGCATACTGTTAGCATTTAGAAAACAAAACTGAGAGATGTGTAGTCACCAGCATATCATGCATGCATGACAGTTATGAAATATGTAAGCCAAAGGCAAGCAGTAATTTGTTCTGACATGTGACAGTCGCTCACTGTAATATGCTCAGTCGGTTCTTGAAGCTCCTCAGGACCCACTGGAGGAAGAGCTGTAGAATCCCGCATATAATAATGACCTCAGAAATTGTTTTTTTTTTTTAAAAAMAAAAAAAAAAATTCTTGAAATGAGAACCTGGTCAAGTCTGGGTTGATCGGAGAATGGATGAGGGGGAGGAAAAAAAATGGAGGTCCCCAGGTTGTATGATGTGGCTTGAATCTACAGCACATCTAGGTTGATATGAGTCATTGTTACCATCTTTTATGGGATTTAAAAAATCTAATTTATAATGGGGTTTTGAAGAGGTTTTCAAGGCTCATAGGTTTGTTGTTTCAGAAAAAAATGTGGATTTTGTGAAGGAACTGAGGTAAGTGCCTCTGCCACCTCTGTCCCCAAGGAATGAGAAGGTTGTGACGATGTTTAAGGCATAGGTTCAGCTCTAATGGTTGGTAACTGCTCAGAAGAATACAGTTTCTTCTTACGGGGTTATACATTCAGTAGGACTTGAAATTACGTGAAAAATAACTTAGTTGTTTATTTTTAGAATACTGATGATTCCCCCCCCCACCCCCCCGAAACCTAAGTAACAAAAGCAAGCTTGTTTGTTCTTGCTACTGCTTCTGGTATTTCTCTTAATGCATTGTTGATGGATTTATGTTACCTGCTAGTGGTGTTTGGACAGTGATACCAGAATTGGCGATGGTGGTGAACCTTAAAGGCTTCAGAGGGTTGGCACAAATAAGAACACTGTTATTTATTCTTCAAGATGCTTAAGTTTTTTTCAAGATACAGCTTAAAGATGGGCAGCATGACAAGGAGTTTACAGGTTAAGACACCCAAGTGAAAATGTTGTTAAATGTGAGACTTGAATCAATGGCAATAACTTAAATGCTCATCTTGCTCCACCATCTCTGAAAGATGGAAGAGACAATTTGCTAGCCCAAGGTTAATGTTTTACTGAAAGTTTGCTAAGAGACCTGAAGGGAGTGGTGGTTTTGAAGCCACACATGCAGGGATGAGAAGGCTGCCCCTTTCTCACAATGACACAGAGCAGCATCAAAGGAGATGTGGAGGTGGCCGATGAAGGAAATTAATAAGTGGCGAATAAAAGGAAGACACAGTGCGAAGCTGAGCTGTGCAGAGTACTGGAAGGAAGAATGAGAAGCTTTACAGATTTATGCTACTGTGCCCCCTTTAACTTCCCCTTGCCGTTTAAGAGGCGGACTGCCTCTGAAGGGCTGATCCCCTCTGTATGGGAGGTGCCACCATGCATCTGTCTTTACTGTAGCTAATCACTGCATGCCACTCTGATCCTCTCTAGCCAGCCTACAAAGGCAGCAGTTTCAGTCTTTGAGGCTGACATCTGAATTGTGGTTAAGTATTTGATACCTCCTAAGGAAAAAGCAGTGAGGCATAACTATGCAAGAGAGACTTGCGTGAGGCAAAAGTGACCCCTTGGTCTGAAAGTTTGAAGCTGCCATGATGATGTTCGCTATACTTTTTTTAACTTAAGAATCTCCTTTGAACTCGATTTAACTTCTGAAACAGGTTAATAGTAGGCTCCTGAATGCTTTTGGCAGCGCCGCTCTGCAAATGTCTGTTGCCTGGTGCGTGTTTTGACAAAACAACGTATGACTCTCTGGGTTCCTACTGCAGGTCGGCGATGTCGCGTCCCTGGGATACAAAGTGCCAGTCTAACGTAAACCCACGTCGCCTGCTCAAATTCGTTCTGAAGTTGGTTGTCCAGCTTTGCGCTGGCAGACCTTACAGCAGGTCAGGTATTGGCTAACCTGCCACTCCAGGCATTGTGCCGGCTGACGGGGAACTGATAATACGTGGTTGACAGATAGCTTGTACCAACTCTTGTGTTGTTTGCTCTGCCTGCTTTGACAGAAGTGTGTGTTTGTGCTAGGTAGGCGTTCCCATATTGTGCAGGACTGTCGATTGTCACAGAGCTGTAGCTGAAGCACTGCTATTTTCACCAACTTCTGATTTCTGAAGTTCCTTCCTATAAGAGACCTGTAGTTACCAGGCCATCAGGTCAGGCAGTACGCAATGCACTGACTTCTAGACTGTTTCTTTTGCAAGAGGTTTGTTTTAGGCAGTGGGTGAGGATTTTTATTCAAATTAACCTGCCTGTCCCGATCATAAAACATGTTAGCAGTTAAAGTCCTGTTTTATATCTTGGGTTAGAATAAGTGCTGCTCTCCTGCTGCCAAGGGGCGCAGTGCCAAGCAGTGCCAAGTGTTACTAAAGAGTCACCATGACAATATTTTTACTTATTCCTGGAATATGTCCGTAGGCCACTGGCCTAAAAATACACGGCAGTAGGATCATCGGGGTTAGATCTGTAAAAGATCTCTCAGATCTTCAAAGCTCATCCTGTTGCTGGGATGTTGAGGTCTTCAGAGATTTGAATTTCATTGTCGTTTGGGGGTGGGGAGAAGCGACTTTCTTTTTTCAGCATTGTCTACCCTCCCAGCTATCTCAAAAATTCTTGAGTTAAAGCTTTTACTTCTAATTTGGTGCGCTGTAGTGACAGTGATGCATTGATAACGCTATTTTGATTCTAGTGTAGGCGATTTTGTTTTCTGTTCTCTATGCATTTTCAGTTTTCACATATGGAAAAAGCCTTTTCTGCAGATACTTCCTTCAAAAACACATCATGGTCTGGAAACCTCTTTATTAGTTAACTAGATTTCTGATTTGCTAGCTAGACTTGTAATTTGTCAGTGTAATTCCTTATAGTGGATAATATTCAGACTTGAAACAAACAAGCCAAAGGATTTCTTCTTAGTACACAGGAGATAATGAAGCAGCTGACAGATATATTTCACTTTGAACAGGAGGTAATTGAGGGCCAACTGAGTAATAAGCAGAAAGCATCAGGGTGGAGACATAGGTGTCCTGCGTAATTAAAGAAAAATTACGTGGGGCGATTTGTTCCAGCCTATTAACTGTTAATTTGCACATTTCAGAATTTTGACTCTGACATCAGCAGCGTGGGGATAGACGGGTGCTGGCAGGCTGACAGCCAGCGAATCCTCAACGAGGTGATGGTGGAGCACTTCTTCCGGCAGGGGATGTTGGATGTAGCTGAGGAACTTTGTCAGGTAACGATAAGGGCGGATGTTGAATGTTAGATCATGGAAAATTGTGCTTTGGGTTAGCGTCCTTATTTGAATGTTAATGTTCCAGGTGAATATTTAAACTGTGAGAAAAACATCAGCTTAATCCCATGTTTTCTTATGCTTCAACTGAAAACTGCCTTTGTTTTTTCAGGAATCTGGTCTATCAATAGATCAAAGTCAAAAAGAACCGTTTGTGGAGTTGAATCGAATATTGGAAGCATTAAAAGTTAGAGTTCTGAGACCTGCATTAGAGTGAGTCTACTCAGGTTTTTTTTCTCCCTTTTTTTGAATGCTTGTAACAAATCCTTAGTTTTTCACTTTAAATATTCTTTAGTGTATGTTGATGTGTCCCCATTTGTCCTTTGAGAGGTCTAGTTACTGAGTGAACCCCTACCTTCTTCTTTTGTCCCCTCTGTGTCCCTCCCCGTGGGTAGTACTTAACTAAGGGTCTCTTTCTTAGATTATGGATTAACTTGAATCATTTGTGATGCTGACTTAAGGTTTTGGGAAGAAACATCACTTAGAGGAACAGTTGTCTGCCATGATGGTATTTAGCCTTATAGTGAATCATTAGTGAACCTTATTTTAAAAGGTTCAGTCATGAAGCACACCAGGACTTATGAAAGGTGTTGGTTATCACCAAGTCTTTTTGGCTTCACTGAGCCCTTGGGGTGAGCAGAACTTGACTTGGGATCGAAGTTCTCACGTTTCCTCAAGTCACTCTCCCTTTCCAGATGAGGGACCACAGGGTGGGAAGAGGGAGTGAAAGGATAGGTGTGTACTTTGCAGGCTGCTGCTGCCAGGTAGGTGCTGATTAACGCTGGGTGAGAGGTATATCCCTTTCCTCGGCAGGAAACATCTCTGCGGTACATGAGCTGGGAGCCTGGACTGACAGTGAGATCTGTTACTGAGATTTCTTCTGAACAAAATGGTTCTCTTCGTAGAAGTCAGTGGATAATGCTGAATGCTCAGACGAAAACCAAGTCTGGGAATATCTGAGGTCTATCAATCAACCTTAGACCAGGATGTTTTCTTGACCTTAGTAGACTTTACAACCATTAGACATGTAAGCTGGTGCTAAAAGTGACAGTGAAGAGGGAAATGTAATGAAGTGTCTCATGGGCTACTGTTTTAATTTCCAGTAGTGGATATGTAACTGTGCTGTACCATTTCAGAAAAGCTTTTATTTTAAAAAAAGAAAACCCCAAACAAACCCTCAGCCTATGTTTCTGGGGTTTTTTTGGTTTGGGTTTTTGTGTTTTGTTTTGTTTTTTTTTTTTTTTTTACAGCAGCCCAGCACTGTTAGAGCTAATGGTGTAGACTTTCTTTGCTTTCAGTAATACAAGGAGAATATAAAATTTCTTTCCAAAAGGAGGGGGGTTGTAACACAAATTTATTATTTTCAAACTCATGATTTTCTGGGGAGAAAAAGGGTATTGGGGAAAAGAGGACAACTCTTTTTTTTTTTTTTTTNGGGGAAAAGAGGACAACTCTTTTTTTTTTTTTTTTTTTTTTTTTTTTTTTTAGGTTGCGAGAGCTTTGGTAAGCTTAGGTTGATCTCAAAAGTAAGTAAAAAAATAAAATAGCTTTGAAGTGACCTTTTAAAAGTAGAAACAATGAAACAAAGCAAATTCAAAATTTCTGTTTCATTCCAGAGTATAATTCATACACTTAAAATACCTTTTTTGCATTATTCAGTTAAATACATTTTCATACCAAGAAACGTTTTCTCTTCCCTTTAGCATGACCTAAGATGGGTATGTCAATTCAGAGGTCTAAACTAAGTGCAGGGATACTCTGATATTCCAACTGTAGTGTTCATAAACTAAATCTTGGATTATGCCTCTAGGTCATGCAAAGTTTGACCTAAATAGTTGGTCCTTGAATATAGTTACACGGGTGGAAAGCTCAGGTGGTTTATTGCTATTGAATTGGCTAATTGAAGGGAAGCAACACTGACGTGCCTGGTGTTACAACTGAAACAGGATTTACTCTCGGCTATACCACGTGTTTCTTGTAGTTCAAAAGTAACATAGCTGTTGTGAAGGATACTGTCTAAGGAACAGTAACTTGCTGTTATGTCCATCCACTTGAAGTCACTAAATTCATTTTAGCTCCAGTTTGCTAGGCCTTATGCCTTACTCGTTGCTACTTAGTTGTATCTTGTAGTTCCTGCAATGTGTTAAATATTTTTCAAACAAAGGAGAAGGCATGGTCCTTCTTCAAAGGAACTCTTATTCCAAAGACAGCTGAATGAACAGAGAATAGGGTGTATTGTCAGCACAGTTTGTATGCTGGTCTCCCTCCCCCACCCTGTCTCATTTCTGTTGATAATGTTTATTCTGTTTAAACTCTTCAATGCAAAAGCTATCTGCTTCTCTTTGCCTGCTGTTGGGCACAGAGGGTCCTTATTTATAGTGATACTTATGTAAAAAACATGGTTGTTAGTGAGGATGATCAAAATGTGACAACTATACAGTTTAGGAGGTAACTGATGTCTTAAATGCCTGGTTATTCTGCAGAACTGCTGATGCTGGTGAATGTATTTCCCATATTCTTTCCCAGCAGGTGTGGGTGTTCAGGAGGAGGGATAGAAACTGCTCCTGGAGGGACGGCCTCTATGTGAGAGGAGCTTGGAGGGGTGGCATTGTGCTCTTTGGGCAAGAAGCTAATAAATGGCTAAAATTGGCATCAGTAAATACAGCTTCAGGGGTGCATAAAAGCAGTCCCGAACTGGCCTGTTCTAGGGCTAGGCTACTGACAGTGGTGTTGAAGCAGAAAGCGAGTGTTACACAAGGATAATTAATTACAGTATTATGAACCAGGAAGGGGAGTATAGCAGGATTTACCCATGCAAAAGGTTGGGATGAAAACAATAACCAGTCTCTCTGGCTCTGCCAGTGCTCTGCAGTTGGTGCTTGGCTTAACTCAGTGTTGGAAACGAAGCAAACACGGGTGGCTTCTGGTCACTGCTATCGAAAGGGAGTTGTCAGATTAATGACTTTTCGAAAAGACCTTCAAAGCCCTGCTGTGGTGGTAGAGAGAAGTTAGTATTCATATCTGATCTAAGAAAAAAAAAAACCCAAGCCCTAATTGTATCTTTTTTTCTCGGATTTTCTTACTAATACAAATTCCAACACTTACAAATACTACACTTCAGAATTAAATTTAGTACGACTGGCCATAACATTTTTCTTTTTTTGTGGGGTGTGCAACTTGACTTTGTAGATGCCCTGCACCCTAAGCTCTAAGATCTCTGTACCTCCGCAGGATCCCATTAATTTCCAGTGACTTTTCTCATTGTAATTTGGTGATGGGGGAGGAAAATCCATGGGTTCTTTCTGGGTGGATTCTGGCCCTTCTGAGCCCAGGTGGGACTCCATGTGAAGGTCTGGTGGGAATGACTTGCAGGTTCAAAGCTTTTGACTGTAATCTCCTGGGGAAGAGATTGTCTTCTCTTATGTCTGTAAAGCAGCAAGGTGGACAGGTCCTGGTATTTGCTGGGACCTTTGGGGTATGGTTTAACTTAATTTAATCTTTGCTAGACTTTGTGAAATTCATTTTAACTAAATCCCACATGGGAGCTGGAAGAGAGCTCTGTGTACCTGTGGTTTGAATAGTATACTGTAAACTTTAAAAAATTCGGGTGGATTGAGTCTCCGAAGTAAAAACACTCTGAAAGTATTGTTTTGGGAGGAGGTAGGAAGACAGGTGTTGTGATTACTAATRGTTTTGGATGCTGGTAGAGAGTGTGTGGTTTGAATGTTTTAAACCTCACTTGTTGGTTTTTTGTCTTTCCATTAGAAATAGGAATAGCATGTCCTAGACCAAACACCTCAGGCCTTGCATCTGTGGCTGCTTTCTTCCGATACAAATCTGTGCTGCCACTCAAAGAGCTAAAAATGGAAAGCCTGCCTAAAAGCTAATTTGGAAAAATAGACTCAGTCTCAGCAAGATGAAGTACTGTGCCATGTGGTTGCGAATATTGGCAGGGAGAGGATGGAGGCTCTTTTGATGCCTCCCTTTTGATGTAATACAGATTAATATCTCATTAATGGGAGTGTGGACTGGAACTAGTCTTACTGTTTATTGATAATAGGGTTTTGTGTTTCAGCTGCTTATTGGTCTACGGTTGTTAACTTCAGGCTCTTGTTTCCTTAGTTGGCAGTGAGCTTTATTGCCACTATACCTGCCTTAAACCGTGGACACTGATCATACAAAAAAATCAAACCAAAAAAACCAAAACAACCAACCAACCAAAAAAAAAAACCCAACACCTCCCCCCTGCCCCCCCCCCGCCCCCCCGAAAACCACCAAAAAAAAAAAAAAAACAAAACCCAAAAAAACCCAAAGCAAAACCAAAAAAACCCATGGTTAGTCACCCTCCTGGTGGAGATTACAGCGTTGACAGTCTTCTGAGGCTGCTTATCTGAAACTGCTTGAAATTAGGGACRGTAGAGCTTGTTCTTAGTTCAAAGGCTACATTTTTCTCTGTTTCCTACTGAAAGGTTACTGATGTCATTACAAAGCCTTGCCAGTAAAGTCAGACTCCTGACACTTTCACCACAACAGATTGAAAGTGGATACTTGCTCATTAATGCTACATCGTAATGCAGAAGGCTAACTTGCATTGAAAGCTTTACCAGTACTGTAAGAATGCTTAATTTTCTTATTTTAGTATTGGTTGAAAAGAACAGAAGCCTCGCATACCCCTTCTTTTTAAGCAACAGAGACTACCTCATTTCCTTGCTGAAAAGTGAAAAGCTCTTTGCTTAATGGGGCCCCTACAGTGAAAATAGTATAACTAATTAACACTAATGAGAAACAGATGTACTGAAGAACATTGAAACTTGAAGTTCTTAAGAGAAAGATTGGATTGATTTAGGCCTGACTAAATTCAATTAAGGAAGAAAAAAAAAAAACCCAACCAAACAAAAAAAAACCACAAAAAACCAAGAGGGATGGATAAAATCTAAATAATAAAATAAATTTTTATGAAATGCTTTAAAAATTCCAGTTCATTTTACTTGGTGCGTGTTTAGGAATTCTTCCATGTTATTTGGGAGCCAAACATTAGTGGTGTCATGGTGAATGAGACCCAGGAAATGAGAAATATTTTTATTGCCCAAGTTGAAAATAACACAGAAAGCAAAGTTTAAGCAGGGTAAAGTACAACCTAAATGATTCTATGATATTTAAACTGATTTCTCTTCCCTTTCCCCTATCCCGCATTGTAAGGTCTTGATAATGTCTATCTTCGAGGCCTCCGTAGACACACTTCCCCTCTCCAAGACAACAAACACATGCATATAAACAGAGTGGCTCAGAGAAAATGTTTGGGGAACGAGGAAGTTGGAAAATATGTTCTTGAAAGGCTTGGTCAAACTTCTTCAACATGCAGCTGAAGGCTATCTTCAATTGTTAAGATTCAGTGACAGAGTGGTATTAATCAAAATGCAGTAGACTTTAGCTATTTCTACCTTATATTGTGCCTAATTCATTCTTGCCTTCCTGCCAGTGAGCGTTGAATTTTGCAAAGGTTAACCTGTGCAGCAGCGCCAGAAGTACCATCGTTCACGTGTTGCATGCCCTGTGTAGCTCTGTTACTTGTAAAGAGTCTTGTCATTTTCTGTGCTCTGTATAAACTCATAGAAGTTCAGGGAACAGTCATATTCTTGTTAAAATAGGTGTTTGATAATTGCAGTAATTTCATATGGTGTAGGCTGACATTGAATTACTCTCATGTCGTGTCCCATTGTACCTCCTCATTTCTTCTAGGTGGGCAGTATCCAACAGAGAAATGCTTATGGCACAGAATAGTTCGTTGGAATTTAAACTACACAGATTATATTTCATTAGTTTATTGATGGGTGGAACAGCAAATCAAAGAGAAGCACTTCAGTATGCAAAAAACTTCCAGCCGTTCGCCCTAAATCATCAGAAAGGTAAGTTTTTGGTCACATTAAGGGGATTTATAGCACTTGGATGTGGCACCTCGTAGTAAAATATAAATCACTTTCCAAACGTGTTTTATTCCATTGTTTTCATTTTGTTAGAGGATTCTTATTTTTGTATTTAACATGTATAACTTGAATCCTTACAATTTGAATTGTCTTTTTTTTTTTTTTAAAGAGGGCACAAAATTATATTTTAATATATCTGCACATTTGCTTAAATTTAAGGTTTTTGACTCTTTAAATAATACGTAGATTACATCTAGAATAGGCCTGCTGCCAGGGTAAAGTGTTAAAAATGCACAGAAATGTTCTTGGAATAGTCATCTGCTATTTTCTGCTGCATGGGGTAATACAAAGAGAAATGAAACTTTTGAAAAATGGGGAATATGTGAGTTAAGTGAACCATCTCAAGCTGAATCCAGTAAAGCCTAATTTTTAGGGTATTGTGTGTGTCAGAAACCTTACAAAAAAGTAAACCTGTTTGAAGCAAATTAATAGGCAGCATGTCGTGCTTGTAGAGGGGCGAACGACCCCCCAGTCTATCCATAGTGGACTGGAGCTCTTGTAGCTGTAGACATCTGTTCTGTGATGGCTGCAATTGTATTTTGTAGAGGTGAGGATGTGTATTATTGATTTGGTGTATCTGCCCATTTTCCATGTAAAAGCTAAAACTGTAGACACTGGCTTTTATTTATAGTATAAAATAACTAACTGTTCCTGGTCCCTCACAGATATTCAGGTTTTGATGGGCAGCCTGGTATATCTGCGGCAAGGTATAGAGAACTCTCCGTACGTTCATCTATTAGATGCAAACCAGTGGGCGGACATCTGTGACATCTTTACAAGAGATGCCTGTGCTCTTCTGGGTCTCTCAGTTGAATCACCTCTCAGTGTTAGGTATGCTGGTTTTCACTTGCTTTTAAGACCCAGTACATAGTGTTTTGGTTTCTATTTCTTGTTGAGGACAAAAGAAACGGCTTTTTAGAAGTAGTCTCATCTAGCTTGTATTAAATAAAGTGTATGGTTACGATTAGCTCTAACAAGATTTGCAAAGATTAGAAATCAGAGGTTCCCGTGTGCTGTGCTTTACCCTGCACCTCTGCAGCTCAAGAGAAAGCATTCATGGGTGGAATTAGGCTTCCGTAGTTTAGACATCAGTGCGAAAGATGAGGATGGCAATCAGGCAATTATTCCCACAGCAAATGTGTGAAAACTGTCCCTGCTGTTTAACTGCAAAAAACCCCAAAACTCTAGCCATGATTCTGTCAGCACTTGTTGATCTTGGTTTTTAATCCACACATTACTTTATCTGTCTTCTCCTTAGAAGAATGCCTAAGAGTTACGTCGTGATTTCAGCTGCTAAAATTTCCAAATTATTTGCTGGACCTCATTTGCAAAGAAGAAAGAGGCACTTTCAAGCTCAGTAGCTAATCTGACAAAATGCAGATCTGTAGGAGGCTGTTGGATATGTGAAGAAAAAACAACCTAATCTCCTTCTAGCTTCTCTGAAGATAAAACAGATTAGCTGCTATTTAGCCTTTGGATTCTAGTTCCCTCAATATACTTGCCTGATGTTCTCATTTTCATTTCAGACATTAAACAGAAAATAAATTATATGTATCTTTCTGGGCTAGATTTGGTACTTAGCAGAAGCTTCGCTACCTCTTTTTTTTTTTTTTTTTTTTTTTTTTTTTTTTTTTTTTTTTTTTTTTTTTTTTTTTTTTTTTTTTTTTTTTTTTTTTTTTTTTTTTTTTTNTTTGATTTGGCTTTTTTTTTTTATTTACTGTTTGCATGTTACTATTATTAGAGTTCTGTGCTTAGTTTAGAGCTCTTAAAATTGTCTAGCCTTCTGCTTCTCCTGTTTGCACCTCTGTCATAAAGTACAACAGAAGCAACAAAGGGAGCACTTTCAGATTAATTGTCTTTCTACAATAAATGTTACAAGTTTCAGTTTGAGGGTTTTATAGATATCTAAAACTTCTATCTCTGGTTTTTGGTTTTCATCTTTTTCCTCTTTCAGTCAAATTAACAGCAGTCTTTTACATTTTAATTGCTCATGCACTGACGCTGTAATAGGTTTTCAGCGCAAATGGCCAAGAGATTTTCAGTGAAGTGGAAAATTCCTGTTATTGATGTTTGGATTGGTTGGATGCTTGCTTTGTGCCTGGTATGAAATTGATTGCACTGAAATGTATTTACTGTATAGGTGGTATCGATACTCTTGTCATAAACAAGACTGTCCCAAACTGGCATGACCTTTGAGTGCTGCAAATCCTGTAGAAATTAAACCAGCTTGAAGTTAAATCCCTGCTATAAAATATATTGCTTTCTAGGACATGGGTAGCAGTCACTTTTTCTTTAAGGTTGATTGGTTTCTCCAGTATGTATCTAATCCTGTACAGGCCTCATGGTCTGAGTTACTGTGTGGAGTCAGTGGGAAAACTCTTGTTGTACTAAGGAGGTCATGGTTCAGGGTCTCGAAGGACTACAGGATGCCATTTGAATTTACTATTTACTTGAGTTGTTATACTCTTACAGGGCTCTTCCAGAGATGTTTTCATACAGAACCATTAAAGCAGTAATGCTTTTATTTGTACAAATACTATTTGTCTAAACTTTCCACAGGGTTAACACAAGTTACACTCAGGGTTGAAATAACCAAAAAGCAAAGTGTAAGGATTAAAATGGCCAGTTGGAGGTGAGGGATATGACKTTTGTTTGTTTGTTTGTTTGTTTTTTAAGCTTAGGCAAGAGATCTGTAGGTTTCAGGGACATCACTCCCAAGTAAACTAGCCAGAATGTTGCTGCAGAAACATAAAAACAAGTATCTGGAGGGGCAGAGTGGAGAGGAAGGTTGTGACTTCTGTAGACAATAAAACTTGCACAAATAGTGAAATAATCTGCCAAAGAAACAGAGCAGGCTGATACCAAGGTCAAATCCTGTTTCTGTTGCTGTTGATTTCCAAGCCTATAGTACTGTCATTAGACTTAAATTCATCAAAACATCTGTTAATTTGTGGAAACTCAGTGTCATACTTTTTTTTGTAACATAGTGAAATATTTCAAAATAATGTGGTAAGTTCTGGTAATGGGTAACTCCCAGAGCAGGCTGAACTGTTGGGACACTGACTTTGGTCAGTTGTGTACTGCCATTCTTGTTACAGGCTGTGGTTTACTTCCTTCACTTGCCTTCCTATGTTTTTTTCTACATTTGTTTTCTTGATTTAAGGTGAAGGTGGAAAGACATGTTTCTTTACATGGTAATTACATGTAATTAAAGGATTATGGGTTGTGTGTACGTGCAGGTTACGTGGAAACTCTTAGGCTGCATATACTCTTCCATAGTTGAGAGCAACTACCTATATAAGCTAACATGATGTTTTCCTCCTGTACAGATCAAAATCAAAGTAGGTGGTATAGAAAACTGATCCATTATAAGACTCAGAGCAGGGACTAACTGTTGTTTTCAGTCCAGAATGTAGTACATGAGGGCCCTAGCCTAAGATGCAGGGTAGCTGATAATCTGCCCCAAAACTCTTGCTTGTTATACTTGAAGGGAGCTTAGAAGTACAGACAATAACTGAATGAAGTAATACAACACTCTTGTGACCCAGTTAACCTTTAAAGTAGAAATATAAAAAATGCTGGCTTCCTAACAGGCACCATATGTTAACATTTCCTTTTTCTGCAGTTTTTCAGCAGGTTGTGTAGCATTACCAGCTCTAATTAATATCAAGGCAGTTATTGAACAAAGGCAGTGCACAGGTGTTTGGAACCAGAAGGATGAACTACCGGTGAGTCGATGCTAAGCTATCCCAGGGCAGATTTCCAATGTTGAATGCTGTTTTCAGGTTTCTTCTGTGCTGAATATTAAGGGATGTTACACACGGACGCCACCTCTAGCAGCTCCTGGGTTTGGGACTTCCTACTGTACAGAGACCTCGGGGTCTTGTCCCCGGCTGATGGACGTGACTGCTGGTTTCCCGTTTGTAGGTTCAACCAGTAGCGAAGCTGAGCGTGAAT
This sequence comes from Phoebastria nigripes, assembly GCA_035582835.1. Lineage (NCBI taxonomy): Eukaryota > Metazoa > Chordata > Aves > Procellariiformes > Diomedeidae > Phoebastria > Phoebastria nigripes. The sequence continues at coordinate 2,036,115 of JAYKAV010002955.1, forward strand.
TGCAGACACCCACCCACCCACACACACACAAAGGACAGTGATACGACTGGCTACACAGGCTGCCACAGACGAGGCGCTGCCTTCAGCAGCACCCACATACAGGACTTGCATAAAACATAAGTATAGACAGCCAAGATCCCTTCCTCCTCTTTGGCTGGTAAAGATTGAAATTCACTGGTGAAAGCACACACGCACCACTCTAGATTCACCAGCAAATGCGTGTTTGTGGACCCTCAAATACTGGCATGGCCCTTCTGGCCCCTTTTATACCTCTTTCTGGCCGTTCCTCCCCAATCCCCTTCCCCTGCACGTTCCTCCTGCAGTTTGTATAGTTCTACTAACCCCCTCTCCTCAGAGACCCTCAGGTTTGCATTCTTACCTGTTGCAAAGTCTTGATTTGGTTGCAGTTTCTTGATGACCTATCAATTAGTGTGACTGACAAGGTTGTTTCTTGTTATAGTCTCCGTTACGTTTGTCTGTCAGGTTTATTTTTCTCAGTTTTGTTTGTTGCTCCCCTGTTTACTTGTTATCCCCTTGCGTACTGAAAAGGTCTTTGATCAAATGACCTTAACAAAACAGATGCTCTCGCCTTCCACTTAGCCTTACACTGAACGTATGAGATGTTTCTATATAACTGGAAAGGAAATGCATCCCACTGAGAAACATTAACTTCCCCTAGCTATGCTTGAGCTCTGTCCACAAGTTGCTTTGCACTAACTCTTTATCAGGCAGATAGGAGATGAAGGAATTAGTGCTACATCTGGGGACGCGAGAACTGAATTGGGATCTGGTGCATTATGCTTCCAGCACAACTCATTTGTATCAGTTGAAACGAAGTTCAGTTGTTATGAAACCCCAGTTTCCCTTTATAGCTCTTACCAGGTGCATGCAGCTCTCCAGTGGCCTTCTCCAGGAAAGAAAACCTATTTTGTGCAAACTGGGCATGAACTGAGTTAGCCTCTTTGATTGTAGCTGTAAGAGATTCATTTATAGCATAAGTGCATGTGTTGAGTTTCTCCCAGCTATGTTTTCTGTAACACTGAGAGTGTAACCTCCAAGTGTGACAGATTCATGCCCTGCCATCCGGACAGGAATGATTAGCTAGGGAGCATTTGGGAAAAGATTGCTGTCAGATGCAGATCAGTTAATAGTATTTATATGCCTCCTTGCATATTCTAAACTTAAGGGTCTCTAATGTGTACTGCTAAGGCAATATAGGGATGGGAAGCCTTATTTTCATCATGCAAAGACAGAGATTAAGTAGCGTGAAAAGGTTATATTGTCAGATTTTGTTGAAGGTGAAACCTGTCAGAACTGAGGACTGGTCAGAGCCAGGAGCTTCAGGTACAGAAGCTGTGACCTTTGCAGTTCTCAGTTGATTCCTAAAGTCACGGACCCATTCTTCTCTGTGAGATGTCACTTTCTGAAATCATTTGGTCCTGATGGCGAGAGTTGTGCTGTACCAGTGTCTTCTGTGTTGATACTGAAAATAAATGATTCTGACACACTTCATTATTGACATGACATGTAGGTGTTGGGAGAGTCTTTCAAGAAGCTGTAGAACATTAACATAATCAATCCAAGGGTTTTTCTCTTTTCTTCCCCCCCCCCCCCTTAAATGAGATCTGTCATCTAAACCACTTCGGAAATCACTGGCTAGGAAATACAGAAAGTCTTGTTGGGTCATCAGCTCAGTTTCCTGCCAGGGCATAGATCTGCACTAAAGTATGCACTAGTCCCTTGGCAGAATACTCTGTTGCTTTGTTGAGGATAGGGAGAAGCAACATAAATCATCATTTTAAGATCACAATTAAGTATTTTTGGCTGGGAAATTGTCAGGCGTCCACACAATGGATTTTGCTGCCTTCACAGCTGAATTGTGAAATCTGTTAATTAAGGGCCATGACCTAAAGGGATAATTATCTGGAAGTGTAGTTTCCCACGATAAATTGTTATGTTAACTTCTTTCACAGATTGAAGTGGACCTTGGTAAAAAGTGCTGGTATCATTCGATATTTGCCTGTCCCATTCTTCGTCAGCAAACGACAGATAATAATCCACCTATGAAATTAGTCTGTGGTCATATTATATCAAGAGATGCTTTGAATAAAATGTTTAATGGCAGCAAGTAAGTACCATTCTTTTATTTCAGACAATATATAGACAAGGACAAATCTTAAGACTAAAATACTGTGTTTTGAGAAAACTGAGTCCATAATTACATTATTGGTGGAAGCTTGTTAATCTTAGAGAATGACTTTAGAAGCCAGATAAGCCGGGTTGATGCGCTGGAGGAAAGCATAATAAACCCTCTGATGTTGTAGAAAGTGAGATTACTTGAAGGAATGCAAYGAACAGAGTAATTTTCCAAGTTGTAAGTACTGTTGTGTTGTCTTAAATTCAAAATGGAGGCTTTTACACACACAGTTTTTCATTGGGAGCAAGGTTAGTAATGCATGAAACATCCCTTAAAAAATAAAATTAAACCTCTGGGGAAATATGGCTTAGTAATTGAGCAGGTAGTTGAATTATCACTGTGGAAATACTCCTTCTTTGATACCAGTGGGGTACCTACATGCTTTTGGGAAGGAGGAAATGGGAGAGAGAGCGCTATACAGATTTCCTTGAGGAAGAACCAGTGGTAATTTGGATTTAATATATGCAGCTTCCATGGAGTCTGTCAGCTTAATTTAGACCCATAAGTTGTTTTGCGAAATCCAGTGTGAAAATAAGTGACGCTATGAATGAAAATGTCGAGTGACGTTTGCATTCTTTGCCCTGTTAGAAAAGCCTAAAGGTTTGCCTTCATGGGTGACTTTAGCCATTTTAAGCCAGCAAACTTGCTGCTACACTATTCCTGTCCCCGCTCACTCATTCCTGATGCTTTCATTGATCAGCTTTAGTGACAGCACAGCTCTGACTATTAACTCGAGGGGGGTGAAAGGCCCAAACTTAGAGATGGGGAAAAGTGGATCAATGCTAGAAGAAATGTTGTAAGCAGGTGGAATTGTATCAGTGGAGACCTCAGCAGGGAGGCCAGGCTGACCTCTTTAGTCATAGCCTGCAGGAGCTGATCTAAGTGGGTTGTAAAATCACAGCATTTTGGGAACCGGAGAGTAAAAAGCACTGGATGCTGAGGAAGTCAAAGTGAAAGCTGCCAGCCTGTCTAAAATGACTAAAATGCAACAAACTAATCCAGAAGTAGAAGTAATAGATTAATCATGAAGAGTAATTTCTTGGTATTTAATAATTCAGGGGTGTGTGGGTGAAAGGTGAGAAAGAATATAATTAGAAGAAAAAGCGTGATAAGGTCTCTCTCAGCTAAAGGTGACTTTTAATGGAGCCAAGTAAAGCATTATGGCTTAAGAGTATGTTTGTTTCACGCTACCGGGGAAAAAAGAGGAAGGACTATCACTGCAAACTTGATACCTTTGTAACAGATGAAAAAACTTAATGCTCAATTGTCGCACATTGCCGCGATTCTAACGTGTTGTCTTTGTCCCCAGATTAAAATGCCCCTATTGTCCGATGGAACAGAGTCCTGGAGATGCCAAACAGATATTTTTCTGAAGAGAAGTTTCATTATGCAGTTTGTAAGTGACACTCTGGATTTCAGGTGCATTTCAGGAGAATTAAAACACTTGTTCCGTTTTATGCAGCGGACTGAGGACTCCTGTGTTTGTATAAGCTAATGCTACAGAAACTTTGCCAACATTTAGTATATACGTACCAAGTGGAAATGCTACAGAAATATTATTACCATAGGGCTTTACTATACTCTTGGTCTCCATACCTGATCAAGTTACTACACCAGCAGTTGTCATTCAATGCAGGTTTTTGTACTTAATTATATGGTGACTTTTTACTTTTTAAAAGCAGAAATTGATCACCCCCATTTGTTTAATATTCTTCCTGCTATTATTCTATCATTCTATTGATAACTGTCACCTTAGAGAATGTTTGTGGAAAAAGTTTTATTTCCTGTAATGTGTACATAATTAAAGGTAAATACTTCAGAAAAAAAAAAAAGTTTGATAAATTGAATAGTGGCTATAAAACTAATTTGTATTTTTTTCGCTGAAAAAGCTGTGATATATTCTGAGTTTTTCTTTCAAACATTTTTTCAACTTTTACATAGAATTCAAAGTAAATGTGCATATATATAAAGTATATAAAATATATAGCCCAAGGGGCTACCTGTTAAAATCCATCACTAATTTATAAGGGTGATGTGTGGCTAAATTACTACTGGAGCAGAGAGGGAATAGGAAATCCTGTTCTTCTGGTTTCATGATCGAGAAGTGTTTGTGTAAGAGAACATTCAATAAATTCTGAAGTGGAAATGCTTTTAGTTGATGACATTTGCTCTCTGGCCTTTGTAGTCATGTTCTTTGAACTTTGTATTCAGGATTAGGCTATAAATGTCATGTTGCTGTATAGTTTAATAGTCATTATAGTGTGCTATTTATAAACAGTTATCAAAACCAAATAAATTGTAGAAGTATTCATTGTTAAATGGGGGAAAAGCATGTTCTGATGCAATCTACTGATCACAACTCTGCACTTGGCAGAACTGGGCCCTACATCATATATTAGGAGGTAGCAAGTTTTCTGTAGCTTGAGAACACTTTGCTTCTAGCCTTGTTTTTGTAGTAGACTATTACTGCCATTGCCACTTTTTCTGCTAAATTTGTCATATTGTTGACTAGCTAAATTTGTACTCATAAACGAGATGTAGATCATGGCAGTTAAATCTTTTCTAGTGTGCATATATTTGTATTTATTGCACTGTCCTATAGTAGGGCAAGCAGCCATAAGGCATGCGAAGCTACATGTAAAATTATATTTCTGTATTGTGTAGTTAAAAACAAAAAACCAACCCAAGCTTATATGGTTGAATACTGACACACTGGTTGAATGCACTAGCACAATGCACTACAGAGAAGACCGTCTTTGAGAAATCTACACCTTTTGAATTTGTATGTCACCTGACTTGAGAGACTGAGTTGGACCCTATCGGATCAGTGACAATGGACATCCCTAAAGAGACATTAAGAGGAGCAAGTCAAGGCACACAAATTTTAAACTTTAAATGTGTTTGATACATGTGAAAAATACAGGTGTGTGATTTTCTGCAAAACTTAAATTGTATTCACACTGAGTTCAAAACAACCGCGTTACCAAGTGGTAAAATGAACAATAAACGGGTGAGGATATTATTTTCCATGTAGGTTTTCTAGTCTTGCTGAAATTGTTTTTAATCTTTTATTTTGAGTGGAATTGCTTAATGCTTTGGATTTATATGAAATGGCATATGAAGTATTTAAAAAGAACAGTAAGAACAAAACCCTCCAAAACCACCCTGAAGTGTAAGTGCTGCATCTCTTTTTCTGTTACGCTGCTGGTGTTTTAGCATTGGTGTGAACACTGGTTCATGTTGATAGTACCTCTAATGCAATTGCTTAGAGTACAAAAATAGCACAGTTATTAAATGGCAATAGGGTACAAATTCAACTTACGTATTAGAATGTTTTTAATACAAAGTGGTCCTGTTTTCCCTTTTAAATAATGTATATTATAGATGCGTAGCTAATTCAAAAACTCGGCTGTTTTCACCAGATAATTGCAATTCTTTTCCTAGCTGTGTGTATGCTTACTTAAAAATAATTGCTTGCAGTTTTGAAACTCTACCAACAGGTGATGCTAGCAGTTTAATATAGAATGCTTATGTGCTTACAGTAATGGGATATCGTGCTGCGTGTTTGTGAAATATGTCTACGTTTTGGTTGTTACAGCTATCCAGTTTGCCCTTTGAGGTGATGCAAGTTGTCTCCTACTACTGCCTGATACGCTTCTGGTAACTAGAGAAAGTGCTTGCACAGGGGGAAGTGAATAATACTCTGAGGTTTTCATACTTAAAATATAGTTAGCACCTGATATAAATACATTTTCTCTAACAGGGTTTGGGAATATCCATAGTAAAAAAAGTACTTGATTTTAAAGTTACGGTGGTATCTGAGGTCTGTCTCTATTACGCTTTTGGATCAGATTGTGAAGCCTTTAACTAGTCCCTTTGTGCAGCAAGTGCCTTGTAATGAGACTGCTGCATAATGAGAGTAAAGAGACTCAGCACACTTACATCTGTATCAACATCGCTGTGTCGCTTCTGCATACTCCATTGGGCTTGCAACTGGTGCTTCCCCCCCTCCTTTGCAAAATGTGTCAGAACAGCAGCTCTGTGGCAACAAGTGCACCAGCTAGTAATGTAGATGGGCCTTAAGCCAAGATTTTTTTGACCACGCTTATATGAAAGGTTTAGTTTAGCTTATGGGTGCTCCAAAAGTAATGGATGTTTATAAATACGATTTCTGTAGCAGCAGCTTRTTAGTAGTGTTAGTTCTATGTCTATTAATAGACTGAGTTTTAATTTTTGTAAATGTCTTAAATGGGAAATGTATTGTGATATGTTCTTGTGGTGTTTCAAGTCTGTCTTGTGGTATAAAACATAATCAAACCTTAAAAACAGCTAGTAGGAAATGAAAATAGTACTTAGCCTTTTTGATCTCAAAAGGTATTGATCATTTTTGTGGTACTATGCCTGTCGTTAACACAAAGCTCATGTCTTCACCTCCCGTTAGTACTCTCGATGATTGGCTGCTCTGTGAAGTATTTTTGAATTAAGTCAAGTCTTTTCCTGCAGTGACTTCAGCACTACACATTGCAAATAGATATGGCTGAACAACCAATCTTCCCTGCTAAAAATCAGTGTTTCTCTAGTGACATACTGTATTGATTTCAGTCTTCTATCTGTAAGTCAGGTTAATTAACGTGCGTAGAAGCTGGAGTGAAGCTGTGTATTACAAGTAATGAGTTAGAGCTTCTGATCCCTGTTAACTTAGACCTGTCTCCATCCTGTTGCTTTCATTCTTTCTTCTTAACGTTTTACAGGATGGCTGCTGCTAAAATTTAAGGTTGAAGTTATTTATGACTACTCAGAGCCAACTCGCCAGGTTTAACCCAGTAAGTTTGGGTTAGATTTTTCCTTGCAAGGTTTGTTTGCCTACTGCAAGATACTGTTTTCCTTTCTGTGCTTATCACTGCAGAGGTTGATTTGTCTCTAGGGGGGGAAAAATTCATGCTCCTTAATCCATCCCAGCTCTTGTACTTTTCCTTTTGTAAATAGGAAACTGCAGTGTAGGGAAAGGTGCTCTGAGAACAAGAGAACAAAAAAAAAAGAGTGGCAACAATGATCTGTAGTGAGTAAAGCTATAATGTAGTGTTACATGACTATTCTGAATTTAATTCAAGCCCTCGTGTATATATAAAGGAAGAGTGGTTTACAAAAATGTGTATGTGTGAGAGAAGAGTGACTTAATATTCCTTTATGACTTCATGTTTGCATTAAATTAGCAGTCCTATAGGGGAATATGGAAACTGGAGTTGTTTACAGCCTAAATATAGGAACTAAATAAACAAACACAGCTATTTTGTCTTGACAATTTTCCCCCCTCAAAACTGAGAGTAAATTCCAGTATTTTCCAGGGTTTCTAAATTACACAAGAGGTTTCCAAGAACATGGAGCGCAAGCAGATGTGATAGGTCTCCCATGACAAAAATCATGTATATTCAATTTATTCAGCACAGCTCAGGATGGGAATCCAGTGATGGATAGGTCATGCTGACCCTGCATGTCAAATAGATTTGATTTCAGATGAATCAGAAGGAAGAAACCTAGTTACAGGAAGCTCATATTTCACTGTCTCTTTACTGTTCTTCCAGAGATTTCTGTAATTCTTTCCTCACCTTACTCTGCTTTTCTGTCTTGAATGCTGCAGAAACAGCAGCAATGTTACGGTTTCTGTGGGGTGGCTTGCAAGCACTTGCACAACATGCACCACAGCATTAGTCTGAGGAGTCTGGGTGGAGCTTAGGTGCCTTCACTGTGACAGGTCATCTCTCAAATATAGGCTTGGACAGACAAAGTGACTTTAACTGACCAGTCCAGTTACTGGCTCTTCTGGGGTCATCTTGGCTGTATTATTTATCTGGAGCTTATTTAACTCATCAAAATCTGTTATGACTCAGAAAATATTTCACAGTAAGCGAAGCACCGGATGGGGGAGAAGCAGGTGTTTAACAAAGGCCACAAATTCTGGATGCTGTATGTTGTGGGGGCATCTGATGCCTCCCTCAGGCATCGGCCCTTCATTGGGCTTTCAGTGACCATCTTGTACCCTTTTTTCCTTATTAGTTGAGGTTATGCTTAAATTGTAAATCAACTCTTACTCTCCACTGTTAAGTGTTAACTCCTAGGTTGTTTGCCTTTAGTCCATCAGCTTCTGAGAGTTTTGAGCTACTCCACTATTAATTTTGAGCAACTCTGCAATTAGGTAACCCTCAACCTCTGAACAAATTTGTTCCTTCCACTTCTCTTTGAAAGTCATTCTATATCTCGGACTCTTGTTTGCCTTGTATTAACCCGTAACAGCTCCCAGCCTTTGCCTCTGCACGCAGTGCAGTTGCCTCACCGTGTAACCTACAATCTCCTCCACATGCTGTTAGCAAAAAGCTGTCAGATCTGTAGGGCCTGTCCAACAACAGCTTCCTGCATGGAGAAACAAGCACCCTTGAGCTGCTTCTCTAGACTCCAGCTCAGCCAGTCCTTCCCTTTTCATCGGTGCAAGCAGCAGTCCAGGCTTCTTGCCCAGACATTGCTACTCAACCACAAACTTGGCCACTTTGCTCCAAACTTGTTTGATTTGCTAGAGGCATCTGCGTGCCTTCTTGCTTGATGCTGTGTTAGTCATTCACCTCTACAGGAGGGCTGGAGTTGCTCTCGGCTCCTTCCCTTCTCACTACTGCACTGGTATTTGCATCTGGTTATTAAGGTTTTGGTGCAAAAGATGTGGTTTGGTTTTTGCCTCCTATCAGTAGCTTATCAGTAGGGGTGCAAAGGTAAATGTTTGTCTTGTGAAGAAAATTCAGGTCTTATTAAGCTGATTATAAAGAATATTGTTCCTCAGCTCTACATGTAAATGGAAGACTTAACAGGCCTTCTTGAGCTATAGGTTTAAATCCGAGCTGGCTACAGCTGACCTGAACTGGAAGATGAATTGATCATGGGACTGCATGGAAAGAAGAGCTGGCGAAGGAAACTCAGTCTTGCTTTGGAGAGCTGTGCTGTGTCACCGCCTCTGCTGGAGGGTTCCTTGGTGAAATCAGTCTGGTGGTTTGAAGCAAACTTCTCATGGATGCGTGTGTGAGGTGTTCCTTATTTTAGGGGTATTCAACATGAAACTCGGGGCAGTGACTAAAGAAGAGTAAGTGCTTATTCTGGTGCATTCCCCAAGCTGCCTCTTCTGGTTCCCTCAGCCTTCTGACCTGCAGAGGTGATTTTGCTGGTTGTGTAGCAAATGCTGAATCACAGTAGTTCAGTCCAGTGTATTTGTAAAACATATTTAAATTGCAGTGGTTCACAAATAGAAAAGCCCAAGTAAGAAGAGACAGATGAACAACTTTTACCCGCGGGTATCTTGGGACGGACAGCAATCCATGAACGTGTACTTGTAGTATCTCACAGAAAGTCTGCAGATGGAGAGTTGGATATGCTTTTAAAATTAATTCCTTAATAGGTTTATGCTAACTCATGGTATCTGTTACAATGGTACAGAGGGATAATATTTCTACTGATACTTTATATGCAGTTTGCAGCCGAGCTTAATATGCAATTTGGGTGATACATCCCTTTGGTCATCTACAGATCTAAGAACCAAAATCAGAGACCACCAAGATCTGTGTTTTAAAGAGATGCAAACACACGAACGAAGATAAAGAATTGAAGATGACGCCCGGCTGATAGATAGTGAGTAAGAAGCTGAAAGCTGCTAATAGAGTTCAGTGAACAGTCATGTATTTTTAATAGCGTGATTATACTCAGTAAAAAGCCATGCCCTCATAGCTTACAGCTGTGATGACATTGTCCAGAAGTTGGCAGGCAGGAGAATTTGTAATGTGTCCATTAACTGGGCTTTCTTTTACATGAAACATACCCTCTAAAGAGGGAACGTGCTATATAGGCAGTAATATTGTGATGAAAGTCCTTTCTTTGCAGTGCTGAAACTGCTGGGAACTTGCTAGGTTCGTGAATTTATGAACGAAGGCTCCGATGACCTTCAAAGATGAGATTTCCTCTTTGCTTTCTTCTAAGGCATCTGGCTGTGCAACCGGAGCTGGAACCAGTAGAAACTAGTTGCCGCAGGCAGTTGTATGATGGTCAGTATTTATCTGGCTTTGCGATACCTGGATGCAGGCTGGGTCCTGAGGATTGTGCCGAGCGGGGCGTACCCCGGGGTGCTGTGTGAACTGTGACCTGCAGAGTGCAGGTTGGAGATTCAGCATGAAGGGTTCGTAGAGGGAGACAGGAGGCATCCCAAAGCTTCCTGAGTTTGGCAGTGGGGTTAAAAGACATCAACTGTGTTCTGTGATTCTGAACTAGAGGTCAAAAATTGGTAGCCCCCGCTGTGCAGTGGATTTTGCGCTGTATTCAGGAGGGTAATTACAACTGTCAGTGTTGTAATCTCTTTTCTAGATGTTGATTTCCTGTGCAAATGAAGACTACTAAAAAAAAAAAAAAAAAAAAAACCAAACCAAAACCCAAACATATCCTGCTTCCAGTTCTTCGCTACATTCACCTGTGGTGTCAGGAGGGCTTTGGCTGTATTGATCTCGCTGCAGGACCAGGGTCTTAGTGCAGCACTGCACAGTGGAGCGTTGCTGTTAGTAACGTCAGTAGGTAGTACTGCCCAAATATATATGTTTTACATTGCTTAGGGTATTTTGCTCTGTTTATCCCGCATTAGGATTCCATGCGGTTTCTGTAGTGAGGAATTTGTTGTACATGTGTTCATCTTACTGAAAGCTTTTTGATTTTTAAATACCCATATCCTGTTTTTCACTACAGGATTGACCTCTGTAGGCTCTCATAGCAGTAGAACTAGCAATAAATATTTAACTTGTGGATCATGAAATAATAATTTCATTTGAAAGAATAGCATAGCTTAGAGGGAGTAAAATACAGAAAAATGCTTCTGCTAGGTTTTCTGTTTAATATTTATACATTTAATCTTGGTGTGCGTCACATGCCACATTCAACTACTGTGCTAGAGAAAATGAATTTTCAAGGAAATGCTTCCCATGCATAATATGTGGCCTTTTGTGGGGAAACAACAGCAGATGMATGCAGTCAGATCACTTCACCTTCTTTCTACAAAACCATTTAAAAGAGTCGGAGGGGGAGGGGAAGGTCACTGTGGAAGTGGGGAGACAATCTAAGTTGTTGGAAGAGGATTTAGGTTCGGGGGATAGCGCCAGGTCAGGAGCATTGCCTGACAGCCTGGGTTGCAGGAACATGGCAGGGTGTAGACCAAAGCTCCAGTATAATGTGAAAACCCAGGATAAAATGATTGAGAACAAGAAGGAAACAGCTGTAGAGAATGCTGCCAGTGAGGTAGTGATGTTCCTACTTGTTTAAGCTGTTTTGCAGAAACGCTTTATGAATTAAGGCTTTGTAAGTGAAAACTTCTAGCTCAAACTAAGTCAACAAGAGATTCCAGGACGAGCTGATAATAAAATTGATGCTCATAGGAGAGAGAAAAGCTATGAGCTTTTCACCTGCATGGTTAGAGCTGACCATAGGACAAGATTGGACTGGTTTAGGTAACCATAATGTGTTAAAACAGGGCTAAAGGTTGGACCCAGCCTAGAAACACGTTGGTGAGTAGATCTGCTTCGTGTTGTAAAAACGCAGCTGCGTGTTGGTGATGGGACAGACTCTGGTACTGCAGGTGCGGTGAGAGCCTCGCTTCTCCCCAGCTTAGCACCTGGGGTTTGAACGAGGCCACCCTTAATAGGTTGGATGTGTCTTAGTGTTTCTTAATGTCTGTGAATTCATAGACATTTCAATATTAAGGCTTTTCTGTTAATTTTTTCTTTATAGTGTGTGTAGAGACATGTAGTTGTCATTCAGTATTTGCCTGCTATTGTTTAGATACACTTATCTAGTCCCTAAGTATTTTTTTTGATTAAGTATTACAAAAAACTAAGTTTGGAAGAACTTTGTTTCTCTCTGAATTTCTCTCCTTCCCAGCTTGTTTGCAGAGGAGGAGACTAGCAAAGGGTTTCTTTCATTCTTTTTTTCTCAGGTTTTTATCAGCCCCTTGGCAAGAATACCTGAGCACTTCCAGAGTCTTTATCTCATCCACCTTCGTAGCACCCCCCTGGGATGGGAGAGTGTTACGGACCCCATCTTGCAAGTCCCTGGGAAAATAATTTTAGATCATTTTAGGCAGTGGTAAGCTGGAAACTGAACTCTGGTGTCCTAAAGCTCAGGCTGGTATGTAAATCACTGCCTTTTCCCTTACCCAAGACTTCCTCAAACCCTCATTTATTATCTTCACAAAGGATTTTAGCGCTTCTGAGGCTAGGAACTGAAGAAAGAAATAAACGTTATTGAGTCTGACTAGAAACATTTGTTTTAATTTTTTTTTCTCAGTTCTTGATTTGCAAGTGTAGTAGGAAATATTTACATAAAATACAGAGCTGAAAAAACAGAACTCATTGTAGTCAATCAACATGTCCCACATCGGTATGCTAAAAGTCCTGCTTAACCAAAGGAAGTGACAAAGACTTTTTTTTTTTTTTTTTTTTTTAATACCACTCAACCATTTCTTCCAGAAAGAAAGAAAATCCCACTTTCCTTGCTCAGGCAAAACTCCTGCTGAAACTAGTGGAAATGGGGCTAGCAGCAGAACAAGGATAGCAAGAGGGAAACAGTGAATCTTAGCCCCCAGGACTGTAAAAACCTAAAAAGTAAGGCCCTTTAATCCATGTTTACCTTCTCAGTGCAGCCCTGTGTTATGTTAGATGAAAGAGTAAAGCTCCTAGGAGACATGTGGCACCACAAAAAGAAGATATGTTAAGTGAGGGTGTTTATTTCTAAGTCATTTTGTAGGAAATTCAAATTTTGGCTGCATTTTAGAAAGAAATAACATGCACCCTTCAGCAAAGGTCCAGCTAATATCCTTATTTCTCATCAGCTTATCGCTGATACATGTCAGCATTGGGATTGACCTGTTTCTTTTGCCTGAACCGCAGAGCTCCATCACTGGGAATAGAGATGGCATTTGGCCTTGGGAATCAATTTGAAAAACCTCGGGTTTTGGAAGGAGCTGTGCTTTAGCGTGCAGTTCACAGAAGAAGTGCCTGCTTGCTGTCCGTGTCTTTGCTCCATCTTGTCTTTTCAAATTTGTCAGGGTAGAGTGCATGAGGAGTAGTAGCATTATAGATAACGTAGGTGATGGGCTTATGCGGTGACAGCTCCTAGAAGACGATCCAGAAGCCAAAAGGTGCAGATGCTTATATGTGTTGGTTTGGCGTGCTAGGTTTCACATTGGGCTTCCCATTCACAGGTCTAGAGAGAGAAAAGGTTTTAATTTACTTTGATGTGAAAGGAACAAGAAGGCAATTGATGTATGGCTGCTGGTCAGCTCGTTTAGCCTTGGGAGCTCGTTTAGCCTTGGCCCCTGCAGCCAGGGACCTCCAAGAGCAGGCTGCAAAGTGTTCCTAAAGCCTCTTTGTGCTAGCGAAGGATCTGCCAACATTTCAACTAGTGACAGCAAGTAGAAGGACTTTCTTAAGATACACTGCTAATCAATTGTTACACTAATTAAAAAAAGGGGGGCTTTTTAAAATTTGCCTCTGACTTCTGCACACTCCTGTCCTCTCATCAAGCCTTTCTCCACATTCAGAAATGAATGAAGAAAGAAGAGCTCAGGGCTTTTTTGGAGTTGGGGAAGCTGTTACCAATTCATAAGGACTTTTTCTTGTTGCAAACCAGTTTCCTGCAGAGGAGTTTAAAAGGAGGCTTTCTAGACAACCAGCATGCTCCCAAAATGATAGAAATTACTGGTCTCCAGCAACTGGTAGTTTTTTGCCGATTTAATGAGTTGGAGATTTGGCACCCGTTTTCACTGAAGATTAGTTTGTGGTGGAAAATGAATCCTTCAGCTGCCAGCAAGAATCCCAGGCCAGACCCTGAGGCACTCTTTAATTGAGTGAATTGCACTATTAACTTCCAAAGAGCTTCATTTCAATAAGCGGGAACAGCTCAGAGCAGCAGGAATTTCCTCTCTAAATAAAAGCTTAAATATGCTACAATTGCTTAAACCAGGACTCTGTCATGTTAGCACTGCCGAAGGAAAGCTGTCCTTGATGAGATGATTTCCTGAGGCACTTGTAACCCAACTGCTCCATCAGTGCAAAATTGAAGAGCTCTGCAGTGTGTTTTTCCCCTTAGGGACAGAACATCTTTGCACAGGGTTGGCAAGAGGAATTGAGATAAGTGAAGAATGCAAGCATCGTCCTAAACAAGGCTGCGAGAAGAGCTCTTTGTTATCACTTAGCCCTTGGAAAGCCAGGCGAGGATCAGAAAAGCGCTGGGTATAACAAATACCCATCATAAAAATGACAGGCTATTCCCTTTTTCAGACAGGTAAAAGAAAATGCAGGTCTGTGGGTGCAGCTGTATTCTGATACATACATAGAAAGATTGTACCCAAAGGGCAGAAGGCATTGCCACTCAGTGCCTCTTCCCTTAAACACTATTATTATTTAAGCAATGATTCTGAGGCGTTCTGCCTTTAAAAAAAAAAAAAAAAAAATTGTAGGGATCCCTTTTCTGTTAATGTAGGGGGAGGGAGGTTCTTTCTGAGTGATCGTATTAATTTGGACAACTAAAAAAATATTAACTTTTTTACTATGAAACCCATGCATGTATAACAAGGAATTTGAATTTATCTGATTTAAAAGATGCTTGATTTGCAAAGAATAAGGCTCCAGAGGTGTGACAGTACTGCTCCAAACTTTCTTGCAACCCAGCTTTTCCAAGTGCTAGCCCAGCACTGGCCTGGCCGGAGCAGTAGCAGGGATTTCAGTGCTGAAGCGCTCACTTGCTGCAAGCCCTCGGGTGCACTCTCGGCACAAGGCTTGCAAAACTGCAGAAGTGGGTTTCTGCAGAGCAGGCGAGGTGACGAAACCGTCGCAGGGAGGTTGATTTGCAGAAGCAAAATGCGTGTTACTTGCTGGCAAAAAGATTTCTTGTTCCAAACTGGCAAATTGCAATTCTTATTCCGATAGTGTTTTCCTGGTGACTCAGGATGATGGGTAGGTTGGGGAGGCAGAAGGGAAAGCATAAATAAAGGATTCCTSTCTGCCCTAGAAAATAGGTTAACTCTAAAGCTATACATATCTGCATTGCTGTTTCTCAGGAAAGTCATCTAGGGCTGCATCAGCCTCTCTGCTAGTTACTTAGTGCCTGTTGGGGAAATAGAGGCATAAAGCCATGGTGATGTTGGTCCAAAATTGTGCAGAGGGGGATTTGGGATGCAATAACTTGCATCTAATCCATGGGCACAACCTGAAGGTCCAGTGATGAAATCAAATGAACAGTTTGGGGAAATACAGTCACCCCCAGGCTCAAGTTGGAGTAGTACATTGGGAGTGCTCAAATGTGATGTTAGTTCTGAGCATCGGGTGATGCACGAAGTTTTTAGGCTGCCACAAACACCTCCTGTCTTTCTGTTTAGTACCTACTGCAGTGTCAGTGCTCAGTGATTTGAATTACTTAAAATAAAAAAAAAACCCCAAACACAGGAGAAGAGAATCTTATCTCTCTTTCTTTCCCTTAATTCATTACACAGTCYCCTCCCATCCACCATATATCGGATGAAGAATTTTTAGGTGGCTTTTTGATATCTGCCTGCTTTATCACTTGAGGGTGAGATGCTGCTGAGTTTAAGAGAAAAATGTCMACACCAACAGTCACTAACCTTTTACATCTGCATCTTCGTCTTCTGGTTTCTAAAATAAAAAAGAAAATGTTTTAGTTCAAAGATACCGAGTCACAGCTCAGTAAAGAAATGCTGCAGCAAGGGAGGGCTGGCATTCCCTAGCAGCTTGCTATCTTTAAGACTAACAATGCATAAACCAAGCTTATTTTTGAGGAAAGCCATGCCAGTGAGCGGTGCTGCAGCTCACGTTTCCCTGGCAGTCCACTTAAGTATTTTCATGAATTAAATTTTCATGTGAGTAACAGTAGCAGGGTCAGCCTGCGAACCCTGATGGTGAATTTTTTTTTTTTGCTGTCTCCAGTGACTTTGGCACGTTGCTGAAAATCCATTCGCAACAATTAATTTCTACAACAGATGAGTGGTAATGATGCCATGCAGCATGCAACCAGGTTGAACGATACTCCTCCCCATTTTAGCATCTATGTCGTTATGTATTCGGTGAAATACAATGTCAAGCCATTGATTTTTAGCACAAGGTAAAAACCTGTCCTTGAGGGTTCGGGCTGCCCGCTGCAGAAATTAATTGCAGCTAATGGCTTTTCACTGATCATTCACATCAGCATTAAAAGGCAGAAATAATTCCCTGAGTGGCGTTTGTAGGTTAATAGATGTTGCAGGTCACCAGGGAATCCTAGTGCATATGGATGGCTCTTGGTGACTTCAGAGGGAATTTGCACCGACTCTGGGTGCTCTGCTGCATCATCAGCTATTTCCCTCAAGAAGAATGATTTTTGGCTGTGGCTTATTGGTGTTTTTTCCATTATTCCTTCCTATCGCTGCAGTCTGTGGTGATTAGTATTTATCAGCGCTGAAGGATGGTGAAAAATGGTAATTTTTAACTGGGTCAGCTGGCAAATTCATCTCACATCAGCTCCAGGCTGTGGGGTCAGTGAGGATCTAGTTAGGTTAATTCAGCAGCAAAATACTTCGGTGTTCCAGGCAAACAAGCTGAGCCGGTTTAATGAAATCAGTGTAACTTCTGGGGGTATCGGGGAAACTCCCCGAAAGAAAGTTAAACTRATTTCAGTGAGCGTTAAATTGATTTAAATACATTTGCACTCACTGCTTGCTCAGGGTAACTTAAAGACATTTCAAACATGAAATTTCACCAAAGGACTTTTGCCTACCCAGAGATTTTGCATTACTGCTTTAACCGTAGCAGTCTCTGAACCTGTGTAATTAAGTTGCTCATTTGGTTACAGCTCAAGCTGCTAGTGGGAGTCTTCGCATTTGAATTTGCAAGCCCCGTGCTGGAGCATGTTTATCCTATTTTGTCAATGTTTTRGGTTCTGGTACTTCTACCCCCTGATACACCAATTTAAGGACGGTAGAGGCAATACAGTTTGATAGAGTAAGTTTTCTCTATTTATAATCTATTTTTCTTCCTTGTAGTGTAGAAACTGATAATTATTTCTGAGGCTAAGCCTACTGATGAGGAAAATACGGACACTGATTTTTTCTTTTTTTTCTTTTTTTTTTTTTTTTTTTTTTTTTTTTTTTTTTTTTTTTTTTTTTTTTTTTTTTTTTTTTTTTTTTTTTTTTTTTTTTTTTAAAACAGTGGTCCTTCTCTTGGGTTGACTGTGTCCTGGTTATCCGATGCCTACGTAAAGGGGATAGCTAGAAGATCCATTCCTGTCCTGAAAGACAGGGCTGCGGTTTTGGGCTAGAGGAATATCTACAGGGGGTTACAGGTGAGCCTTACGTTGACACAGCATGATGGTGACCACCAGGGCGATGAGGAGCAGGAGGCAAGCACCTGCCAAGGGAACCCAGATGAAGATGTTACAGAAGAAATTCAGCTCTTTCTTCTTGCTGGTCTCTGCAGGAATAGAGAAGAGGAAAGGTCCACTGGGTGCTCACGGCTGGTGTTATGGCCAGCTCTGGTGGAGCCAAGGGACCCGCCTGGCATTCAGCGAGGCTGGCGGTGAGGCAGAGGGCTTCCCCTGGCCCCCAAAGGCAGAGGTGGGCACCAGGGATGTCCATGAGCGCAGCATGGGTGTCATCCCCCCTGGGGAGTGTTCGTTAGTGCTGCTGCTCTTGGCGTTTTCCTGGGGACTTGTGGGAGGACACGTAGCCAAAATTTTTTCTCATGTCCCCTGCAGAGGCTAAAACCAGCAGCAGCCCCCAAGGCTCTGCCTTCCCTCCACCTCTTCCCATTGTGCCCAGCCAGGAGACATGCATGTGCTTTTTAAATCATCCTTAGCCTTTCCCAAGTCGGATGAAACGTTGGGGTTTAACCCTCCCAGCTGCACATACCCAGGTATCCAACTCTGATAAAGCTCGAAGGATTTTCCCTCCCCTTCCCATCCCAAAGTGCCTGCAGGCTCCCCCTTGGTATCAGTGGACCAGAGCCCAGCTCTTCCCCTCTCCCTCCCTGCAGCTGGGCTACCTGGATCCGGGGTCTGCGGGCAGGGGTCCTTTTCGGTGATGCCATGCTGGGTGGTGGGTGCCGGTGTGGTGGGTGCCGCTGTGGTGATGACTATAAACGAAAATGGATGAATACAGCATATAGGGAAATACAATAAAATGGTGCGCTCCTGCCCTTCTGCTCTCCCATCCCTGCCAGGGCATGGCTGCTCCTGTGGCCAGCACAGGGCTCAGCTCCAGGGGAACTTCATAGAGCCCATTTTGGATGGTGACTCCCCCAAGGAGGGTCTCCCAAGACCCAGTAAGGAGCTGCAGGCTTCTTATTTCTTGCTTTCTGCCACCATCCTCAGAAAGCCTGAGTACCCTGAGGTTGGTAGGACTTTTGGGACCTATGTGAGGTGAGGAAGGAGGGGGGGGTGGTGGACTTTGCTTTAGTCTCATCCCTTCAGAGCCACTAATGGGTGAAGAAGTGGGGATTGGGAGGTGACGCTGGGTCTGTCCGTTCATCTTTGCCTTTGGGCAGGGGTGATACCATGAGAAGAAACGGCAAGCAGGGAGCTTCTGGCAGGAGGACTGGTGTGTTGGTCACAAGATGCCTTGGGCAAGCAAGCAGGGAAATGGGGTTTGTGGGAGAGGCAACTGATTAAAAAGGCACGGGCAGGGGGTGCTGGACATTTTGGCAGAGCTAAGCAAGGTTGGGTGGAGGTGTTGCTGACCTGGGAAGAAGGCGGGCTGGCCAGGGCTGAAGTACAGCATTTGGTTGCTGTTCATGAGGCAGAAATAGTTCCCCTCATCCTGTGGCATGAAAGACTTCACTACCAGCCGGTAGAACCTGCTGTCTTTCGTCGCCTCGAAGCGTGTGGATGTCCTCTCGTTCCCCTTGAAGGTGATCCGGGGCAGGGAGGAAATGAAGACGATAAAGTGAAGGGTCCCACCCTTGTCCAGGTGGACCCAGAATACGCCGCTGTCCTCCTTGTCGGCCAGACACTCCAGCTCCAGCCGCTGTCCCAGCTTGGGGTGCGTGATGCGGCTGTCACGAAACCTGGCTGTCATCTTGTACCTCTGGCCCCAGATCCCAGGGCAGCCTGCGGGAGGGAAATCCTTGTGGGAACTGCTTGGGAAGACCCATGTCCCCTCCTGGCAAACCTTGTTCCCTGCCCATGGGGTGCGAGGTCAAATGCAAAGGATGACCGTGCTGTCTGGATGACTTGGAAGGTTTTATTGGAGTCCTTGCTGGGATCACGTGTGGAGGGTGCTCAGCAATCAGCCACCCGGGCTTTAAAGTTGGGTGCTGCCCTTCAGAAAAGCCTTTCAGCTGCCTTCTCGGGGATGGTACCCCTTCCCAGCTTATCTGAAGTGACTCCCTAAAAACACTGACSGCTAAATCCCCTTTTTTTTCCCCTTCCCTCTCCTCTCCAGAACCACTTCTCCGACCGGGCTCCTTTCCCGGTGTGTATGATGCTGCAGCCACCCCTCTGGCTGCCCTACGCTGCCTGAGGTGATGCCGCCTTTACCTCGGCAATTACTGAGCAAACCTCAAAGTCAGCCTTTTTGGTTTGCTTTTTATTTTCCCTTTAACTATTTAGCCCAATTTCTTGGATTCAGTGGAAGTGGTTTATTTGCCCCTCCCGGTGAAGGTGATGCACAACCCTGTGTCCATACTCACAGAGTCCCAGAGCGAGCAGAAGAAGCAGTGCAGGAGACCCAGTCATCTTCTCCTAGGGATGGCCGTCCTTGGGGATGGTGCAGCGAAGCAGAGATGATCTTTCTTGCTTGGCTTAGGAGGCTGCATCGCTCTTTCGAGAGGATGTGATGTCATCAGGACCCTCTGGGGTAAAGAGACGATGTTCGCCATCTGCGGCAAAATGAAGGGAAAAAAAAAAGATTTCTGAAGAAATTCAGTTCTAATCCAGAATTTGGGCTCATTTATCGTTATCAGTTCTTAACAGTGCCTCAAGGATTTTGTCTTGATGACTTCCCTAGAGATTCAGACTGACGATGCTCGTGCCTGAGGTAGGATTAGCCACTGCAGCTTGTTGTCTCCCAGCCATCTGGGGCTTCACAGCAGCTCCAGCTCCGCAGGAGTCATGGAGAAGCCCCGTGCTTTGGCTGCAGGCCCCAGGTTGCGTTTCTTGGCAGGGATTCCGCTGCCTTCGCTCGTGCGCACTCAAGGGGTCTCATGCGGATGGCAGAGCACACCGTATTTTATTACCCAGCAAGCAAGACAGGAGTGTTTCATGGCATATATCCATACGTATTATTTATCTGCAAGCACATGTGTTGCTGACACGCAGCTGAGTTCTTCAGGTGCTTAATTGTTCTCTTTGCAATTCTTCTTTGCAATTGCTCTGCAAAAGCTGCTTTGTGCAAGGCAGGTGGTCTGTGATCTGAAACCCACCGAGAAAGCCCCATACCCCAGGGGTATGCATTTTTTTTTTTTTTTTTAACATCATGTGGTTTTCTTCTCTAACCACAGGGGCTTCCGCCCTGCCAAAAAAACCCTTGTGTGCTTCAACGGAGAGGGCCCTTGCTGCTGCCTCCAGGTGACCATTTGCACGTGGGTATGGGTGATGCTTCCTGGAGCTTTGCACATACAATAGCAACAGTTTCACCAGACTGTGAGGCGGTGGGCCAGTGTATTATTTATGTCTTCGGCTGGCACCTCCTGGCTTTCCTGTTGATTATTTTTCTGTGCAAGGTGTTTTTCTATTACTCCTTTGCAAAGAAAGCTCCCTTTTCCTGGGCATGTCAGAARCCAGGTGCTCTTGTCTTTGATGCCATTGTTCTTGTGGTTGCTTCTTAGAGATGAGTTATGGAAAATGGTTTAGGAACTGGGTTTGTTTCACTGGGCATCAAAGCATGTTGGTGAGTGAGGACAGCTGCTGTTAGGCCTGCTGAGATGTATGAAATTCACACTTTCATGAGGCTGTGACACTTGTGATGTCTACCTGAAATAGAGCAGATTTTGGCAAAATAAAGAGAAAATAGGTTTCGTTAATTAAACAACATTACAAGGATCTGGATCTCAAAATCCCATCAAGCAAATGTGAACATCAGGCTTGAGGTTCTTCTAAGGTTCTCCAGCCRTCTCCAGATGAGACATCAAGTGATGCTACTTGCGTAGGCTCCTGATTCCTATTGTTCAGCATGGTTTGAATGGAAATGAACATGCTGGCAAACAAGGATGGGGGGACCGAATGTTTGTCAGGACTAGGTTCTCATTCTGCCATAAAGCATGGATGCTTACCTACAGCACGTAGTGCATGTCCTCAGAGATGTGGCGGTGGATGTGCTGGGAGAACCTATACAATTAAAGGATCATCCATGAAGGGCTATTGACTTTCTTAGTAGGGACATCTTACTTCTCTTGTGTCTCTGAATAACAGTAAATTTTATTATGAATCAGTCCCGGATACCAAACTGGAGCCCAGAGGTTCCTCTCCTGGATGTAGATGTGTCCTTGATCTTGGTCCTCGTGGCTCACGGATTGAGCTGGTTTCCATGCGAGGCCACTGTTTCCCGTGTCATGTTCAGACCCCACGCTCTGCGTCACCGTTCAGAGGTCTCCTTTTCTTCTTCATACTTTTATTTGCCGAAGCRCTTTGTGACTCACTACATGAAAGATACCACCAGTCCCTGTCTCTCTGACACTTGTCCCTTGCGCTGGACAAGGGCGACGTTGGGGAGTGACAGGAGATGGCTTCAGGAGGAGCTATTCCTTTCTGCTGCCTGCAATAAACCTCTAATGAATATATCCTTTTAAGGCAAGACAAAAGCTTGTTGTCAGTGAAGAGTGACAGCTGTAAGTGGGCTGTCATGCATCTCTTTTCAGCGTGGACACCCTTTGTTGGCCAGAGAGGGCACCAGGGAAGTGTAGCTCCGATGGAGACGTCTGTGTGTGATCATATGAAACCAGCCCTTTCCTATGCCCCCATCTCATGTCTCCTAAATGATAAATTAGCTGGAGCAGGGATCATCTTTTTCTGGCTTCTGTGTTTAGGTATCGCTTAGCACAAAGCTGTTTCTATTTTGCATAGTAAAACAACTAAAGCAGCTGCAATGGCAATTATTTAATTACGAAAAGCTCCAGGCATAAACAGGACCTCCAGGAAAAGCTCTAATTTAAAATCAACTCTTGTATAAATAATTTAGATCAGTATATGTATGTTTTACACTGGTGACCCACTCCAAAACTGGGAGGGGTAGGTGGTTAATGAGATTAATTAAGAAATCCGTCTGACTTTAGCATACACTGTTTTGGCAGTTTGTCCTCTAGATGATATTTTGCAGTGGATTTGTCATTGTTAAACTGAGGACCTAAGTCAAATCAGTGAAACACTAGCATTAATAACATGTTTTATTAGTAATTTCTATTGTAGTGCCACAGTGATGATATGACTAAGGAAGAAAAAATTCAGACAACCGGTTACTTGTATTATACAATACTAGCATTGTATAAGAGATGTCAGGAGACCAGACAGATTGGTTAGACAGTAGAAGGTAATTTCTTTTTTCTCCCAAACCTACCACTAAGTTTCATTTTACTCGTAGCTAAGGTTGCAGGGCACTGATTGCTGGTGAACTCCAACCTAAGTTGCTTATGACCGAGGTTTATTTTTATACAATAAGGCAAGCCTAGGTCTGTATTTAATTAATGTGAAACAATTAAACAGAAGGAGACAGGAGCAAGGAGAGAAGAGACGAAACCATACAGGGAAGAGACAGACTGACAAGGATCCGCATTTTTGGAATGGGAGGTGAGTTTAGGATTAATTTTCTCTGTGCTTGCTTACGTCCATTTAACAGAGAAGACATGGGAAACGAGAGCGAGCTTGGGGCATCAGAGCTGGAGGAGGTGCTGAGTTTCAGATATGGCTGATTTCGTAGTCATTTTGCGGAAGGATCGGTGACTTTTGCATAGTGGTAAGAAACTCTTCAGCTTCTTAGTATCAGTAAAATCGGACATCGCATGGATGTCTCACGCTATTGTGTGACTGGCAGCAGGAGCACATCTCAGGACGTGGGAGTTATGCTGTGATGGTTGGTAGACGCAAAAGTAGCATCAAAATGATGGTGYTCTATCAGGTCCGTTGTTTCTGTTGCCTGTGGTATCTCCTCATAGTGCTTCGGAAGGTTTCCCCATTGCTAAGCAAAGATGCAGTGTTGCTGCTGATGAGCAGGTGCTGCTTGATCCCTGCGAGTGATCAGTTAGTGATAACTCAGGGTGTGACACTGGATTGTGTTTGCTTCAGCACTGCTGATTCTTCCTGTTGTTAACCTTTGAAGGATCTTTTTCGTAAGGAGGAATGGAAACTTTTAATGAAGATTTCAAGATTTAGTTGCGAATCACAAACTTCTGTTTCAAATGGAGGGGAAAAAAAAAAAATGTTGAGACTATAGCATACAACTTTTCCGGTGTGAAATCAAGCTGTGGTTTATGAGCAACTTGCTGCCCCTATTTTCTTTGCAAAGCTGCAGCATTGAAGGGGTTTGGAGAATGTCAAGTGCAACTGTCACGCACCAGATACTCACACACCATCTTTCCACTGTAGCTGCACGTTTCCAATTCAGTGGTGAATACTGAACTCTCTTCTGGGTACTCTTAGTGTAAACATCACATACCTTAAAATAGAGTATGCAAACCACAAACACTCCTGCTCTCTCATCTCTCCATGGTGTGGACTTTTAACCTAATCGCTGGGTTGAAAAATCTCCATAATCTCCATGCTTGTCGATACCTTGGCGGAGAGTTTGATACAAGAAAACCTGAATGTGTTGAGGGTTTTCCTTCCACAGGCTTCTTGCACCTTCTCTCTTGATGCTGCAGAGCTGGTTTGTGCAGACATTTGGTAAATCAGCAATCCGTGATGGCATCTTTTGGGGACTGGTGACGTTTACTCCGCCAGTGCCACAGCTGGAGTTGGCAGTAGACAGGTTGGGTTTTTTGTAGCTCCCATCTCCTAAAYACCACAGAGATTCAGTCCAGAACTACAGAAAGACTTTGTATTTTCTAGCACTGAATATGAGCTTTCCTTAGGAAAAGGAAAATCATCTGTATAGCTCCAATGTATAATTTTTTGTCTGAAGAGCAGTTCCAGTCATCTTTAATTGGTCAACTGGGCTCGTTATCTCACTTCCAATTCCCACAATCAAATTTCTGTTGGGTTTGAGGCACTGTTTCGCAGTTGTCCTCCTAGTCCAACCCCGTTCCAGGGTCTCATACCCAGGGAGCTGACTTGTGTCTCCATCAATCCAGAGTCTGGTCTCCTTCCTTGCTGCACATTGACCTTCTTCCTTGAAGACCTTGGGCAGGAAAGCCTAGTGGAGATACCCCAGGGAGTTTCTGGGTCCATCTGTCTGGTGCAGGAGGACTTTCCCAGAGCAGGGTATTGCTGTGTATCTTTACTGTTAACATCTTTGAGAGGGAACTTTCATTTCTGTAGTTGGTTACAGCTAGTGGAATGGAAGAAGTGTTCCCATTTCTGATTATCCACCCCTCCTGCTGACAGTGCTGGCAGTATGGAAACCGGTGGCTTGCTTGAGATTACTTGCTTCATCCATTTTGCGGTCCTATTAATAGCGTTGGCTGGCTTGTACAACTTGTTATTTCTTCCAGATTTTGCATTTACTTGAAAACAACCCCAACCCTCACTGTAGAATTAGACCTGTAAGACGCAATGCTAAGCCACGATACCTTGTTCAAAAGAGGCAGAGGGGAGGAGAGATGGCTGCATCAAAAAGCAGCAGCTGGTTTAATGCTCTCCCGTCATCAACAAAACAAACTAAATTCGGTGTTAAGAGTTTCACTTTTAACAGCCTGATCCCCACCATTACTGTGAAGAGAAACGTGTGATTACTCTTTCCATACCTGTTCTCCTAGAGGTACCACTCCCACCCTGTTTGTGAGTGTTGGACTCAGTAGCCATATAACAATTCATGTTTAAAACATATCCTGCAAACTTTACTTTTATGCACATTAATTTACTTGCATTTATGTATTGTAAATATAGAATTGCAGAAGGATCTTTCAGAGACTGGGCAATGCAGGGGCAGGTGAAATTTGGAGTAGGTGAATGTGAAGTGATGCATGCAAGGAAAACCAGTCCTGGCTTTGCTATAAAATAAGGAGTCAAATATTGCCATTCAGGGGTGAAAATTTGGGTTAAGACAGGTACTACCATGGAAACATCAACTCAGTGCCCAGCAGAAAAAGCAAATCAGATGTTCGCATGTAGGAAGGAAATTGGGTATAAAACAGAGAACACAGCTATGTCATCGTATGGTCCAATGGTCCAATCCATGCTCAATGCATGGTCCAATGCATTGTATAAATCCTTAAATGCTGTGTCCTGGTCTCACTCCCTCATCTTGAAGAGGGGACTCAAAAAAGAAGTAGTAGGACCAGAAAAGGTTCAGAGAAGGGCAAAATGGAGGATCAGAGGTCTGAGATGGGTTTTGTGTAGGCAGGCTAGGACTCTTCAGCCTGAAAACATGATTTAAGTGGCTATACACTGAAGGTCTCCAGAATCATGAGTGGCTGGGAGGGAGTGGAGACGGATTGATTATTCACTGCCTTTTCCAATACAGAAAGTAAGGGGCAGCAGATTAAGCTGATGTTGGTGAGGCTGAAAGCAAATGAAGTCGTCCTTCACCCACGGATGTCCCTGCCAAAGGACACTGATGATGCAGAGCCTGGACAAATGCTTGGAAGAGAGGTCCATTGTGGGTTACTCAATAGGTAGCAACAGGAAATCCTTTTGGTTAAAAATAGTCTGAATATTAAGGGAAAGTGTCATATATGATTGCCTTGTCCTTATTATTCCTTAGCCATCTGCTCGTACCCAGTGTTGGAGACAGAACAGTCGTCTGGACAGACCTTTCCTCTGAACCAAACCAGTCATTTTTATATCCTTAACTATGAGATCTCATTACAATGTGTCATTTTAAGGAAACYATTTGCTACAAAACTCCACATCCATTTCCTCTGAAACACTATTAATTTTCCAATTATCTCATTCTTTAATGCAGAACACTTAAATCTTCCTTAGTTGTTGGCCCTACACAAGTTCATTTATCCCAAGAACGGATCCTGCGGTTCTCCATAACTCTCCCAACATCTCTGTTCTCTGCACCSCAGATAGTGAGAGAAAAAGGCAGGGTCCAACTCTTTCATGTGGTTACCATCGCATAGAGAAAGAAATTGTTTTCTGGATGTGTATACATTCAGGATATAGGAGATACGTACACATGAACTGCCTATGGCTTTCCAGCCTGTGCCTCCAGTTGTGTGAACTGGAAGATGATGGGTTGGAGATGGTTTGAGCTTCATGTGGCTCCAGCCCTTCAGGGTAGCAGCACCCAGCCCTGCAGGCCCTGTGTCCGTGTCCCTATCTGCTTGTGGTGGGACAGGACTCTTTCCACAGCCCTTTGGGACTCTCCCTTGCTTGCTTTGAAGCCATGAGTGGCACAGGGAAGGGAGAAGGGGCTCCTTCATGGTGTGCCCACCCATAAATGACACCACTGAGGATGCTATGGCCATCTTTGGTGCATCACACCCCTTCATCCCTCCAGCAGGGAGCATTGGAGCAATTCTGTGGTTACCTGGGACCTTGAGCAAGACACCTTTGGTGCTGAGAGAGGGCAGAGAAGGCAGGTGAGTTTTTCCTTTCTCTATTTCACGGTCCAGGGCACCCTGGATGCTTCTTGGAAGAGGGATAATGGCCAGGAAAGACGTTTGATGCTGGCCAACTAGCTTAGTTTGTGTCCCAGCTTTGGGGAAGTGAGGAGGAACCCAGGTTTGGGGACCAGGGGAATTTGCATGGCGGCGGCTGCCTTCCCCTGGCATCTCCTTGGGGATGGCAGCTTGGGCTCTGCGGAGTGGGATGTGACCTACGTTTCTAAATTATGTCAAAATTRTCCTGGCTATGGTAGCGATGGGTGAGTCAGATTAAAATGAAAAGACATGAGGAAAGGCATATATTTTAGTAATGGCTGTTCCACTGCTGCTCTGACTTTGTTTCCTCCTGCATCAAGATGACTTGAGACATATCTTTTAATAACAGCAGTGTCATTTGCAGCTTGTTGCTCAGGGCAGGAATATACGACTCCCAGCCTCCAGGAATATTTTGTCTCAATTTTTTTGGAGAGACTGATAGGAAATATCCCAACTTGAATTTTGCGTTCTGTGTTGATGTTAAGGCATAATGTTTTGAAGCCCTGTAGCTGGGTGTCAGCACAGCCCAGCACCTCTCCCCGAGACATCAACCAGCGAGTTTACCTCGTGCTTATGCTGGACAACAATCACATCTTGAGCTTTGCTGAGGAACGGCAGCGGTTCTGCCTGTGAACCCTGCCTGCGAGCCGGCTGCAGGGCCCCCAGCAGCCCAGCACCTCCTCCCGTGGTGGTACCTGAAGAGATGTCAGGTATAGTGGGACTCGGCTGTGGTTTCTGCCATGGGCCGCACTGCGACGTGGAAGAGCAACGCTCACCCAGCTCCTCCGAAGATGCCCTGCCTGTCCCTGGAGACAGCTGCCCAACACCTAGGGTTTGTGCTGCGTTTCATGCTGCCTGCATGGCCTGCAGCCCTGGCTCTCCGTGCTGGGAGGGAGCAACAGGAAACGCGGTGGGCGAGATCACACGCGTAGCTCTGGGGACAGAGATGTCTCCTAAGCCACAGCCCTCCTCCCTGCCCAGCCTCCTGGGCACATATTTTGGTGCCCAACCTCCTGTCTGGATGTTTTAACCATGAGGAGAGAAGAAGAGCAGAAAAAACACAAGGTGGCTTGCACCTTGGGCTGGGTAAGTCTTGCTCCATCGTGTGGAGGAAGGGGTGGGGTGGGACGTGGGGCTGACCGCAGCAAGCAGGGTGCTGGTGGTTGGCACCGGCTTGTGGGCTCATCGCTTTGCTTTGGAGACATCCATCGCTCCCCATGCTTTACATGGGGAAATCAGGCATTTTTTGGTGTTCCCCGGCAAAGCTCAAGCCTTTGAAAGACTCAACGTTGCATAACTTCGCCTGCAGACACCCACGATTTCTGCAGGATCGGGTTTTCTGCTGCGTGATGCAGAGGCTGAGTCTGGTTTGGGCAAGATGAAATTTAGCCCTTACTCATTGCCCGACCCAAAAAAAAGCCAAGGAGACGAGCTCATGGGTGCCTGCATCAGCCTGGCTGCCTGCGGGCTCCTGACGCCTCCAAGGGGCTTTTCGGAGAGGATGGAAAGGACTTTGCCATTTGAGCAGGTTTCCTTTTCGTATTGACTGCCGGCTGCTTTCCGTGAGTGACTCGTCTTAGGGTTTTTTGGGTTTTTATGTTAAATGAACTAAGTTGGTTTTGTGAGATCCCCATTGCAACAGCACATAGATATGTTGTACCTGGCAGAGAAAAAATTCTGCGCCAATGCCATCATTGGGATTTTTTGGAGTGTTTCACATCTGGTTTTAATTTATTAACTAGATCAGAAAGTGCAAATAGTAATAATGATATTCCCCTGCTTAAAAGCGTGATGCAGTCCCCCTTCATACACTTGTGTACCTTAAAGGCTAAATGAGAAGTCGAACTTTAGCAGAAAAAATGAATGGCTGGGGGAGGAATCTCGCCCTGAGCGCACGCAATATAGATATATTGATATACACAAATATTTGTTATTTCAGCAAATAGTATTTAATTTAATAACCAAAAATAATATTAAATAAAAATTATAATAATATTAAAGAAACCATTTCTGGTTTATATAAACCAGAAATTTAATATATTACTACTTCTGGTTTATTGAATGAAATGTGATGAAGCCCAGGGAAATATGGGCCAGAARTGCTTATGCTGCCTGAAGGTAGTTTTTTGTTCCTCAGTGTTTTTTTTCTATAGGTATCTGTCAATCTACATAACTGTCAATATATATATAAAATAACACATATATAGCTATATATATTATATATAACACATAATACATAAAAGTAATATCTATAATATGGTTATATATAATATATTTAAATGTAATATATAAGTTATAACTCTATTGAATATATTATATATAATACATTTAACTGTAATATGGAAGTTATAATAAACTATATATAATAATATATAGTTAGCAAATTTTCAATATAAATAACTCTCAGTATATAYGATACAATATTTCTATATTTAAGGGTCCTGTAAATTGTTTGATATACGAAACAGCAGAGTGGCCGGGTGAGCTGGCGCGTGCTGTGGGTGGAGGAGGGCTTTAGTGCGCTGGATGCTTCTGAAAGACGGGGAAGAGGATTGCCCGTGCCCCTGCTCGGGTGTGCGTGCGTAGGGCTGCGTCTGTGCACTAATGGGATTCAGGAGAAGCAAGTAAAAATTGGGATTTTTTTTTTTTTTGCAGCTTCTGGGATGTATCTGGTTTTAGATGGCAGCAGAAAAAGACATTTGGAAATTCCCATTTAACAAGTCTGGTCTGGATGCCTAGAAGTCCTGCTGTGAATCTGTTTTTCCTGCCAGGAGGAGATATTTAATAAGCAGCTACTGTACACGGAGCTGTTCTGGCCAAGGATAAATCGGAAGGAATTTAAACAGCACCCACGGATATATGCCTCTCCTTTCCCTTTGCACAGAATTCAAGTTTAATCATTTAATAGAGCTGTTACTCATCCTTTCTCCCTTAGCGTGCCCAACTTAGCTGCGTTTATGACTCTGCAATTCTTTTTTTTATATATTTAGGAGCTTTAAAATCAGATATAACTTCCAATTTCCCTAGCTTGTTTTCAGTTGAATGTTTTCAACTGCACCCGATTTATATTTACTTGTTTGTATTATAAAAACACAGGCCCTCCACATAAAAATGACTGGGCAGGTTAAAAGAATAAAGAAAAATTGGGCACTGCCAATATTAGATCAGCGACTGAGATATTCTGGAAAGACTGACAATTTTTTTTAAAATCCATTTACAGTAGTTTTACAAAAGCGTGAGGACTATTTACTGCAATGCCTGAAATACCTGTATTTCTGCTCTGCTCTCTGTCCCTTGAATATTTTAATGCTTTCAAGATACGCATGCACTGTTTATTGAAAGAATAACTGTAGTCTTTTTTAATAATATAGAATATATTCTATATATATTCTATATATTCTATCTATTCTGTGTATTCTATCCAGAATATAGAATATATATAGAATATAAATATAGAATATAAAATAATATAAAATAATAAAATAATAATAACAACAATAATAATAACGGATTATTGCAACATGTAATTTTTGACCTCTTTTACAGTTCCTTGCCTGATGATTCGCAGGGGTGGGCACAACACAGGTAACACTTTGTACTTAAACCCATAGATCTGTAAACCCCTCCTTGTCCTCTTCGAAGGCCTTTTGTCTTTGTTCAATTTCTTGCAGCGTCTCCTTTTGTCATTTAAGGTGACATCATTTATTAACCGCTCACGTGAGGGTTTGGAGTTATATATAAAATCTCATTATTTTCCCTTCTAGGTATGGATGTTCCTTGCTGCGGGGAGGAGGGTGACAGCGGGAGACGGGAGAAGACTGGTCCGTCCTCGGAAGGAAACGAGGAATAAATTAGGGACTCTCATTTGCCAGGACATCGTGGCAGGAGTGACATTGCAATGGGTGATGCTGTTACCCGTAGCTCTCCCTCCATGGATCCGGGCACTGTGCTATTAGCAGAGGTGCACAGAAATATTTTCTCATTAGTCGTCATGATGGAAGCATCCCTTTTCCCCCCACGTGCTGCAACACGGCATCCCTGACCCTCGGCTGGTCTCGTCATCGTGCTCTCAGCACAGTGACGAGATAGGAAAGAAAACCAAAGAAGTTGCAGATATCAGGGGACCGGGCTAATTTTCTCAGACATAAAAGCATCTTTTTATTAATGCTTCTGTTTCTCTCTTATATATGCTCTGGGAAAACAGTCTATGAAAGGGGAGGTGATTTTTTTCCCACCATCTCTTGCATTTGTGAAATCTACTGCTAAARTCTCTCCAAGGTTTACTGTCTTAAAACACCCTATTGATGATTATAGGAATTACTACAATTTTTTCATCGTTTCTGTTGCTAAACTGCCTAAACCTGTGTTTCGACAGGACATGTACCATCCTTGACTGTTGCTGTCCTCTCCTGTTTTCATTGCACGCAGGTGATGTGGAGGTTGGGGGTTTTTTTTTGGTTGGAGGTTTTTTTGTTTGGTGKTTTTTKTTTTTTTTTTTTTCAATTTACAAAGGAGCAACGAAGCCAAATTGGGGAATTCAGGAGTTGAGCAAATTCTTTGCTGCCTGTTACAATTATTCACCGGCGGGCAGAGAGCCGAGGGGTAAATCCCCATCCTTTGAACGGGTATTATTAGAGTAGGGATAATCTGGTGGCTGAAGTCTATCAAGGCAAGATGGTGCTGTCCCGGGGCGTTTCAGCAAGGGTTGGACGCTGTGGGAATGGCGTGAGTGTGGGATGGAGAGAGGAGGAGTGGACCGGGCAGGGTTATCCCCAAGGCTGCTCACCTTCCCCTGGGAGAGGAGGATTGGGCTGTTGCTCCCTGCCTTTCGCTGCCCAGACCTGGCTCTGGCTGCTTGGCCGTGGGAGGCCATCTCCTGTGCTGGGCAAGAGGTGGGAGAGGTGAAGCAGAGATGGACATTAAGGTCAGGATGCCTCAAGTGTGGGGAACGGAGCTGGGATTTCAAGAGCAGCTGCAGACAGAGGGAAAAATCCTGTTTTTGACAGAATAAACCTTTGCCTATGGCAAGTTTCAAAGGGGTATCCTTATAGCTGTCCCATAAAAAATACATATCATAAAAATCATCTGCTCCTGGGGWGAAGCTCTGCACACAGAATGCTTGCAGGGTAGAAAAAGGGTGGGTTTAGTTCATCTGAGTTTTCACAGAGGCTAAAATATGCTGGTGTATGATGTGTCAGAGGCAGAGATGCTCGGGGACCCATYGTTGCAGCTGCTGATGGTGGGATGGGGTCTGGGGTTGGTGTCCCCTGCGGCCATCAGCTGGGTGGCCTGAAAGCCTGGGGGAGCATCGCAGCCCCAGGAAAGCCGACTCGGTGTGCACTGCTGCCGGCTTTGTTACTGCATCATTTAGGGGAAACATCCATCTCGGGGAGCACCCACGGTTGGGTTTGAGACCGAGCCCTCTGGAAAAATCTATATTAAAGTGGAGAGCGGCAGTGCCCTGTGGCTGGGAGGGGAGGGAGGGTGAGGCCAGACGGATGCTGCTGTGCGACTGCCGTGTTTTACACCCACACAAGCTCTTCCCACACCCGCGTCTGCCCCGGCCCTGGGGACTCTGGAGCCACGTCAGCCCTCGGCTCATGGGCGGCTGTAAGGATACGCGCAATGTGCAGGACAGGAGATTCCCCGCTGCTTCCCCAGCAGTAAAAATAGCTGCTGGCCTTCCCACCCACGCTGGGGACAGGAGGTGTCTGGACCACCCTCCCCTTGCAGTCACTGCAGGTGATACAGCCTCGCACCGGTGCCCGTGTCTGAGCAGAGACGCAGGGCTGGGGATGCATCCCAGGGTGAGCGCCCACTGCCTGCGCTCAGCAAGATGCCAAATTTCCAGCCCCACGTCAGCTTTGCAGCTCTGGGCAGGGGCTGAGCCTTGTTAACAACCCTGGGGAGACCTACTCTGCTTCTGGCATCGCTCGGGGCTCAGCACACATGGGCATTTCTCAGGGCTCAGCACCCATGGATATTGCTTGGGGCTCAACATGCTCAGGGCTCAGCACACACGGGCATCGCTCAGGGCAATTCTCGCCGGCTGTGCCGTGCTGCTGGGCGCAGGGCCAGCCCTCGGTCACCTCTGTTTGCTCTCAGAGGCGGTGTTGGCCTTCAAGCTGCACCAGGTGTTTGGCCTTGCGTACATGGCTTTGTCTGGCTTTCCTCTCCCACTCTGGGCTGTTTGCAGTCTCCCATGGGAGAAGACACCCTCCCAGACCTGCTCCCCCCGGAGCTTTTGCTCTGCTTTAACTCTTGCTTGGGTAAAGGCCGTTGTTCCTTGCTCCCCACGCAACTGTGTCCCTCACTGAGCAGGGCCACAAGACACCAGCCTGCAGAGCAAAATGGCTGAGCGATATATTCATTATTGCTAACGAACACGCCTGTACAGGGCCTTTACACGCTGTGCAGTGACCTGCCCCTGCATCTGCCGCTTGCTCTCAAAGTGTTCGTTACCGAAGTCTTATCAACCAGCGTTAGCAGGAGCAAACCAAAAGCACCTTGGTGCTGTCCTACAGATGAACACAGAGGAGAGCCAAGGAGCTCACAGCATCTTTCCAGCCCATCTGAATCCCTTCGATATGCCAGCCCCGGTGCCCCCAGTGCAGAGCCAGCCATGGTGTTCAGTGCCCTTTGAGAAATGCTCAGCACGCTGCAGAATCCGGCCTGGTCCTTTTGCCAACTGTTGTGTCATGGAAAAATGTTAAAGTTGTGGTCCGTTGCAGGAGAGAAACATCTGTCTTGCAACGCAAACCCATGTCTGTCCCCTGTAACGTCCTTCCTGGGTCACGTCCAGGCAGGGCTCAGCACCGTGCAGGGGAGGGTCCGTAGCTTCTCCCTGCCTGCCCGAGGTGGGGGGAGCCGGTGGGATTTACTGCCTGTGGACGCGAAGCCACAGCCTCCGCCGCAGACCTGGGGAGAGACGGTGTCCGTCAGCCTGGGGACCCCTTCCCAGCTCCCCATCCCGCTCCCGGGCTGTCCCAGGGCCTGACACCCCCCATCGTCCCCCGGGGCTGGTGGGATGCTTACGGTGGAGGCGGTAGGCGGTGGGGACCAGGCTCAGCAGGAGGACCAGGGCACTGGCGGCCAGGGGGACCCAGACCAGGGGGCTGCAGGCACCTGGAGAGCAGGAGGGGACATGGTGTGGAGCTGCCCACCCCCAGCTCAGCACCCGGCATCATCCTGCCCCAGCAGCTTTGGGGGATGAAGGATGGGGTGGGGAGGGGAGAAAAGCAAGGCAGGTCCTCAGGARGGGTGGAGGACATGACCATCACCCTGGGCTATCCCTTGGAGGGTGTATTACACCCCAAAAACATTGCAGGGAACTTAGCTATGAGTCACAATAACCTTTTTTGTGGTGTCCTCTCTGGCATGGGAATTCACCATGCCTGAAGGACTGATGCTGTACCTGCAGGGGCTGCACAYCCAAGGGACAGCAGAGCTTAAGCAGAGCTAAAGGGAAGTACATCCTGGCCCCTAAACCCTCGTATATCCCAGGGAACCACTCCTAAAGGCAGAGGTCAGCTCCATCCAGAGTGGTGGGTCTAGGTGGACCTGGATGCCCATCCCTGCAGGGTCACGTTGTGGTTGTCCCCACCCCAGGACAAACTCCAGTTGAAGCCCGGGGACCCCCAAGGAGCTCAGCAAACACCTTTTGCAAGGCAGCCGGAGCCAACCYGGTTCTGTACCTTTCTTGCCAGCAGCTTTGCTTTTGGTTACGCACCGCAAGGGCTTTTTGAAGAGCGGTGCCTGAGTGGTCTTCGGAGGCAGAGACAAAACATCAACTGATGGATAAGGAGGAGAAGAGGATGGTTAATAGGGCACCAAGTGCAGCGGAGGTCTCAAAGAGCAGTCAGGAGGGGCTGGAAATTTTGACTTTTAAAACTAGCCCCATCCAGGGACCCCCACAAAGGGCTGGGTCATCCAGAGGGACTGGGAGCTTGACCTGAACCTCTCGGTGGCCACAAAAGTTACAAAGAGCTTGTAAAAGCATTAATAAACCAACGTACAAGGGCAGAAGGTTAAGGCAGGGAAAAAGGAAACTTCCTCGAGCTACATTTTCTGCCAGGCACCATCTCATCAGCGTTGCACGAAATCACAGGTAGCGGGAGATTTCAGTAGCACTGGGAGGTTTTAAGGGATCCCTGGATCTTTTCTGTATTCAGATTGCTCTAATCTTTGCTCAAAATTGGAATTTTTTTTTTTTGCTGATAAAATGAGGGCAGGATTTATTACG
Organism: Phoebastria nigripes; assembly: GCA_035582835.1. Lineage (NCBI taxonomy): Eukaryota > Metazoa > Chordata > Aves > Procellariiformes > Diomedeidae > Phoebastria > Phoebastria nigripes. The sequence goes on from JAYKAV010002955.1 coordinate 2,071,342, forward strand.
GTGTATCTGAATTACAACGGAGCACGTTCATCTCTGTAAAGTTGGTCAGGAAGATATCCCAGTAATGTCATTAAATAGCTGTACATCTGACCGCTCAAACTCCACTTATTCAAAATGTTGGGTGATTCAAAACTATTTTTCTGCTTCTATCCAGGACTGAAATTCCTACGGAAACCACTGTTCTTTTACATGGAAAGATGAGACATCAGGTGCCTGGAATTTATCTGGATAACTTCTCCCTTACATTATAATAGACTTAAAGAAAAGGAACTTAAAGACAATGTGTTTTATCATGTGTACTAAAGGAAAAAAAGAAAATATCCAGCAAGGCCTGAGTCCTCCCAGAGCACCTGCTGCTGTTTAGTTGTAAATTGGAGTGTCCTTGATCATGCTGCATTTCAGCCCTGTTTTTCATGCTTTGCTTTGCACATAGATATGTGCCCAGTTGATAAAAAACAGTTCTCTTTTATCTTAAACCAGCTTTTCTTTGAGCCGGCAAGAGTCCAAAAGGGTTTTCTCAGCCAGCTCAAGGTGCAGGGCATATTTGCAAAAAAACCAGAAAGGTTGGGTCACTGGGAATGATTTAGAGCCAGCAGCCGTAGCAGCATCTTGGTTAAATAAGTTATTTGTCTCCATAAAAGCCTGCCAAGAAAGGGCTGAATCCTACTTCAAACACATTATTTTTTCTACACCACCTCCTGCTCGGTGGTCAAGGGGAAAATGGGCTGAAAAGAGCTGTTGTATGCCCCAGGGTCTGTAAAGCCTCACTCCCCCAATGCCACCCGCAGGTAGCTCTGATTTCTGGTTGGAACTCTCCAATGATGGTGGGTTGTGAGCTTTGAGGACTAAATCCCAATTCAATCCTTTTTGTGAAGGAGAGGCTTGAAACCTGCGGCCAGACCCACCCCAGCGATGCGAGTGGTGATGTCCTCTGGCCTTGATGTTGCTCTTGTCACTTGGAGGAAGGGTAAGGAAGAACCGGGGTGGGGGAGGACCCGGGAGCTGAGCAGGGCACATATCCAGCCTCTCATCCAAAGTTCCACAGGGAACGAGAAAAACGCAGGGCATGGCAATATTGGAAGCTGAGCGTCTTCCCGTGGAAATCCTAAGACACTAGGACCAACACGGTGCTCAAGGCATGACCACAGCAGAGCAACCACCAGTGGCAAAAGGACTATCACATGCAGCTGACCTAAAATATAGCTGTTTTCTGTATTTTCTGACTTCACTGGTCTCATAGGTCTYTTCAGGAAAACCCCAGAGCCCCAACCTTGCATCTCAAAATTGGGAAGGGTGGCACATTTTAGAGCCCCGGGGGTGATGCTTACCCACACCGAGCCGTGTCCCGCTGCCCAGGAGGAGCTGGGAGGACTGGGAGATGCAGCAGTAATAGGTGCCGTTGTCCGAGGCGTGGAGGTGGCTGATGTGCAGGCTGTAGGAGGTGCGGGAACTCACCCCATGGACACTAAACTTGTCCTGGCTGATGTTTGCGCCGTACATGGCTTTGCCCAACAGGTTGGAAAATACCAAGAACTCGAAATTTTGCCTCTCCTGGCTCCAGCGGTACCAGTACACCCCGGCATGCTCCTTCTTCAGCTCACAGAGGATTTCTGTTTTATTGTTAGTTTGGGCTAAAATGTGCTCTGGAGTCTGGGATAAAAGCAGATTTGTACAGAAACCTAAGAAAAAAGAGACAGGAATACATAGTTATTATTTTGTTTTCATTATTTTTCTTCCATGCTAAGTACAAARATTTTCTTTGTGGGCTTAATAAGATCAAGTAGTCACAGACCAGGTGATCACACAAGTGAAACACAGGAGCATCTTTATCAGGATGCTCCCGTATTCCCTCAGAGGCCTTTTTTGGGTTCCTCAGCTATTTTTTGGTCAAGCCTAGTTATACAGGTAGAGTTTGCCCTGTAAACACTCACGTAGGGAGGAGGCTCAGTGGCAGGGAGAGGGATGGAGGGATGATTTTGAGGGTGTCCTCGGGGCTGTATGTGAAGGGAAGAGCATCCCCACCTGCTCCTGTGGATGCCCCTCTCCTGCCCTCCTATTCTCTCTCATTTTTTGAAGAGGCTTCATCTCTCTTTCAAMGGATTTTTTTTGAGCCTCCTATTTGCCAGATTTTTGTTCTAACAGATGCAACACTGATAAACTTCATCTCAGGTGCAGAAAAAGACCAAAAAATGTGCAAAACATCTCAAAATGAGCCAATCTGATATTAGTTTTCAGACAAAATTATTTTCGTACGAATTTCGAGACCTGGGGAAGGAGAGGGAGTGAGGGGTAATGGMGGGATTGAAAGCTTTGGTTTGCCATCGCATCGCCCTGTTTGGGCTTTGCAGTTTTTGTAGAAATTATCTGAGTCGTATTTGGCCCAGGCAGATGTGAGCGGTGTCTGTGTGCGAGCGAGGATGTGTCCTTGTGAAAAGGATAACAGGTGACTTGTGATCCTTTCTGTTCGGCAAACAGTCCTACAAAGCTGCAGATACTCTGAGACCGAGTGAAAAACAACCTCTGAAGATAAGGATGCTCTCGCTTCCTCCGTCTGTTTCCCAGGCATGTTTTAAAGCTGTGCAAAAAGCTCAACAAACCACGGTTTTTGGCTTTTTTTACCTTAAAACATCCCTATTCCTTCAAAATGCCAAAGCCGCTTACAGTAGTTGTTGCAAACAGCCTCGTGCAGCCCTGCAAACCCAGTGGTGTGGGAATGGGTTTGCATGACCACAAGAACACCTGAAGCCATCCCCGTAGCCCATGGCCCTGATGTCCCCCATGTCCCCGATGGGGACAGGCAGAGGAGAGGGCTCTGGTGACTGACATAGGTCCAGAGCCTTCCTCCATCCCCGCACCGATGACCCCATCGCTGCCGGTGCACTGCAGAGATGAGCAGGCTTCAGCCCTAATATTGCAACGCCGAAATTTAGGCGTTGCACAGCAGCCGCAGCATTTCACCACATCCTCTGGTGCTGCGACAATATAAATGTCTCCTTATTATTAAAAGATGTAATTTTCAGGTTTTGGAGTGCAATCCTCCCAAACTTTGCTCTGGCAAACACCTGTGTGTTTTTTTAGGGGATGAAATGCGTGTGGCCATGGGGCATGGTGGCTTCAGGGTCTCCTTGGCTGCCCTGAGCTCTGTCTCTGCTGGGCATGGGAAACTTAACCCCCCACGAAAACCTTTTCCTTGAGCTGTTGGAGAGATTATTAGATGAATCAGAAGGGATGAGAAGGGATCCTGGAAAACGCTCAGCTCAGCTCTGAGCCAGTGGTCAAGCTCCAGTGGGGTGAGCTGGGATGGAGCCCGAGCAGAAAAGCTCATCCTCTGCCACACCTTCATCCCCCAAACCCTCCCTGTTCCCTTTCCCAGTGTATATTCTCACAGGGGACCACGGGGAATTGGAGTGGGACAGGTTTGTTTCCACGTGCTTGGCCAGACAAGCCTGCAGCAGCTCGAAAACAGTTCCTTTTCCCTTTGCATGTGCAGAGCAAACTCTAATTTATTGGGGTTTTCTCAGCGGGGACCCCACCGTAGATCTATAGGATATTACTACCTGTACATAGGATTTGATCAAGTGCCTCGGGCTGCTTGCTGCCAGATTGGCCATGTTATGTCGCGGCTGGATGACCATCACACAACACGAACAAAACACCCTGCAGTCCTGACAGCCTCTCGCCAGGATGCTGGGCAGCTGTGGATCTGGGTTGGGCAACGTCTCAGGGGACCAACTTGAGCTGCCACCCTAATATATATGTTTAACGGGTGTTTCAAGCTCTCAACGCTTTCCACCTAAGAACCGATGGCACAATTTGTCCTGTAAAGCATAATTCTACCACTTTGCCGCAACATCGACTGTATATATTCGATCCAGCCCTCCTGCAACCTGTCTGAAATAAGCAGAAGGCAGCATGGTTTTATAACACACCGATTCCAGCTGTGGCCCTTGGGAAACATGCAGTCCTTGGATAGATTTAGAAGAAAATGTGATGGGATGTTTATCGTCTTCTGGTTACACAGGCAGCGTAGATAGATGCTACTTTAACTTCTCCATCAGCAGCTTCCCACAGTCCGTCTGCACTAAAAGGGTGCAGTAAAAACAAACTCTGCGGTGTCTATACCATTATATATTGCACTATAAATAGAATAGAATAGAATAGAGTAGAATAGACTAGACTAGACTAGACTATTTCAGTTGGAAGGGACCTACAATGATCATCTAGTCCAACTGCCTGACCACTTCAGGGCTGCCCAAAAGCTGAAGCATGTTATTAATGGCATTGTCCAAAATTATGCGGTGATAGGTAGTAATATCCTGTAGATCTATACTGTGCCTGTATATTTAAACTTCCATCATCCAGATGCTATGCAACGCATCCCACATGCTGGAGCGGGGTGGAGGAGAGGCTCCAGCATGATTTCAGGTGCACTCAACCCATAAGAGATGTGTCCCTCTTACCTGGGATCTGGAGGCAGATGCAGAGATGGAGCCACGGCCGGGCCATGGCGGTGGAGTCAATGACGGAGGGGTTTTGTGCCAGCTCCCCCTTTCCAAGCACGGTCAACTCTTGGTGGTAGGGCTGGCTTCACCCCGGGAGGTTCTTCCCCGTCTCGGCGCAGATGTCTCACCGACAGCTGTCAAAGAGCATCTGCCGCAGCAGCGCCCGGAGCCTCAGCCTGGCAGCTTCTTCTGCGCCRAGCCCCAAATCCAGGTGTGCATCAGGGCGGCAGCCCCATGTGCCTCTCCAGCACTGCACGGGATCCCCTGAAATCCCCTTTAGGAAGAAAAAAAAAGAAAACTCATTGATTTTTAATTACGACTTTTTCATATTTCATCACCTAGTTTTTCCTCCTTTTAATCTAGCTCCATGTAATTAAAAAATGACAAATGTAGGAACTTGGCATTAAAAATAAAAGCAGGAAAGGATGAATTTTGGCTGGTTTCTCCTCCGTTTAAATGAAAAAGCATTCAAAATAAGGAGAAGATGCAATTTGAGCTGTGGGGTTGTTTTCTTCAGCAGAATCTTTAGCGGGAGGTGTTTTTCTCCAGGCCTGGAAAATGCCGAACGCCAAACTATCTCGCCATAAAGCAGAGGCGCGAGGCATCACAGAAAACTTTGAAGCTAAGAACAAGAAACCTCAAACAAATTTAGTGGCTGAAAAACCACAAAAATAAGGAAATTCTGCTGGGGCTCCCCACCTTGCAGCGGGCGCTGCTTTGGTAGCTGCGACACTGCGCAGCTCATACGCAGAAATATTGAAATGATAGATAAAATATCAGAGTGGCTTTGAAATGTCTTCAGGATGGAGAGGTTTGGAGCACTCAGGGTTTAGGATTTGAAGAGTGAAATATGTGATGTGAAATTACAGGGATGAACTGGTGTCAGCAGCCTTCAACATTTCCATGTTTGGGAAAAAAAAAAAAATTATTAATTTTATTTATTCACTGCCCCTTTGGCTGCTGAGCAGGGTTCGGTTGTCTTTTATGCCCAYGTTATGCAGATGCTCGTGGTCCTTACAAAGCCTCAGTGTCTCCCCTGGGCTGGCTCCCCAACGAGGGGGGATTTCCCGGGGGGGTCTCACGTGGGGCACCGAGAAACCTCCCCCGGGGTTTGAGTTGGCGGACGAATAGGAAAAATTATTTTGCATCTCATGAAGTGCAATTTTTTGGTCCATTTTGTACCAGATTTTTCCATGCTGCTGTAACACATCCCCTCCCCATTTCTGTTTAAAATAATTTCCTGCTCAAAGCAAGTTGTTAACCACCGAAAGCCTTGGGCTCGGCTGCTAAAATTTAGGGTTGGCTGAATCGCTCCTTAACTCTTTCCTGGCAGGAGAAAGTCATTTCAGTGCTTTCAAACACATTTCAGTGCTTTTAAGCCCTTGTTTTCAGAGCTGAGCCCCCAACGCGGGGTGCAGCAACCCTTGCTTTTCCCCTCTTTACCTCCTGCTCGCCTTTCCCCTTTTATTTCACATCACTCCCAAACTGGGACCTCCCCAGAATGGGGTGTAGGCACCTCTTTTTTGGTGGGGTTTATTTAATATGAGAAATGTCACTGCAAGTGAATTTGCCCTTTATCCCTGTGGTGAAGTCGGTGAACTGAGCCCAAAGTCCCTGGACGCTGCAATGGCTGCATCCCCCTTTTCTCACTGCTGCTGTCACCTGGAGCATCTTCTGGTCTCCTGGCCAGGACCAAAGTGCTCCCAGAGGTGGCTTTTGTCACCGTTACAGTCTTGGACATAGGGCATGTTACACTGGGCACCATATGCTGCTGCAAGGCTGGTGACACTGGSTTGTCTAAGCAGACCTATTGGGTTGTCTAAGCAGATATTTTGGCTTGGGAGGATTCTCCAGGCCATTATAGAAGCTTTAGAGATGCTTGCCTGCAGCGCTTTTACCTATAGGGTGTCTCCGATGGAAAGAAAAAGGAATATTTGCAATGTAAAAGCATAGTGTGTGTGCTGGAAAAGGGATTAATTTTTCTTTTTTTTTGAAGCTGCTGTTTATAYGCAGTTAAGCTATTTACCAGGGGCCAAGCTGTTCTCAGGACTGGGTGTTGCTCCTATGAGAAAACATTTTGGAGGTGGGATGCCTTTGTCTGGCAGCCCATCGCCAACAAAAATAAAACCACTGTGGGAACGTGCAGGAGAGCAGCTGCTGTTTATAACATCCCCACGTTGTTTGGGGCTGCTGTCCTGGGAAGAAAATAGGGGAGGAAAAAAGGGTGTAAGTTGAACTGATCTGTTAACACAAGCAAGATTTGTTGGTGACCTTGCTGGGGTACAGCGGCTCCTAATCATGAGTGTTTGGCTCACGGCTGGGCCAAGATGGGGGGGATCGCTGAATTTTGGTGTGATTGCGTTATTTGGCTGCACAATTTCTAGGGGGAATTTATTCTTTTTCTGAAATGAAAGACAACCATCCCAGTCCCCAGCCCAGCCAACTCCCTGCCCCATCTCAGTGCTCGCCCTGTGGGTCTCCTCCTCGCCCATCCCAGGGGGAAACATCCCTTCTTCTTTTTCTCAGCCCTCATCCCATGTACCTCACCATGCTGACACTAATTCCCTGTGCTTTCACCAGCTCCATTACATTTTCATCTTTTTATTTTCTCCCTATGATGGGTTTCTTCCAGCAAAGTGTTTGCTCTCGGGGGGTTGGAGCAAAGCATCGGGGTAGAAGAAAGGGATCTACAGACAAGAAGCAGGACCTGTCTGGGGTTTCATCTCTGCTAAACTCCCATGTTGCAGCAGAGGTAATTGCAGCTGGGCTGTAAATGCCAGGCTGGAGGAACAGTTGCCAAGGAAAAATCCATTCCCTCTGTGCTTTCTGGGATACAAGGGCTGACTTTTGGGATCAGGGAGGGCTGCTCAGCCTCAAGCCTGATCCAACGCAGCCAGTACCACAGGACCTGGAAATAAGGGCCCGTTGGGGATAACAGGCTGCTGGATGGAAACTCACTGGGACTGAAGCAGCCACGGGGGAACATTTTTTTGCTTTTTAAGTTTTTAAAATTATTTTATTACAGGGAAGGGTGTAGCTTCTGGAGTATTTCATTAGGGGGAGAAGCAGCGATGAAAATGATAGTATTTTCACTGAGTAAGATGAGTACTACCTTTTTCTTAGTGTAACGGCAGAAAAAAAATCAAGCGGGTCGAGTTTTCTTTTCTAAACTGCTCGGAGCTAAGACGTGGTTTGGGGGGATCTGTCTGCCTTTGCAGGTGCAGATTTACAGCTGTACTTCAGCTGATGCAATATCACAGTTGAGGCTCCTGACACGTCGTGGGGTACCCCCAAGGTATACGCCAGCGTGYGGCGGGCTGGTTTGTGGCATGGAAAAATGCTGCTTTTGAAGTCCAGAAGCCAAAATAGATCTAAACTACAAACTGTGTGAATTTTCCTGCCATCTCATCTCCCCTCAACGAGCAATTTGTACTTGGAGGGAGAATTTGGGGGGACCGTGTGTGTCAGGTCCCCCTGGACAGGTGTCAGGTGTGAGCCCCATGAGTGATCTCCCCCCAAAACCCAGGTGCTGACTGTGTGTGCAGCAAGTGAGGAGGCCATTGGGGGACTTTGGGAGGATGGATGCTGAGGGGACAGGCTCCAGCTCTCCCTCTTCAGGGCACTTGGTGCAAGCAGAAGTTAGCATAAGCKAGCGGTGACTAATCCTGGGCCCCYCCAAAACAGATAAGGGGCAGAGCAGCTGCTCCCATGTGATTTCAGCCTCCCTAATCAGTGCCAAAGAGGATAAGGAAAGACGAGGAAAGTGTCCTTGGGAAGACAGGGGGAGGGATGCAACACCTGCAGGAGGAAAAGTCACCGAGAAAGTAAACAGAGGCGTTATCAGCCCCAAACAATGACCTGCCATGGCTATAAAAAGCGACTGGGGTGAGACTTCGTGAACACCTTGATCTTAAAGGTGCTGAATCCACGGGAGCTCTGCAGTGACTGTCTCCAGGTCCCCGGGACTGCCAGGACATCCAGCCAAGGATTGGTGAGATCTTATTATCGGGGTCCTACTACACCTCTGCTTTGTTTTGCCCATTCCCGCGTCCCTTCCCCGTCCCCTCCCCGGGAGCCGGCGGGTTGCGGCAGCTGCCCACTCAGCYGCGGCCACCCATCCCCACCTTCCCCTTCCCTTGCTACCAGGTTCAGCATCCCCCCGGGGGGGGCTTTTCAGAGGGGTGGGTCGCGGGGTCGCAGCCTTCCTCTGCGGGTGGGTCGGTGGTGCTGGTGTTATGGTAGCTTTGCCCTAAGACGGAGCCGTCTCGGAACTCGTTCCCCTCACTATGATGACTGACATCGTTAGCAACTGGAAGCTGGAGCAGTTTGTGCTCCAGAAGTGTCTCCCCCCAGTTTGGTCCCCAGGGGCCTTCCAGGGCCCAGAGGCATACCAGCAGCTGTGCCAGCAGTGGGAGAGCTGGTCGGAGGAGACCAAAAAACCCAAACCCACAAACAAGTGCAAGAAGCGAGCAGCTTTGCAGGGTTTGCTGATGGTGGGCAGGGAGTTGTCCAAATTGCTGAAGGAGGCTCTTGAGAGCGTGCAGACGCTGGAGCAGGCCAAGGGCGAGCTCAAAATGCAGGTGGACAACCTGCGGGCAGAGGTGCAGGGTTTGTGCGGGGACTCTCTGCGGAGCGCAGTGGAGATCACCCGGCTGGAGAGCAAGCTGGGCTACGAGAAGCTGAAAACGGAGGAGCTGGAGAAGGAGGTCGGCAAGTGGATTGGGGAGACCCACGATGCCCAGAGCGCGGTGCGGGCGGTCCTGCAGGACGTCCAGCGGGACCGGGGCACTGGCCCCGATCACAAGGTATGCCATGCCAAGATCCAGGAGCTGCAGGCAGAGCTGGGGGTGTCGAGGGGCATCGTGGCTGCCATCCAAGGCAAGAGGAGCCGGTTCGGGAATGGCGAAGGGGAGGACTCCCCRGACCCGCACCCGCCCCACTACGATTACGAGGATGACGTGTGGGGTGCCAATGGCCCCACCAGGCCATCYCCCTATGCTCCCCTGCGGGAGGAGATGTGCCAGCTGCAGGGAGGGGAGGTGGAGGCTTCCAAAATTAAAAAGAATCCCCCCGATGAGCCAGCTGGCCATGGCCCACTCCAGGCCATAGACACCAACAGGGCTGTGCTCTGGTTTACCCCCGAGCAGCTCAAAACGGTGGGGAAGATGCTGGGGCCGTTGACGAAGGAGACGGCAGTCAACTGGCTGTCCAGGGCCCAGCGGCTGCCCAGGTGCCAGAGCGGCAACTTGGTGAGTGACCTGATAGAYGTGGTGAGAAAGTGCATGAAACCAGATGATTTTGCGGCGCTGCCGGGGGACGTGCAGATGGGCAACGTCCAGGACATTGGGGATGTCCAGTTGGCCGTGCTGAAGGTGTTCTTCCCAGAGGTCAACCCCTTAGTGCTCTTCCACCAGGAGAAGCAAAACCCCGAGGAGCGGCCGGACGCCTACGTTAACCGTAAGAAGATGCTCTACCAGATAGCCGGGCTGCCCGGCTCAAAGGACTCCCCCCTCGATTTTGACAGGCCCGAATTCAAGGAGCCGCTGGTGGTGGGGCTGACGCCCCCGTTGCGGGTGATTGCTGGTGGGGATGCAGCCAGAAAGCCGCTGTTGGAGCTGGAGCAGATCCTAACCCAGAATTTTGAGCTGCAAAAGCAGGCGTTCCCGGGGTACATGCTGGGGGGGAAGAAAGGGAAAACCTCAGCCATGTCCTTCCAAAATGCAGGGGTGAGAAAAATGCAAGGAGACAACCGAAAAGATCCTGATGGCAAGGGCGGTTCGGGGAAGGAGAACCAGCAAGGGCTGAGGTTTCAGAAGTCCAACCCTTGGCGGGCTGAGCTGAGGAAGCGCTTGATAAAATATGAGAAGCAGGAGGATATCGATGGCTTGCCGGATGCGGAGCTCTTCCGAAAACTGGCCCTGCACGAGGCCAAAAAGCACAGCAGCTCCAACCCGATTGACCCGGGGTCTAAGGCTCAGCAATAGGGCTGCCAGGCACCCGCATCGCCCCTTTTTGTGGCACCGATTAAGACCGATTTGTGGGGGCGCCTGATAGTTGATATAACTATTGGAGGAGGGGTGCTTGGACAAGTGATGTTAATTGATACTGGTGCCTCTTATTCAATTCTGAATATGGCCCCTGGCGAAGCCGGGCTCTTCCAAACCTGTGAACTTATTGAATTGACAGGGCCGAACGGCCAAAAATCCTCAGTGCCGTTCACAGGGCCCGTACCTTTTGAAATTGGGACTGCCAAAGGGTCTGAAAAATTTGGGAAAATGGAAATGAAGGGAAAGCCAGGAATTTTAGCCATCTCTGCGCTGACAAAGATGGGGGTGGTGGTGGACCTGGCAAACCAAGCGCTGTTACACTGCCCCCAAAGTGATGCGCCTGTTATCCCGGCGAGCCACAGGGTAATGTCGGTGAAAGCCCCTGAGCTCCTGGTCCACCCTGAGTGGGAGCCCCGAGTGAAACGGGTCACGGAGCAGTTCCCCCAGGTCTGGGCAAGGAGCAAGCTGGACTGTGGGCAGATTGATGCTGTCGTGGCAGTCAAAGGGCCGGATCCCCCTCCTCAGCCGCAGCTCCGGTACCCGGCTGAGGCTGAGGACGGCTTGTGGGACACAGTCAAAACCTTGCTGGAGCAGGGGGTGCTGGTGGAGCAGCAGAGCACCAGCAACGCCCCAGTGTGGCCCCTGCGGAAAGCTGATGGGAAAACGTGGAGGCTGACGGTCGACTTTGGCGCCCTGAACCGTGTCACCCCGCTGCGGACCTCCGTGGTGGCCAAGTACCCCGACATCATGGCAGCCATCTCCCGGGGATCCGAGTGGTTCTCGGTGCTCAGCCTGACCAGCCCATCCTTTGCCATCCCCTTGCACCCTGAGTCCTGGCACAAGTTTGCCTTCACCCTTCGAGGACGGCAATTTGCCTTCGCCAGAGTCCCCCCGGGCTTCCACAACACCCCTGCCATCTGCCACGCGCACGTGGCGAGGATGTGGGAGAAGCTCGGCCACCGGGAGAGCGTGCTGTCCTGTGCCGGTGACATCCTCATCCACACCCGGACAAAGGAGGAGAACCTGGAGGTGCTGGCAGAGGTGYTGGAGGCTGTCCAGAAGACGGGCTTCAGGGTCAGCCCCACGAAGGCCCAGCTATGCTGGAAGGAGGTCTCCTACCTAGGGGTGACCCTGCGGGAGGAAGGGTGCTTGCTGGAGAAGCAGAGGGTTGAGCTAATACAGAAGGTGTCGGCGCCGGCCGATGCCGCCACCCTGAGGTCCTTCCTGGCTCTTCTGAGGTTCTCCCGGGAGTTCATCGAGGGCTATGCGGAGAAAGCTGCCCCCCTCTGCCACCTCCTGAAGAAGGACACCCCCTGGCAATGGGGGCCGGAGCAGGACGAGGCGGTGAAGACCTTAAAGGAGAGTGTGGCGCGAGCCCTTATGCTGGCACGTCCCCAGGGGGACAGACCCTATGTCCTGCAGCTGGCCAGCGCAGGGAGGGGGCTACGGGCCACTCTGGGCCAGCAGCATGGTGCCCACCTCCTCCCTGTTGCCCATGCCTCGCGCCTCCTGACGCCGGCCGAGCAGCAGTTCACTGACTACGAGAGGGAAGTTTTAGCCTTGACCTGGGCCCTGCAGCACTGGGAGTACCTGGTGGGGTCGGCCCCGGTGCTGCTGAGGACCTCCCGTGCCCCAGTGAGGTATCTCTTGTCGGGGAAGGGGAACGAGGGTCCCCTGCGCTGCCCCAGGATGGCCAACTGGGCATTAGAGTTGACCGACAGGGAGGTCCCCGGGGAGGCGGGGGAGCCCTTGTCTGGTGCCTACGGGGTGGTAATCAGTGGAGAGAGGAACGGGGAGGAGCTGGAGGGTCCTCCGGCCGAGCTCAAGCCACAGCGGGCGCTCCTGTTTGAGAGCGGCCTCAGCCTGGCGGAGGCCAAGGAGAGAGGCTATGTCGTGTGGTTTGTAGATGGGTCCAACTACCACGAGAAAGGAGTACCCTACACGGGCTATGCTGCCGTCAACCGAGGCACCGGGGAGGTGGTGAAGGGGAAGTGCCTGCCGCACTCCATCCAGGCTGCCGAGCTGGTGGCTGTGACGGCTGCCCTGGAAAACACACCGGCAGACCAGCCGCTGGCCATATTTTCGGACTCGGGTTGGGTGGTGCGAGCGGTGCTGGAGTGGCTGCCGCTCTGGAGGGAGAGGGACATGCAGTCTGCTGACGGCAAGCCCGTCACCTATGCTAAAAAGCTGCTGTACCTCGCGAGGCTGGCGGAGCAGAGGGCATGCCCGGCCCATATCATTAAGGTCAAGGCCCACAAGAAGGGAACGGAGGAGGCCAAGTGGAACAAGGAGGCAGATGCCAAAGCCAAGCAAGGTGCGAAGGAAGGGCTGATGTGGAAGGCCAGCCAGCCCTCGGAGAACGGCCCTGTGTCAGTGGCTCCCAGCAGACACTGGGAGAGCGTGGACCTGCTGGGCTTGCAGGCGCAAGACCCCAGCATCCTGGAGTTAGCACAGGGCAGGGAGTATAAAGGGTGCAAGGTGTGGAAGGATGTCTCGGGGCTGGTCCTGGCGCAAAGGGAGGGGGCGGACTTCCCAGTCTGGGTGGTGCCTGAACTTGTCCGGACAGAGCTGGTGGCCTTGGCTCATGAGCAGGGGCATCTGGGGACAGACAAGACCATGGGGAGGCTGCAGGGCGCTGGGTGGTGGCCTGAAATGAAAGAGGACGTGGAGAGGTACGTCAACAACTGCCTGACATGCGCAGCCAACAATCCCGATGCCAAAACAGCCAAAGCCCTCCTGGGTCACCAGAGGATTTCTGGGCCATGGAGCAAGTTGCAGATGGAGTTTATTGGCCCTTTGCCCCAAACAGCCCAAGGGAACAGGTATTGCTTGGTGATCAGTGATAACTTCACCAAGTGGGTGGAAGCGTTTCCGGCTCGAAACAACACGGCCAGCGCAACCGCAAAGATCCTGGTAGAGCACATCTTCTCACGGTGGGGTGTCCCAAAGGAGATCGACTCAGACCACGGCCAACGCTTTGTCGGAGAAGTCACGAAAGGGGTGTGCCAAGCCCTGGGCATCAAGCAAAAGCTTCACATCACGGGGCATTTCCATAAGCCCGGCTTGGCGGAGGGACCCAACCAGCCGCTGAAGACTGCACTGAGGAAGCTTGTGAACCAGCAAAGGAAAGACTGGGATCAGAAGCTCCCGCTGGTCCTGCTGGCGTTACGGGGATCTGTGGCATCTCACACACCTTCTCCCCAAAAGCTGCCTCCTGCAAGAGATCCGAAGCTGCCAGGACACTGGTGGCAAAGAGGGGAGCCCCCGGATGAACTGCAGCCCCGTGTGCTGATGGACAGATGGGTCCAGGACATACTGAGGACCGTGTCGGCTACGTACCACCAGCTCGCCTTGGTGCAGGAGACCAACATCCCCAAGATGGATAAGCAGCTGGGAGTGCTGCTGCGCCCCATGGAGTGGAACACAGGGGACCTGGTAACATATCGGGGGGTTAGAGAGAAGAACCAGGTGCTGGGACCCCAATGGATGGGGCCCGTTAGGGTTGTGAACAAGGCCAGCCCCTCCATGTACCAGGTAGAAATCAGAAAGGGGGCGAAAAGGCAGGAAAAATGGCTCCATTCTTCACAATTAAAAGCATGGAAGGGAAATTAACGGGGCTGGAGAGCCCATCTTGCTTATGTTTTGCAGATAAAGGAAAATGGAAGGCGATTGTGACCGGCGGGAAGGGCGAACTTCGTGGCATCACCAGCCCTGTTTGCGCTGCGGGGAAAATGCTTTCAAATTTCTGGTTGCAGGATTTGCTTTGCTTTCTGGTATGTGCATAGCGCTGAGCACCCAACATGCCCAACCAACCCATCAGCATCTCAGACAAAAAGTCAGTCGTTCCTACTTAGAAAGGCACCCCAACACATGGGCCACAGCCCAGCACAGGGTTAAGAGGTACACAAAAATTGGGACCGATTGGCCCTGGTCTCAAGCTCACATAAAATATACAGGAAGCATGGGATTAAATTCTAACAAAGAGTTAAATTTGTCAACGGTGGTTATGCACGGGACGGAGGTGTACTTGGAAAATGAGTGGAGCTGGGATAGCACAAACAGACTTCCACAGCTGCTGGGGAAGGTGGGACAAGAAATAAAGGTAGGGTGCAGGGTAATTAATGGATCCACTCACCAGCGAGTAACTCAAATCTCCGTAACCGAAGTAAAAACTAAGAAGAATCAGAAAAAAACCTGCGCTGTGGAAAAATTGGACTGCTGGTGCAATTTTACTTTGGCCCAGCCAGTCTTTGTGGTCTGCCTCTGGGCACACAACAGCGTGGGGCTGTCCTTTAAATTCAAGATTAGCACCACGACACGCTCCTTTGCTGCTGTTAAGATCTCAAAGTGCCATTTTTTGGCCTGGCATGCAGCCCAATATGCTGAAGTTGGCAACCAAGTAAAATTGGAGATTAAATACTCCCAAGAAAGTATAACTGACCCGATGCAAATTGATGGCACCACCGTGACTATCACTGCCCCTAACAGCCGCAAGTGGGTCGTGTCAGTAAACTGCCTCCGCGAGAGCAAAACACTTAATAGATCTGAATTAGGCACGGAGGCTTCATGGTATAATCAGGATTACGGACGCTGCCCACACCTGGTCATAAACCTCCAGGTGTGGTGTCGAGGAAACCTGGCCGTAGAAATGTCCCCCGAGCTTGGAGGAATGTGGTGGATAGGAGGCCCCGAAGGATTTAAAAGAGAGTTTACCATCATTGCTGTCTTACGCCCTTTTGTTTCCAAAATAGGTCCTTATGTAGTCAAGCAAAATCACATCCAAGAGCTGTTGACCGGGCCTGTCCGGTCACTGAAGAAGGTGGTGTTGTCTCTGTCCACTGTTAATATTTCATCCGTCAGACCGCACTGTACCCCCTTCCTATCCACCCTCAACACCGGCTGGCTGGCGTGGCTCCACAGCCGCTCCATCCAGGGGACCCGGGCCAGGAGAGACCTGCTGGCCACGGCGCTGGGAGGAGGAGGCGCCGGGCTGGGAGTCCTCAACAGCATGAATGTTGAGGTCTTGGCCAACAAGTTGGAGGCTGTCACCTCGGGCGTGCAGGGCCTCCTCAGCCCCCTGAATTCATCCCTGGCCAGCCTCGGGATGGGGCAGTGGCTCGTGTCAGAGGTGTTGCCCACCTGGGAACAAATAAGTGAAAAAGACCACCAGGTGCTGTTGCGAGCACTGGGCATCGAACAAAGTAACGTCTCTCTTGCTCTTAGTTGCATCCAGGCCCAGATGTGGGTGCAGAGTGTCGTTGCAGGTATCCTGAGAGACGGCGACAACGGCGTCCTCCCCACTGAGATCCGAAAGATTGTGTGGGACGCGGCCACAGGGAAGGAGCGGCAGCTCCAAGCCTGGTGGAGGCTCGTCAACTTCACCCACGACCAGGTCCTCAACGCAGTCATCGCCCACGTCCTGACCGTGGCGGAGGCCCGCATCGAAAAGGTCTACCCCATCGTGGCCCTGGGGGTTAACACAAATGGGTCCGTGGTCTACCCCCTGGACCACCGCATGTGGGCGAGGGTGTCTGATGGGAAATGGCAATCGGTAGATTTGGAAGCCTGCATTTTGGAAAGGGGGCTGGGATTCATATGCGAAGATGATGCCCTTAAGGCGAGCGATGTTTGCTTTGACACCAAAGAAGGGGTGTGTCATTTTGAGATCAATCCCCAGAGCAGTAATAAAACCGTGTTAGCGTACGTAGGGAAAGGGTGCGTGTGTTTTAGAACGATGTGTAAATACGTGCAAATTAATGAAGTTTATAATCAGACCGTGTTTAATGACTCAAATATGTGTGCTTGCAATGTAGCTGTTATTAGAGGCTGTGATTTTGTGTATAAACCGCCTGTGTTTACTAGCCAGTTGCTAATCAGAAACTATACCTTGTATCGTAGTATAACCCCAACCCCCATCGGTATGGATTTATCACTTGTAAAAGAAATGTTAGAGCATGCAAATTTACAGCAGCTGTTAGAAAATGCTAAGGCAGAAGCTAAAAAGATCCTAATAACTGTACATCACGATGGTAATGTTATAAAACAGGTAATGGAACGAATTAAGAGGGTGGGAGAACACCACTGGTGGGAAATTTTCTTCGGCTGGTCCCCCACGGCCACCGGCGTCTTCAACACGCTGCTGCACCCCATTGTAGTGATACTGCTAATGCAAATCTGCGTGTGCTTTGCCATGGTAGCGACTTGTTACCGGGTGAGGCAGGTGAAGCTCTGCATTGACAACCAGGTGAAAGGACTGGGGCTGGCCAAGCGCCTCCTACCATAGTCAAGGGCAAGACTGGGTTGGCCTCTGTGTTTGCCACCAAGAAGAACTTTTAGCTCCGCTGTTGGCTGCAACCCAGTAGGCGTTGAGCGGTGGGGACACATGCCATACCAGACCTTGATGTGAGGGATGGCCTCCTCTGTTATAAGAGGGCCATCCAGGAGGAGAGGGCAGGCCAAGCAGCCTGTGGTTGGCATGAATCACAGAATGGTTGAGGTTGGAAGGGACCTCTTGAGATGATCTAGTCCATCCCCCCCTGCTTAAGCAGGGTCACCTAGAGCAGATTGCCCAGGACTGTGTCCAGTTGGGTTTTGACTATCTCCACAGATGGAGACTCCACAACCTCTCTGGGCAAACCTGTTCCAGTGTTTGATCACCCTCACAGTAAAAAAGCAAGAGTTAGCATAAGTAACTTGTCTTTGAACCTCCCATCCCCAAATGCTAATGTGAAGAAGCTGCTCTTGTGTGATTCAAGACTCCTTAAGCAAAGGAGAATGGGATAAGGAACGCCAAGGACAGTGTCTTTGGAAGGAAAAAGAAGGGAATGTAATGCCTAAGCGTTGAAAACCACCCACTGAAGATGGCAGAGGTGTTACCAGCCTCAAAGACTCAGAAAGACGGTAAAAGATGAGCAGAACGAAAGACCCTGCAATCACCTTGGACTTAAAGGAGCTGAATCCACATGGACCTTTGCAGCAACCATTTCCAGGTTCCCGAGACTCCCAGGACGTCTGGCCAACGGATTGGTGAGATCTTGTTTTCGGAGCCTGGACATCACCGCTTTGCTTTGCCTAGTTGTGCATGTACTCAATAAAATTTGTCTCTTAGACGACGGACTGTCTATTCAATCACCGCCTGCTCAGCTACTCGCTACCCAGGCTTGTAACTTTGGCTACACTGGTAAAGAGAAATTCTGGTAAAAAGAAAAGATGTGGGTTTTTTTCCCCTTTTATAGGCCAAAATCACTCACTTGCTTTTTGTCTGCAGAATATTCACTGAAACACAAAGATTTCTGCCTTGGTCTGAAGAGTGGGGCTCTGAGCTGATGCACAAACGGGCTCCCCTCTTTCATCCTGCCTCTCCCATCCTGCATTATCACCCTGCCTCTGAATCCAGAAGGAGCCTTAAAATATACATAGGGGGTCTCAAACGATTTAAAAACGTTGGCAATTTCAAAAAATAAATCAATATCACCTCATTTCCAGCCCATGGGTCTGATCTCATCTCGGAGGCGCTGCTCTCTCTGAGAATGGGGGTATTTTATGCAGACAAAAAGCCCTTTGCAATCCAGGCTGAAATAAAAAGATTAAAGAACTGGCCTTTAACCCAGCAGGCAACTGCTGGGCAAGCTTGAGAAATCAGTTAAAAACCCCACTTTTCACAATCACCAGGCTGGGAAGCGCAAAGAAACGGCATATTGCCACAGCGTACTTTTTTAAAAGAAAAGCGAAACTTCAATATACGGGTTTGATAAAGACACTTCTTCTTAAGAAGCACACATTATAACTGAGTTCATGAAAATGTGAATAAATAAATCATTGTCTAAAAGCACAGAAATCCTTTTTCCCCCTCCAAGAACCACAAAAACAGCCCCTTCACCCTTGGGATGGGAGGTTGAACTCCCCCCACCCCCAGCCCTCCCACCCGCCTGGGAAAGGGCCGGTGCCTGGTCCCCTCTACGCTCTGCGGCTCCCTTCATTTTGCTGATAACAAAGCCGCACAGAAAACACCTGGTTATGTTGGTTAAAGCACCTTTCTTACTTGCTAACACCTTACATGTTTCATGAGAATTAATTTCCCTGTGAATAATTACCCTTTTAATCAAAGCCTTTAAGCCTCTAACCTGTTTTGGAAGCCTGTAGGGGAAAAAGGAACGGCAGAAAATTCACATTATCCACTCTTCAGTCCCAAACTTGCACAGGGACAGCGCGGCACAGCAGGGGTTAGCCCCGGGATGATGGTATAGCCATAGGGAAAGGGGTTCCTACGTCTACGTGCAGGTTTTAGCTGAATGCAGACCGCTGCATGGCTGCTGGATGCGGCAGCAGCATCCTCTGCAGCTGCAACGTGCTGCTGCCCTCTGCAGAGCCGGCACACAGTGGTTTGGAAAGTTTGCAAAACTATGAAGTTCCCCCTGCCTTTTAGTGTCATTTGTTTATCACCGTAAACCTAGGAGGGCTGTTTTCACGGTAGCAGCAGTATTGCTGTGGCTGTGATAGACTTCGGGTGCAACCTGGGGGCAGGACCTTGAGCCAGAGTTTTTGCCTGCTTTTCCAGTGGTTTCAGTAGATCCCATAAAAGATTTTACCCAAACTTGCCTGCTTTTCTGAGCCAAATGGGTAACACAATTGTATTTATTCCCTAGTATTTTTGTTCTTGTCCTCTGCGCTCTGGAGCAGAGGGGAGTCTGCCTGTGCAGAGTATGCAAGCTGTGGCCCGTGGAAACCCCCAAGCCATCTGCAACGCACCAGCTTTCCTCGGTTCCAACTAGGTAGATGGAAGAGGCAGTTTTCAGAGCTAGCCCAGCCTGGCTGCCTCCACTTTAGGCTGTGAAGATCGATGTGGGCAGGTCACTAGCCCCACTGGTCTAGTCCTGTGGCAGTAATTCAGATTAACTTTTGAAAAACTAGGGGCTAAGATGCTGCTGCAAAGCAGCTTTGACTCAAGTGGAACAAGCGATGTGAAAATAAACCTTGGCGGAACCCCAGACATGCTGGGGTCCTCTGGAGAGTCTAAAAAGAGCCCACAAGGGACAAGAAGGTACCAAAAATGTAATTTAACCCAAGGAGCCTGTTCCTCATGCAGAGCATCTGCTTATCTCTGGATATGTCTCATGGGACTGCAGGGATACTCTAGGATTTCTCTTGGGTACCTGGCGTGATGGACCTTGCCTGCTGCTGCAGAGGATCCTGCCAGTTTGGGGACGTGCCCTGCAGCCACGTGGAGGTGCCACAGCAGGTCCTCACTCCATGTGAGCAGACACGGAGAGTCTCCATCTCCTCCAAAGCAAAGGTGAAGGGCTACGTAGAGATACCTGGATCGTGGCTGCATGGGGCCACCTCCAGAGCCAGTCCTGGGGTAAAGACCTAACGGCTACCCTGAACCTATACATCCCACATTGGCTCAAATCAAATGCAGAAGGAATTTGAGCCTGGGTTTTCCCCTGGCTAGGCCTGTACTTGAGCGCGTTGCTCAGAAAAAGCTCAGACTTTGATTTCCCAGCCCCAAACAGGTTAACATCATTGTATTTTCATGAAAACATTCAAAAGAGCTTGGAATTTTTTTTTGGGGGGGGTGTCTGCCTCTGAAGCCCTGAAGACTGTCAAGGTTCATTTCATACTTCCTCGGGCAGGGCCAGGCAGAAGCTGGCAGATTTCTGTCCGTCAGAGCTGCCTCCCCAAACCTATCCTCAGCATTTTGACCAATGTCACTCTCCAGCGTGAACTTTGCATTTCAGACTCAAGGCTTGGCCATGGCTCTCCTTTTTCTACTTTCCCTCTCTCTCTTCCCTCTTTCCCACCTCTAACTTTTCGACCCTTCCTCCACCAGGTGCTTTCCACCTTCCTTAACCCCAGTTTTCTTGCTTCTTGAGCGTGACTGTCACTCAAGATCGTCCTTCAGGACTCCCTGCTTTGAGCAGGACGTTGCAAAGCTCTCTTCCTTCACCCAGCACCTACAAGGTGCCCGCACATTCACAGAGAGGGGAATTCATCTGGCTTTGAACCTCTCGCTGCTGATGTCCTTCAAAACTCAGGCATTTTATAAGCCATTGCGCATCAAAGGGATCCTATAAAAGCAAAAGTAGTAACAGGCGGATTGATACCCTGGAGGGTTCAATCTCAGTGCAGCATTGGACTGTCTGCTGCAGTGCTCCAGTTGTGACCCCTCCATAGGCACCTTTACAGTTGAGAACAGACCTTTTATTCCTGTCAGCCCTGCTTAGTGGCTAGGCAAGCTATCCCCCAGTTCCTTTTGCTCCCAAGCATTTTACTCCACCCCAGAGCACACCAGGTGATTCACAGAGAAGCTGGATACTAGCCCCAACTATTTACAGTCTGTAAATTTACTGTAGACACAACCCCGTATAGCAGAGCAGTAAGAAGGGAAGAGCAAGAAAGCCCCAGGGACAGAGTGATACAATCAGACAGCGATGTAGTGCAGCGTGCTATATGCTGGCTGATCATGATTTATTATGTATGGGCCGGATGGAAGAAATGAGTTTTAGGAGGCGGAATAAAGAAGAGCATCAGGGCTCAGAGGCACAGTGAGGACAGTTGGTTTGAGAGCTGAAAAGCTGGGTAGCTCATCTGGGATGTGAGACAGATTCTGGCTTGTGTTGATTTTTTTCTGCTTTGTAGAGTCCCAGAGAAATTCTGTGATGTGCCAGCACGCAGTGTGAAGGGAGACGCTTGATTTATTCCTCACAGCAGACTCAGGAAGTGATCAGATATACATCAGCCTGGCTGAGAAGGGGCCATGAATAACTCAGTAGGGAGTTAGTTTACTCTTAGGAGTGGTGAAGTGACTGAAGTTATATCCTGCAGAGGGAAATGCAGGGAATTGTTATGGGTTCACTCATTTTCTTGAAAAATAAAACACAATAGAAACAATTTCCAATTTTGAGAGAGACCTATCATTGTCACGACTGTTGAGTTTGGCAAAGCTAACACAAGATGGTGTAATTAAGAATTAGGCCTTCTACAGTATGGGGCAATCAAAATGCCCTTGTTCCTCCAGCTGCTCTCAGCAGTTTCACCAGTGGACGAGAGTCACAAGTACCTGGAAAGAGAACAGAAAGACAGGAGGTTACTTGGAATAGTGCAGGCTAGAAGACATCAGGAAAAAAAACATCCCCCTTAAACTTTCAACTGTATTTCCATTCCTTCCCAGCATCTCTAGAAGTAATGCAAGGCTTTATTCCATCGAGAGGCACGGGAAGTTGGCGGTATCTGCACGAGTGATGGTGGATATGCCTTCTGACCTGATCTGAGAGCAGGAAGCAGCTGTAGGGCATGGCTCTATGAGGTGAGCGATGGAGTGAATTTACAGCACATCGACTGCTCCGTGGAAACTGTTCTCTCCAGGCTTGTACCACAGGGTGTGCACAGAGTGACTTCTCCCTCAATCAAACTGAGGTACATTACTCATACTGGTCCTGGGACAAGAGTACACATCTGGCCAGCAAACCCATGCCCTATTTTGTCTCCTGATAACTTGTTTGTGCAGCTGGACACAGATTAACAGGCCTGGCCCTCCCACCTCATCTGCCCAGGTGGGCTCTGCCCCTGTATGCCCATGGATGCTGTACTGGTCCATGCACGGTCACCAACAGTGCAGGGATAAAAGTCATGGCTGGAGCCACCTGCATTGTACATATCTCCCCCTTTCGACCCCTCAAACAAATAAAGGCTTGTCCAGTATAATAATGAAGGTCCTGGCTGATACTGGCACAGTAAGAAAGGAAAATGGGAGTAAAAATTCCATATCATTGGAAATACGCAGTCAGTACTTTAATATAACCCTTTGTTTAGCTTTTTCATGCAATTCCAGCAAATTTTTCTAGTATCATCTTTCCAAACGCATTCAAAGGACACAGACAGGCTTGCATGGCAATATTCTCTGCACTTAAATGTATTTTCTGTTAAGACAAACGTATTTTGGCTGTGTATACAGGACTGACACAAATATTTTCAGAAACCCAGATATGATCAGGCATTACCAGGGACAGAGGAAAGCAGCAAAGACAGACTCACCTCACTGTGAGAGCCAAGTGTCGTTCAGTGGGGAGAGAGACAAGCCCCCATGGCTTATGCAGCAAGCACTCCCAAGGGGGAGAGGGTAGACACCGACCTTTACAGATTCCCTGAGGAAGTAAACAAACAGTAAGTGCGATTAGATAGTTTAATGACTGCAGCATTTCCACAGCCGCCCTTAAATTGATTAAAGATCAGAAGTTTCAAACCTGGAGGCCTAACACAAGGCACCCAAATCTCTTTTTAGACAGTTAATTGGAACGTCTTTGATTTTTAGTGCTACTGAGCAGCACGTAGTCAGCTGTTTTCAAAACTAAACCCCTTTTTGAGGTGCCTACAAGGGGATATAGATGCTTATTTATTAACAGTTTCCTGACTGCTTAGACAACACCGGCCTAGGCTTCCATTTGCTGATCTCCTCTGAAGTCTCTTGTATTTGTCAAATGGCACATGAGCACATTCTGAAGCATAAACACTACAAATCCATCTCACTGGGGGGCTCCCATTGCATTTTCCTTGCTCTCCATTAGCAAATGTTGCAGTAATGCTACAAAGATGCCTTCTTGCCTATGTTTGCCTAAGCAAACAGCATCAGAGTACTCTATAAAACATTGCTAAAAAAAGAAAAAAACCAAAGACTTATTTGCCTCAACAGCACATCTGTCAATGAACAAGAAAGTACTGTCACACCAGTGGTGGTATGTCTGTCCTCACTTCCTTCATGCTTGTTCATAAACCTGRCTGATAATCTTAACCCAGTTAGTTGCCAGGGCTAACGCGGAGCAGCAAAATCATAACGAAAGAGGACATAGCTATGAGATGAGCGTTGGAGAGCGGATAAGGCCACACAGTGGAGGTTGAGATGGACACCAGCTTGTGGGTGTCGTCTCAACCTCCTTTTCTTCACCAACTGGTGCTTCTTGCTGTTTTGAGTGTGGAGTGGAAAGATGAAAGACAAGCTGTGCACCGGCATATGTACCCCACGCCCGGCGAGCCCCCTGTTTGCAGCTGCACGGCAGGCAGCGTGCCGGCTCTGCTCAGGCTGGGCGACACAACACCTTCACCGCAGGCACAGCGCCGGGGTCGGCACACCAGCACTCCTGAACGAGCGCAGCTGGTGCGTGCGGTCTGATTTCTTCATTTGCTGAACTAGAAAAAAGAAGAATAAAAAGAGATGTAAACAAACCAGAAGGCAGGCAGTGAAGCAGCTGGCATCACCTTCTCTGTCAGATTTGAGAGGAGTTTTTCTTAAAACAAAGCCCCTTCCATACAATCCTCTCATTTTGAGGGAAATTCTAAGGAAAGGAGTACATCTGCTTGCTCAGGCTGTGAGTCCAGATACCCTCACAGAGTAACATGAAATAACTTAGCAGGGAAGAGACGCTCATCCTGAGAGTTTTCAAAAAATATCACAGATCTGTAAGCGCTTGAACAGACACAAATGCCAGCAATGCTAACTGGTGACCATCCACAGAGGGTCCCAAACTCCAGACTTCATATAAACCTGATAGGGTAGGTTTTAGGTCTGATGTTGCTTTGCAGGATGCAACTCTGCTATCATGGTCTTGATTTCACATCAGCTTCCCAGGTATCCTCTTTCACCCTGAGCATGACAGCGTGGAGCAGGGAAGGATCTCATGTGTGAAAGAATTGCCGATGCACATTCGAATTTGAATGCTACACGCAATACAGGCGCAAAAGGTGCTTTCCCAAGGGGCCCTGAGGCCTCTGCATCATGGGCACCACTGACATGAGCTACTTGGCCAAGGAACCTTGGTGCATGCACAGATGCTGCTGAAGGCAAGCCCAGGTGCTGTCTGAGAGAAACCCCTGTGAGCCGAGTGCATCCTGCATGGTCCCTTGATCTGGACTTGCATGAAGCTACAGCACCAAAACTTCTATTGACCTCTAGGAAGTGGGCAAAAGAGCCAAGTCTTGCAAGCTGCYGAGAAGTCTCACATTTCAGTGGTCACACAACACCTTGCCTGGGTGACTCATTTGACCGGAGACGCAACCAGTTTCCTGGTGTTGCAGCAACATGGGGAGTGCAAAGCAAGAAAGGGAACATTACTGGGGTAAAGCTGAGGAAGGCAGAGTGGTTTTTTTTTTTTTTTTTTAAGCACAAGAGATGGACTTCAGAAAGGCTGAAGGCAGGGTAGGAAAGAACCGAGCTGATGCAGAAAGCCCCCACAGCTTCTCCCATCGTGCTCTTGAGGCACGGACTTCATTTGCACATGAAGTCAAATGAATGTAAGGATACAGACTTCAGAGTTTTGATTAACACTGTGAGGAGAACCTACATATATACCATGGTACTTCAATGTGTTATTAACCATTGACATATCACTGACATGGGGGAGTGAAGAGAAATAGAAATCATCATTTCTTCTGACTACAAAAGGGAAGGTTTTGCCCCTGTGGCTCAGAAATAGCATCAATAGAGTTCCAAAAGAAACATTTTGAGCGAAAAAGCCTAGCTATGAGCAAGAGGTATCATTCATAGTCAATATACTTCTCACACAGCACGGTATTATCAATAACTGTGGTTCAGCCTGTGGAGCTTGAATTTATAATGCAGATGGTTTGGAAACACCTAGCACTTAGCTTTGGGGAAAACAACTTTATTTCAACTGTTTGTTAGGTTAGTGCTCAGAACATTGCTGTGAACAGTTTCATTGTTAATTCTAAGAAAACCTACTTCATTTTAAAGGTTTCTTTTCAATCTCCCCTCCCTCCCACATACAGAGATTTTCAGTTTTCCCCACAGCTCTCGGAGAAAAAAAAAAAATACAATGTACCACTTCTTTCACATTCACCCCATTGAGATTCTGGTTTTATTTCAAACTTTCATGTCTTAAGTAGAGAAATAGCAAGGACCCGAGCCCGTCAATTCAAGAAGAAAAGGTCTGTGACCTGAGGATCTGTGGTTTTGCCTGGTGTTGTTAGTATCAATCCTACAATGAAGCCCAACTGTGGTACAAGTGGTACTCAGCACACTGTGCAAGGTAGGCTCCTGCAGGTGTTCAAGACTTGTGGAAATGTTAGTCACTCATGGAAATTGAGATTTATGCCTGTGCCCCAGTCTTACACCCTGGAGCAGGAGCGATTGCCAGCGCACACCTAGGAGCAAAGCTGGACAGGCAGTTTGCTGTAGCTCTCTGAAATCAAACCAGAATTTTCTTAAAGTTCAATAGGAATCAATGCCTAAACCTTTGCTCTGCCAGAAATAACTGGTTGAAACAGCACTTCATTGCTTTCAACTGTAAATTGAGCTCTTTGAAATAAAGGACAGTAGCTTACTTGGAGACGAGGAACACTGTTGCTCTTTTTCCAAAGCTTTCCCACAGAAAGATTTATGGCACTGTACCTATTTATGGTTTCCTATTTATTCATTTTTTGTGACACCTGCATTCATCACCAGTTTAAGGGTATAGTCAAGAACTGCTACAGCTGGTCAGGGTTAAAAAGATACTGTGCCTAGCTGTTCACCACCTCACTCTGAAAATAAAAGCAGGATAGGAAACAGGTACAGCTGGAAAGACACCAGCAGATCTGACAGGGCTGTAACCTCCTCCCTCGGGTCATTTCCACCAGTGGATGTGAAGAAGAACCAGAAGCTACAACATGTTAAGGTTAAAAAAGCTGCAGCTGGAAGAGCTCATCTGGCACCACATTCCTGGCAGTTGTAAATCACACAAGAAGCTTGGGGAGAGGCTGGAAAGAGAATCCAAATCTCCCAGTCCTCACCCTGGTGCTTTCATCTTGGTGTTCTGGCTGATAAACACAGCCATTAAGCACACGTTCAGCTTCCGTGTTGTTGGATGGCAGTGCTGGCCAAGAGGTCTATGCCGAAAAAAACACCTTAACTTAATTAAACTGTAATAGTCCTCTAACTAGCTCAAACAACAGTTTTACACTGTAATCTGATTCCACAGATACATGGTAAATTTGAGATGCAGCTCGAGGCATTGCATTCAGGTGATTTACASTGATTTCAGTTGAATGCCTCTCAATCTTTATAGAAATATGCTTGGACAAGTTAGCAGGTTAGCTATGACATATCTCATAGGCCAACGGTAGGGTTAACTTGCCAGGTGTTAGTGTTCCCAGTGTGCCTCGCTGAAACCACAGCCTGAGTTCAGGGCATGCAAAGCAACTTCAGTGGTTCTCCCTTTTATCGCAAGGCTTCTAATGAGAACCTTCCACTGTGAAAACAGCTTTTTGCTCACTTCACAGGATGTAGAAAGAGATGTCCTGTTTCAGCTGTGGCTTTTTTCAGACAGACCTCACACTAAGATCTCACTACAAATTTTTCACATACTGCAGCCAGTCATGAAACCAAAGTATAAAATGTCATAAAAAGGAAAACAAACTATAAAAAAGTGACAGTATTTTGCAGAACAGCACATTCATGCCACTCTTCATAGGACACTGAACATGACATCTGCTTTCAGAGGTGAGCATCTAGGCTCTATTACACGTTCATTGAACAAGCAACTCCAATGCTTTTGGGCATTTCTTGTTATTCCTGCTCCAGCAGAAGGGTGGCCTTGCCTCCCTCTAATGTCAGCTGCCTTTACGGAGAGTTTAAGCTGATCTGTTTGCCTGTGAATGAGAACAGCGGATGCAGGGACACAAGGATGTCCCAGGGATGGTAACCTTCAGGAGAAAGGAGGCGAAACCAGCAGCAGCAGTCTGCTTCAGRGACACATCACGGGCAGGATAAGTCTGCCAGAGTCCCCTTCTGCACCATTTGTACATGAAAAAAGAGGCCTTGGAAGAATTCAGTACTTGATACAGGTGATCTGGTGAACCATGGAGAGAGCCAAAATTAAAATGCCGGAGTCTTCACTTAAGCCCAGCTTTAAACAGTAGTTTCAACCTTGTTTCTGTGCTCAGCTACATGTACACAGTTTTAACTTGCCTTTTTCACATACACAAAGCCAAGCAGCACACAGGTTTACTGAAAGAGGAGACAGATCAAATTTAGTGCTGTTGGGCCTTCACACGGGAACCCTCGTACCTGCATAAAACACCATTGACTCCAAGGGGTCTCCAGTCAGATCTGCAAGTCTATCTCCTCAGATGTGACAGAAAGATCTGTGATTTAATTTGTTCTCAAATCAGAATTCTAATGCTTTGGTAGTTTTAATGGGAGGAACAGATGAGCAGAATTAGCTTTCATTACAGACAGTGTGGATTCCTTTGCTACTAAGTGAAAAGAGACGTATCTACAGTAAAGGGTAAATAAAGTCATCAATCTGTGTGCCTAGTATTTTAAAATGTCTAGCATGTAGATAACTATTAGCACAAATGTGAAAGGCTAGGAACAAGGCAATCAGGAAACACATGAACAATAATCATTATTTATGACCTTAGAAAATTGGATATCACTTATCTAAATTAGAGCTGTAAGTCATTTTGCTAGATGAGAATCTGCTATGTCTCATTCACAGCATTTACATCATAGATTAATCATTGTTTAATCAAAATGTGGCAAGAACACTTCTTTTGGGATCTTATCTTTCATGTTTGATACCAAGAAACTTTGTTTAGAGCTATTCTACATAGTTTGTGCAACCACTTTCCAGTGGGTGGGCAAGGAGGGTATGGAGTTCAAGTACAGGTTTGGGAATGATCACTGAAAAAACCAAAACCATCTCCCTGTTCTGCCAATTCATGCTTTTACCATATTTTCAGAGCTGTTAATCTCCTTCTCCTGACTTCCAAAAGTGCAACTCTTATTTCAAAAGCAAGTAAACTGGTGCTTATTTCCCTTCAATTAGTCTGTTCCCTGTGTACAAGCAGAGTACTACACCGTGGCCTTTCCATCTGCTGGAGGTCTAATTTTTTCTTAGACTGACTTCCTAAGGAAAGGAGGCATATGTGACCATATTGGAGCAAGGGTTTCTTACTAATAATTGTGAAAGACACTGGCCATATTTGTACAGCCCTATTTGACAGAATGGCAGAAATATCAAAGAGATCTTACAACGCGCCAAGGTTTGCTAAACTAGGTGTCCTGGGAGAAGAGAAAGTCATTATTTGCCTTACATGGGAGACAAGCTGCAGTGTTGCCCACGTTATTCTCACAGCAAAGAGTATATACAGGAGAGAGCGCTTAAAAACCTCCCCAGTTACACTATAGGACAATACAAGCAGCCTGCAGTTGGCAGTTTACAACAGCTCACAACTGTCATCAACAGTTAGCATAAGTAGGTTATGATTGAATCCGCTCTCTTCCCAAGTAAATAATGAGAAAAGCAGTTATTAATCTGTGACTTGAGACTCCCTCATTAGACGAGCAGGGTCTAAGGAAAGCCAGGGAAAGAGTCCTTGGAAAGACACAGAAAGGCATGTAACTCCTGAGCGAGGAAAAAGAGCCACCGAAGAAAGCAGAGGCATTATCAGCCTGAAGCAAAGACCAGGGGAGATTAGAAAAGGGGACCAGAACAAGGACCCTATGTACACTTTGAACTTAAAGCTGAATCCCCATGGACCTCTGAGTTCAGGTTCCTGAGACTCCTGACCAATGAATTGTTATTGGCACCTACATGTTCCTGCTCAACTTTGTTTAGTTGTACATGTATCTAGTTAAGCTTGTCTGTTAGAGGATGTCTTACTTGACAGCTCAGATGCTAACTACTCAGATTTATAACTTTATCAGCAGCAGGAGAAATCTAAATCCAAGATTGCAATCAACCACAAAACACAAATCCTTAAAAAATAAAGCAGACTGCACTATTTTCAGGGCTTTTCAACCTACTACTTATACCCGCAAAACTAAAACTAAGACAAATCAGACAGAATTCAAGGCTTGAGGGCCCTGGTCTCTACTCCATCCCACACCACAACAACCCACAACAGAAAGTTTCAGYTGGGCAGATTTACCGAGAGCAGCAGCTCAGCACAGGTGCCTCTACAAACAGACTAACCCAGTGGAAAGCACAGTCTAAGTKGTGCGACTCAACAGCGTGATGGCTTTCAGATCCCACATCAAGGCTCAGAAAAAGCTTTCTTGCAACTTGAAGGCAATAAGAGATACTAAATAGTGTCTTAAGAAATTGCTTTTAAATGATCACTTTTCAGAACCTAACTGTACTTACTCTATCCAGCAGCTTTCAGTAAGACATCACACAGGCTTCAAATCCTCTACACAACCACAGCTCTGCACAGTGCAATTCCTCTCTTCCTCTTGGGCAGCCTGCCTGCCCCAGGCCCTGTAGAGACCGATGCGTTTCCAGTGTCCATGGCTCACTGAAGGTCTCACCTGAGAGTCCTGGGAGCAACACAAGGGCTTGAACCCCATCATCTAAGTTTCTCAATTAATTGCACATATGTAGGACATCAGTGCTCGTGCCACAATAACGTAAATCCATACTGTGAATGAAGGTCTGGTGACATAACATTTAAAATGGAAATATAAAGCTGTTACTGATTTTTCAGGCTATTGTTTGGATCACAAATCTAGTTTCATTCTAACGTTCCTTCTTTACATTACTTTCAGTGAATGAAGTGGACAGTAGCCTCATGTTAGCAATTAATTTTGCATATCGCACCTTTTCTGTGTTTCCTAAATTAAACTAAAAATCAGGATTACAATGAGAAAAATCTACTAGACAAGGTRTATCTGACAACCAGTTGCATGTTTAATAGACTCATTTTCCACTCAGAACTGGGTGACAAAAAAACCAAACCAAACCCAAAAAACCCCCAATAGCAAATAAGATCTGGAATCAAAAGTCTTTCACATTCTCCTTTTAAATCTGTCAGAGAAATGGCTACAGACATGGCCGGGAACACCGTAGTGCCCTTATTTATCTTACGAGTTTATGGACTTTCCTAGAAGAATAATAGAAACCTCAATAGCAGGCACAATTAATATTAGAAAGAAGCTATACATTTTGGTGAAATTCCAACAGTATTCTGTAAGCTACTGACCCTTATTTGTGGTATATTCCAGAAGAGGTTATGGACTTTCAAACTCACACCACTGCAACAGCTCCTGTATGTGTAAGATGATTAAAAACTGATGCCTACCTACTGCCCAAAAGTTTCAGAAGACAGGCTTTTTCTCACTTCCAGATTGAAACAAACACTTTGCTAAANAAAAAAAAAAAAAAAAAAAAAAAAAAAAAAAAAAAAAAAAAAAAAAAAAAAAAAAAAAAAAAAAGAAAGAAGAAGAAGAAAGAAAAGGTTGTCATAGTATAGTACAAAATGGTTAAGTGAGTCTACAAACAGAATCAACTTCTTAAAGCTAAGCAAAACCTTTGTCAATATCCCAAGACAGACTGATCCCAAAGTAGCTCCTCTTCTCTTTTGCCATCCGCCTGTGGCTTCTTTTTATCCTTTTTGTGCTTTTTGCTCTCTTTCTCAGCAAGGTTTTCTTTAAGTCTTTTGTCTTTATAAGGTCTTGATCTCTTCTCATTTACCAAGTCTATGTCAAGTTTAATTCTCTTTTGCTTCTGATTTTCTTTTCCAAAATCTGCACCTTCAATGTTTTCCTTTCTTTTCTGCTTTGTGGCTTCTTTCTCATACTTCAGCTCTTCACTGATGTATTTTTCCTCCTCAAAATGTTTTATCTGAAATTTCTGTTCTTTTCTGTAGGAGCTAGTAGAAGTTTCAGCAAGCATTTGTTTGTAGCAGTCTTCAGATTCTGCAACCGACAGGCTGAAGCTCTTATCTCTGATGGTGACCACCTCAGATGCTTGCTCTTCTTGCTCTCCTTTACAGTATCCCATGTTATAGTGACAATTAGGTGTCTTTTCTAGTGCATGCTCACAAGCTGATGGCCAGCTTGGCGATCTATTTTCCCCAGTATTTGTAGGTGACTGGGTTTCTGAGAAAAGGCTGGAATGCTGGCCTTGTTGACACTTAAAGTTTGAAGATATAACCTCACCAAGGTCACTTCCTCCTTCAATGTTTTTATCTTGAAACTCTTCCTCTTCTGCTTTTCCTAAATACCTTCTTGGCTCTAGACCTCTAGCTTTCTGAACTTTAATGTAATCTGTTAATTCATCTTGAAAGGAGTCATATGTTTTCTTTGATTTCTTCATGTGATTGACAAGCACTGTTTCTCTGCATAAATTGGATAGAAAGTCTTAGTTATTAATACTGACCAATTTGCTTAGCATCTGTTGAGTTAAAAAAAAAAAAAAAAAAACAAAACAGCTGTATTTCCAGAGTTAGAAAAAGAACATATTTCAAGTGTGTTGTTCTGTATAACTACATGGACCCTGTTATACACGACCATATCTGTAAAGGTGAAGTTACAGGGAACAGATTCTACTCTTTGTGAAATCCGAAAATCCAGAATAACTTCATGAAGACCAAATGAGTTTCTTGTGACCTAGGGTGCTGCAAGAATAAGACACTTTTAAAATGACTGCATACATTTTTAAGACTACTTTTTAAAAAGAAAATTTAAGATTCTCTCTTATTAACTAATCTCCRATTAGTTGCAGATAAGAAGCAATTATATTATATACTGACTATCAAGTAATAAAGTTACTAATTTCTTTATGAGATTCATTCTGTTGAACAGTTGCAGTACAGTAATTTCAGACAAACTATGTGACTCCACAGCAGAAACAAAACAGAACAGAAACAACCAATCTGGATTGCTAAAAACCCCAAACAAGATAAATGTGCTCCCAAGGCAAAACTACCTATCAGTTTATATTCTACTCTCCCTTTCCTCAGGCTGGAAGATAAAGTGGTTAGATGACAAAGATATCCCCTGTGGGAGGGGCAGCTCCAAAGACCCATCCCTTAAATGTATCTTGTTCTGTCTTAATTCACTAGCTTTATACATTCATTTTGTTAAACTATAGATAGGCCTGTAGCAATTCCCTACACTCCTGTTTTTGGGGGCTCTAATTCTGTTGACTAAACAAACATTTAAAATCGTATCAGTTCTACATCAGTCTCTTGTGGTTATATTGTTATTGCACCTTTACTTAAAATATGTCATCAAAATGCTTAACAGGTAAGCAATTTTGATATTTAGCCTACATGCACAGCAATCTCTAAAAAAGTACATCTTAAATCACCACAATATCCATTCTGCAATTAACACAGTCTACAAGCCCTCTTCTGGGTAAAAGGGAAAGTACAAGAGCTATCATCTATCCCATAAATGATCTTATGCCAAATGTAAGGTGCATGTTGATGAATCCTGAAAGCAACACAATTGATAGAGACTTGGCACTTTTCCAGATTAAGGTCGTCTTTGCCCTGTCAAAAGGAATCTTTAAGTTGAGACCATTTCCTTCTAGACTGAGCACTGAAGATACTGTACCAAAACAGGTGCTGCTAACCCCAGATAGCAAAATAAGTGGGAAAACTGTACAGGTTTCAGGACCCTTCCCCTGTGGGTTGTCATTGAAGATGCAACTGTGGGAACTCTAAGACTGAATTTCAGTCACAAGTATAATGTTTAAATGGACAGTGCCCCTTTAAACCAGTAAACCAAACAATAAAAAAAACCCCAAACCAAAACAAAAAACCCATGAACAAGTCAAAGTGACTTAACAGCAGACAACAGGGCTAATGAAAAAGTTTGAAAATACAAACTACAGAGGAATAGGAACAAAAGACTTATTGACTTACTTAATCCGGTGCTTATTTCCTTGCACATGGGACTGGTACGTTTCTATAGACGTAAGTGTAACGTTACATACGGGGCACATGTAATAACCAACGCCAACTGCTGAAAAGAGGAACCTGTAGGTTAGAGAGACTACAAATGAAAGGCAAAACTCAAAGCACATCACGATCCCATCCCATGCAAGGGTCCTACCATAATGTTCCCATAACCAACGTTTATAGACAGATATAAAGTCTCTGCTGCAATTTTACACTAGAATAATATTTATGAAGGGAGCTGGTGAGGTGTACAGTTGCAGTGTAACCATGGTTTAAACATTAACAAAGAGTATTTCTGATGACTGAAGTGATCCAAGATAATTCCAGTAAACTGTTGTCAACTGCTGATGAGAATGAACTGTACTGAAAAATTAAATACTATTGTAAATACCTGAACCAAAGCAAACACCAACAGATACCAATCCAGTCAGTCCAGATTTAATTAAAATAAGATCAGTTTAAACATTACCTGCTCAAATGTTCATGCAGTGTTGGTTCAACCCTGCGAAGATGCTGAGGGAATTGTTGATACAGTACATTATGAATATGGCACACGGAGCCTCAGGCAAATATAAGGCAAGGTCAGAGGAGGAAAAYCCTTGTGTTTTCTAGGTTGTCATTTTCTCCTCCCCTACAAGCTGTGTCATCCATAGACCTAAGTATTCTGAAACCAGTGAGTAACCTTTCTCCCCAATGCAAACACAAGAGCTTCATCCATTAGCAAAATGCAGCGTCAATTCCAATGGGCTATTGCTTTTCATCAAAACATATTATTTTGTTTAAATTACAGCATGACTTAATGAGAGCTGTTTTATACTAACGATGACTTTTGACTATCAGGTAGGATTTTGAATTCCTTACTAAAGAAAGGATTGACAGTTCTGTTGCACAGGACCAGATGATGCCCCCTCAAAATTAATGAGCTTAATTAAGTTGCACAGCAACAGGGCCTTGGCTTTGGACACAGTGCTTTAGTTGGAAACAGTCCTGATTGGAGGCTAGAGAACAATGACTGTTTAGGAAACAAATTTCCTTATGTGGGAAGATTGAAATAATTACAACCACCAGTCTCATGAATAAAAGATTAAGGGAAGACATGACACCAGTTTTCAATTATTTAAAGAATGTGACAAAAAGGAAACAAAGGATTCGATTCTTGTGTCTGCTTCTTGTTCTGTGCACAGTGAAGAAATACACTGTGGTCAGAGAGAGCTGAGTTCAATGTCACTAGAAGGTTTTAAGATCGAGAAGGTAAAGATCAAGAAGTCCTGGGAGAAGTTCCTCATGGAGGTTGTGGAGTTTCCAGCACAGATGGTTTTTAAGAACAAGGTGGATGAACATCTTAAGAATGACACAGATACAACTGATCCTGGCCTCGGATTTAGGGGACTGGGCTATTTTCTATGATCCTTTGAATTTGACTGCAGAACTTGGTGAGGACTGGATTTGGGTCTCCAAGYCAGTAAGAAGTATTTTCCAACCTACAGCTTTCAGAGACAGAACTTTAGCAGTTCATAGACCAAACAGAAAGGAAGAAATGAACTTGTTCTGTAACACAGGAGAAGACTACCATTTCCTTACACACATCAGAGCAGTTCCTTGAACAAATCAGAACTGAGCACGTGAGCTACACTCAGAGATTGTAACACTCGCTCATGTTCTGCTTACCATTTGTGCCAGATTCTGCAGAGACGGCTTTGTCTCCCAGCTCTTCCAATATCTTTTTCCGTGCTTCATTTCTTCTGTGTTTCTTACCAACATAATGCTGCTGGGCCACAAGTGGATTATTGAAGGGAGCACAGCAGAGCTTGCAGTACTTGTCTGGATCATTTAACTTCAACTTTGTGTTGGAGGATGACGAAGACTCTTCAGCTTTTGAAGGCTTCTCAGCTGATGGCTTCTGTAAAGCTGGAGACATGGAAGCAGAGGATAAATCTGCTGACAGCACAGCAAAGGAAAGGCAAAAACAATTCCATGGAGCAAAACAGATGGCTGCAGAACTACAGAGCTGGAAAGAAGAACAGTCTGCTGGGTGCTGAACTACTTGCAGAAGACTATAAAACATCTTAATCCTTGCAAGGATATGAAAGTACAGACTGATAAGGAACACAACCCTGGAATATTCAGAAACCCCACCATTAGATATGTGAAAATCAGCTGTGTTTGATGGCTGGTCACTGTAAGCTCCTTATACAGTCCAAGAAGAGAAGATTATGTACCCTGCAGAGGGTGATTCAGAGCACACACGCTATGCTCCATCTTTAAATACAGTTCAGCAACTTGTGCAGGACTAACACCAGTTAAGTGTTGCTGGTGGACTAATTGTTTTTTAATTTCTTATCATATTAATTTATCAGAGGAACATCTTGTTGGGACTGCAGTGAATTCTCAGAACAACAATAAACACCTTTCATTAATAAAAAATCAGAAATATTTGCCTTTAGTTTCAATCAATGAAAGATAAGGAATTTGAAAGCAAGGTTCCATGGCTTCAGAGTTGCACAGGGTAGCAGCTTTGTTTATTCACCTAAGGAGTTACCACAAGACAGTTCCACAACTTCGGCAGAATAGAAAGGCGTAGAGACATGGCAAGTGCAGGAAGATAATTCCTTATATTTGTTTCAGAGAGTGACAGGAAAACACATGCAAAGCAAACTATTTAGTTCTTACCAGAAACAGGCTGCATGCTCTGTGCTGGCATTTGGGCTTGGTCTCCTGATAATTGCTTCAGCTTTTTAGCGTGGATCTTTCCCAAGTAGTGAGACAAAGCAACAACTGGGGAACTAAAAACCACGTTGCAGAGATTGCAGTATTTGTTTTTGTCCAGCACTCCATTCCCATCCATCTGAAACCAGGCAAGGGCAAACTTAGTTACAGCATTCACTGAAGTATACAAGGAAACATTTTATTTAGCRATGAAGAGGAATAGTCACCTGAAAACTGATACAATCCGTTTTCTTCTGTTTGCCATGCTCCTGCCTCTCATCTTTCTCACCATGCATTTGGATGTAAAGACGAACTTTCTGAGCATGCTTTTTGCCCTGGGAAGAGACTAGAATTATTCCCGTTTCAGTAACAAGGATCCAAGCAGCGATATATCCAGTGACTGAGACTTCATTAATCAAAAACTGCTTTCAACACTTACCAAATTGTATTTGTGTAAAGCAGAGCCACAAACGGACAAACACCAGCTCATGTAACAATACTATACTTTAATGAATAATATAGTACTTAGCATTACTCATAACATTTTGCCTCGAGCAGCTCTCACAATCATCTACTCTCAACTCTTCAGGGAACCAAAAATCCTGACATGCCCCCTTACAAACAGGGACGCTAAAATAGGTAAGGAAAGGAATGCAGCCACGCCACAGAGCAAGTCTGCTGTGCTCCTTTACCACTAAGCCTGGGGGCTTGACATCAAGGCTGTCCCGTATCGTGGCACAGAAGAATAACAGGCAGCAGGACCTAACTTACCTTCCTAAATAAAAAGTCTAGTCTACCCGTACAGTCAGTAGAGAGAAACAGGTTTCCCTGGAAGCTGAGTTAAAGTATCTCCAGCTTGGAGTCAGTCCATGGAGATTTCTACACCTTTCTACTGAGAATACAATAGTCCAGGTACCTAAAATTGGGTGTTAACGTATACTTCCCTTAGCTGCAATTATTTTTTAATTCTTAGATGCTCTCTGAACTCATAACCTTCAAACTCTTGCACTTATAATGTACTTACCCACATACCACACTATACAGTGGTAACCTACAAAGCAAAACAAGTAACTTGTCTTCTCTGACCTGATGCTTTTCAGATGTCTTTTAAGGATTCTGAGGAACAGTGCAGGATATTATAACAATATTATCAAAGAGAAAGAGGACCTACCATACCTGGCTAGACAATACAAGCACAACTTGTCAGTTATTTCCATCAGTTCATTTTGTAATGGTGAAGTCAGGTAACTTTACAATTGCATCTATTATCCTCAACTGGATTTTGATCCGAGAAACAGAAAATCGAACTGAGGGTCTGAACTCTGTGAAGTTCTGACAGTACAACTGCTGCTTAAGTTAAATGAAAGTAYACCACCTTGCAAGACCTGAGTCTTCATAGTGTGAATAGCAAGAAAGACTCCTGACAGCAACTGACATTTTAAACTTTAACTTTTGCAAGAAGAAAGAAAAAGACAGAAATGTCTGTGCCTGCAAATCTGCATACCCTTAAGATCAAGTTTCAAAATAAAGCACGCTTTCCCACAACTACAGCAATATCCCAAGGCACACAGTTATTCCAAGAAATGCCTTCAGCATGATTCATACAACCTGCCTCAAGCAGACACTGGTGCACAGAGCAGCACGCGTGTATCGCTGGGTGAAGCGTCAGAAGGCATGATCTCGATCCTCTGTAGCTAGCACTGCCCCGTACCATACATATGTTCTGGCTYACGTGGTGCAGATCTGCTACAATCCCATACACTGCATGGCCTGAACCTGCTCAGTTCCTTCTAAAACCACGCTGCAATACGCAGGTGATTGCCCTTCACTATACTGAACCCACAACTTTCACATTCAAGTCTGGTTAATGTCTAAGCCTAGCATAAGCCTTGAGAAACACACTATAAAAAGTCTTTTATAACACTACGTAGAAACCCCAAACAAACCAAAGCCCCAGTGCTTGCTAGGAGAACTTCTCCTTTCCAGCCTACCTTATAGTGTGCCATCCTTTGAGACTCAAACTGCAGCACTGCCCTGCAGACCTTACAGAAAGTGTCAGTGAAAAGGTCTTTCCTTGTTGCCTCATCTAAAATGTCATCTAAACGGAAAGAGCAAAAAACAAAAATCAGCCAGTAGTTAGGACAAGATATATTTGCATGTCTTTGCTCACACAAAACATCAAGCACTTTAATATTCACATGCAGCACAAGATGAAGGAACCAATGTTCATCCACTGAATCACACTGTACCTCACTGTGGCTTCAAAGCAATGCTGTAAAGCCACCTAAACCTTCCTACTTAGAGAACTATTGCTTTCATGGACTTATAAAGTATTACTATAAGAGTACCTGGACTTTAAAAACAAAGACAGAGACTCTTCATTGGGTTTTCAGTCCACTTCAAATAGGGCACAATGTCAGAAATGACATCCTTTCTACCTGAAAGGAGGTTGTAGCGAGCTGTGTGTCGGTCTCTTCTCCCAAGTAACTAGCGATAGGACAAGAGGAAATGGCCTCAAGTTGCACCAGGGGAGGTTTAGATTGGACATTAGGAAAAATTTCTTTCTGAAGGARTGGATAAACATTGGAACAGGCTGCCCAGGGAAGTGGTGGAGTCACCATCCCTGGAGGTATTTAAAAGACGTGTAGATGAGGCGCTTAGGGACATGGTTTAGTGGGCAWGGTGGTGTTGGGTTGACGGTTGGACTCAATGATCTTAGAGGTCTTTTCCAACCTTAATGATTCTATGATTCTATGAAATACTTGACTAACGGCCTAAAAAGAAGGATTTTAACTGGACTAGATCACACGGTTAGTTAAATACGGGAATACTCCTTAAAGAGGAGATTTAAAGAAAGTCTGGGAGTAGCTCAGTACATGAGAAAGGCCAGGAGGTCTCAGACGCTTAGGAAGGTTGTACCTGTGTCCCCTATAACAATTTAACTGATTTAGTTATATGGGGAAAATCTGCTCCAATGGCTTGTTTTGACTTTCTTTGCCCTRTTCCCAGTTAACTCATGGCCTGTATACACTTTAATTCATACTAAAATTGGCCCAGACTTGAACCTATTCCTGAATAATTGTACGTGCAGCAACATTTGATCTGGGGGGCAACACTCTAATAAGCACTTAGAAGTAGTACCAACATCACATCAATTAAGAGAATTAAACACACCCTTCAGAAGAGCCTAGCTGTGCTAGCAAAACCCTCACAAATATAAAGCTAAATCACCACTCCAGTTCTTTCTCCTCTTAACACACTTAATTCATTAGGGGAACCAGTTTAATTCATATTGCTTGAAACACTTCTCTGGTACAGGCTATGCTTTCAGGGAGCAAGTTTACCCAYGCTGCTATACCACCAAAACTTTCTGTGCTGACAAACTCTAAGACTACCTGTTTCTTTTTCATCCCCAGTGGGTCACACTAATTCCCATTAAGCTAGAATTTCATTTTTTGGCATGCCCTGCTCTTAAAAATAAGCCAAAGTTAAACAAGTTTAAAGCAAAAATAAAGGAAGCCACGTAACTAGACAGTTCAACTAAACTGTGCTCTTCAAATGAAGCTGAGGTTAAAAGGAAAATATTGGGGAAAGTATCATGATGTCTTAACTGAGCTTAAACCCTCTAAGTTTACCCAACGGTCCATCCTGGAAGCCACATGTGGAGCAGTTGGCTTTCCGTGCTTTGCACACAGCCTGGAGAGATCGCTGGCAAGGAAAGCATCGCTCCCTGTGGTCTCAAGGCTTGGTGCCAAAAGGCATCTAGAAACCCATAAAGGCAATCAGCCTTTACCCTCAATTCTAAAGATTGCTCTCTTGGCCCCTTGCCAAAGCAAAGTCAAGTCCAAGGGAACATGAAAAAACAAAATCAAATACCATGTATTGTGTCCTGTAACTCTAAATAACGGTGCTAAGCTGTGGGATGGTCAGTTCACAAATGATTAAGGACTRGAGTCTACCCAGTCCCCTGCGTGTGCCCTGGACAGCATATGACTGCCATCTTTGCACAAGTAAAAAGCCGCTTAAAAACAGAACATGAATTTCAGTACAAGCTGTATGACATATACTTTAACTGAGCCACTATCACCCCAGGAATGTGGCTCCAGCGGAAGCCTGAAACAAGGAATGCCAAACTGCTTTGACAAGCCAACATTAACACGTGCAACCAGGTGAAAATCTGTCAGCAGCTCTATGGGCACTGACAAAACCTGAAGAATGGCAGATGCAGAGATCTTTCTCAGACTGTGTGCATGGCTAACCCCACTTCACCTTCCCAAAGCAGCACTCCTGAATTGTTTAACGTACAGATCTTAATAAAGCTGGCTCTGATGAGGCTTTTGGCTGAGATTGCAACAATGMCTGGGTATCAAAATGCGCTGTCTGGCACTGTTTACCATCAGTCCCTGATATAAGAATTCACTTTCTAATAAAACCTTTATTTTCCTGCGGTACAATGGTCAGGTGACTAGTCCTTTAGAGCTTTTGTTTTCTCTATTTTGAGTCATCCAGAAAYGTTCAATATTCTACAGTTACTGATTCATGTAGCTTAGCCGCTTCAAGCAGAGGAGTGAAAGATGGACACAATAAACAACTTGAGTTGATCCACACAAGAAAATCCCATGACTTAGTTCTGGGCATTAGATGAAAGCCCATCTTGCACCCAAAATGCATGAATTGCCAATGTTTGTAGCAGAAAAAGCCACTTACAGAGGAAAATTACATCAGTTTGCTCAARTGTACTGAACTGTAAAAACAGCTACCTAGAGAAAGATAACTGGAACAATATTCTCTATTTAAAAAAACAACAAAAGGCAAATTGCAATGCAACTAGGCGCAAGTCTATGAAATACTACTATCATGGGCAGTATTCACTATATTTCAATTTGCATCACTTCTCACTGGAAAACAGATCTGTTTCAAAGACAGACTTCTTTATATTAGTTAAGGACAGTATTCTATGCGTATTTTCCTTGACTTAGCAGTTAACTGCACAGCCTTCTTGGCAGACAAAAACCAACCAAGTGCATGCTACAGAAAAATCCTAAAAACATTGTAATGTGAAATTAAAATCGGGTTTTTAATTCACCTTCTTCTTGGCTGACCACTGCAATGAAAAGATTGGATTATAGGGACCAGAAGTCTGGTTGTCCAAGTAACCCCTATTGTGTCTCTGAACCCTGCTGTGTCCTTGTCCTCAACGGCATTTTGCAGTAACTGATGAATTGCACTAATATATATTCTAGGGACAGTTTTAAATATTGTTCTTCATTGTTACAAGAGTTGTTTTCATTCTTCAATATCGTAAGAAGGCTGACAGGACTTGACTTACTCAGATTCTTTCTTCTTTGTAAATTTATCACATCTTCTTASTTCTCTTTTCTCTTTATAGTGTTCTGTTTCCTATTTCCCATTAAGTCTTTCTATTTTTCACCTCCTAACACTGTTGTGCCTCTRTTTTGGCTCTATCTTTTCTCAAGATAAGTTTATGCTACTACAGCAGCAATGAATGYAGAACTACAATAATCTCAGTAAAGTCTCCTACCTCAGTCTAACAACTGTAGCATTGCTAAGCCCAAGAATTGGTATCCCCCGAGAGAGATATCTACAAAAATAAAGACACAGACTCCACAACAGTTGCCTTGATTTTGGAATCTTAAAGATTTGCTCTATTCAGTTTTTCTCCATGGTCACAAGATGACTATTAACACATATCACATGAAACAGGCAGGGTTCCCAAACAATAACTTGGCTGGGGAATGCAGACCATGAGCATGGTAACGTAACCTGCTTTAATGCAGCTCTTGGCATTCACCTGCTGTGAAATTAGCAATAGCATGGGAGTTCAGCTCYGGCGTTGTCAGTATGATACAGCCAAGCACAGCATAACCCTGTCTGCTTTCCTTAGACCAAACAAGGCCAGAACATGCTGATCCACAAAAAGGATACAGCAGCTGCTACCCAAATTGATCAGAAGCACAGCTACCTAGCACTCCTGAAAAAGCTGGGTAGCCACTTTTAAAAACCTTGATCGGATAATTTCAGCCTCAAATCAGATGAAAAACTGCACATATAAACATAACCTTTTTATTTTCTGTATAGGTAGCCGATTTTTAGGCAAATATGTATGCCTTGGATAACCTATTTCTACATGGTCTTCTGACGAACTGCATGGAGACAAATTCAGGAATAAACCGATGTGCCTCTCACTTAAATCCCAACCAGGCAGTGAGTTGTAAATGGTCTTCAGTCTGGTCTGGGCAACTGCAGGCTCCTTCCCAATGGCAACCACGCACATCAATAGCCCTCTTCGCTGTATGACATGTCTCTGCTCACCTCCAGAGAAGGGTCAAGAACAAGTCTGCCCTTTCTCCCTTTAACTATGCCTCAAGACCATTTGCGACACACAAAAATGACAGAGCATGGGGGGATCTATGCTACCGCTGGCTGTGTGCAACCAGTTCTATAAATATTAAGCTGAACTTGAGGTCTTCAGCTTTCAGATTCACAAGACATCCTTCCTGGCAACTAAGAAAAGTTTTTTTAAAAAATAGCTTACCTTACAGTTTGCAACCGTGCCATCAGAAACTTTTCAGAGGATCAATCAAAAGCAGTAGCCTTGCAGAACTGCCATACTGACCTTGTCATTTTTATGCCTCCAGAATGTTTAAATAAAGGTACTGGTATCATGAATTCAGAGCAACTGTTCAGGATCAGCTTTTTGTCATTAAGAAACGGTTCACTGCAAAACAAACCAACTACTGTTTGTCACAAAGGGACTGCTCCTTAATAAAAGGATATGGATTAAAATGTTTTAGAAACGTAAGACATGAGATTAATTTTTTAAAATAAAAAATACAAATRTTCATGCTGTATGATGAAGTCAACCAGTAATTTTCACTGTAGCTTTTCCCTTATTTTTAGGCTATTCCCCCAAAAAAACATTTATATTTGTCAACAACCCATACTTCGGAGGAAAAGACAAGTCTCTGGACTATCTGGACTGGAGTCCTTAATCCAGCCCACACCTCCTATTTACTAATGACCCAATGGCAATATTTTCTCATAYGATTCTTAGTAGGTCTTATGGGTTTGTCCTTGCCACAGTTTTCTCATCTGTATTATGAAACCTATGGTACTTAGTACTGCCACAGACATGCTGTGAGATCTCATGTTTTGTGAAGTCCACTGACATCCTCAGAAAAGACATACTACAGCAACAGTAAATGTTAAGGGGAATTTACGTATCTAAAAGGATGCACAAAGTGAAGTAGCCCACATAAAGGAGTTTCTGGCAATCAAAGGATGAATCTGATCCCACTGAAATGCTAAGAGCAGCTTTGCAAGACTTTAGCGCAGCCAATTAACCTCAGGTACTCATAAGGTCGTCCCATTAAAGGAAGTGCAAAGATCCCTCAAAGATTGAACACAATGTTCATGGGAAGTGTGGAGCACTGTAACAATCCCCTCTGGCTTCTGGGCTCAGAAATCCCACCGACCAGATTGGTGCTTCTCTTCAGCAATGGCCCTGTTTTCAGTGTCATCTCACAACAACGAGACTGCAAGGATCCTGGGCAGCATAGCTTCTGAAAGCACAGGTGACCCAAACTTTGTTGGTGCTTACAGATGTTAACATCAGGTAAGGCTGTCACTGAAAGACACAGGGTCTTGTATGGTAGATTAAAATGATTAGCTCTGGGGCTTCAGTAGTCTTGAGGGTGCCCTGTTTACACGAAGATAGGTGACCACACAGGGCTGAAAACAAGAGTGCAGTTCTTGATTTGCAAGTGTCTAGAAGCACCAAGAAGGACTAGAGCCCATTTCTAGTGGGTATAGTACAAGCATAAAAAAAAAAAAAAAAAAAAAAAAAAAAAAAAAAGGAGCTTCTGCTCCGACCTAAGGTGGCACTGACCACAGCAAAAGGATGCACACAAACGGAAAGGAGCCAAGATGACAATGGACAATTACAGAAACATGAGGCCACACGTATTAACCATGTATATTTACAGATTTCTTATTTCAAGCAAACATAATTACAGCTCACCAACACACCATCTGCCTCACCTGTACCATTTGCTTTGCCCCGTTATTCTTCCTAAGCTCTTAGGAAATAC
Organism: Phoebastria nigripes; assembly: GCA_035582835.1. Classification (NCBI taxonomy): domain Eukaryota; kingdom Metazoa; phylum Chordata; class Aves; order Procellariiformes; family Diomedeidae; genus Phoebastria; species Phoebastria nigripes. Next base: position 2,115,388 of record JAYKAV010002955.1, read on the forward strand.
TTATTTTCAGAGGGAACTGGGCTGAGAAATGTTCCTGTCAAAGCTGATTGATTAGATAGAATGGGAAATGAGCATTCAAGTACCACCCAGGCATAAAGGGAAAGATCCATCCGATAAGCCAGGTAACATCTTCCTGTTTCATCACGCTTCACTTGTATGCCCAGAAAGAAAATGTGGCAGTCTACACTTCCATGAATGTACTACTTATAAGATGTCCTTAAAAAAGCAGATTTTCACACACACAGAAAATATTATTGTTGTTGGACTGTCAAGGCCGAAGAAAGCAGACCCTGGAGACAACTGCTACCCTTAGTAACGACCCGTTAGAATTAGCATAGTCCCAAAGGGAAAACTAGAAAAACAGGTGAAGTTTTCCATTTTCTTTTCAAAGAAAGGAATAAAATATTTTTGATTCTTTTGACTATTAATTCTCAGCAGTCATTATAGTATTTCTTGTGATTACTTCAGCTCTTACTATGATTCAAGAGCTTAAAGTCTAGGGGACAGAGTAGGTGCCAAAAAGATTTTTTTTAATCAATCAAAATGCCTATAAAATGCAAAAAAGCAAGACACACACATACACAAAAGTCAATCTGTATTCCTTCTCGGTTTTGTAACACTATTAATTTATAGTAGTCATCTGAGATACTTGGGCATTTTAATAAAGGGCTGCTTTACAATCAGATTCAAATTCCAGATACAGTGCAGAGGCCATGGAGCCCTAACAGAGAAGGAAGATGGGGGTGACAGGAGGTAAGAGAGGACAAGGCTAGAAAGATAGCTTTATGCCTCTGCACAGAGAAATGGGACAAGGTGGGTTCATCTGAGATGCTAAAGCCAGGTTATATTTCCACACTATGAAGAAGTTTGAGAAACCTACCTGAAACCAGACAGCAGCATCGCTGTCTGTCTTCAAGCACTGTAAGCTAACGAAATACATGTGCAAGTTCTCATTCAGCAAAAATGCTGGCTGCCTTCTTGTGCTTTATTACTCAAGCTTACCAGGAATCCCAGTCTGATTCAGTACTGGATCCTTTTCCAGGCACCCTGGTAATTACTTTATTTAGATAGTACCTCCACAAAATATCAGAACAGCCATCCCTTTCCTGGGCTTCCAAGCGTCTGCCATGCCAAGTGCTCCCAATGCCAGAGACGGACTGGAAAGCTGCCTTCCTATGCAGTCTGCAGAATTAATAAGTGATCACTGACTGCAATATCATGCAACCTTGCCCTAAACAATGCTTTGGTTCTCCCTGCCCATTTAGTCCTTGCCCTCTTTACTGACACAGCTAAAGAGAGCCCCTTACTGGTGCTAAATTCAGAATGATCTGGGTGTTAAATACCTCATCTCATGCATGTCTCAAGAGAAATGAATGCTAAGCCTGCTTGCTATCCCACTAGTAAATCCCCAGCCACCCAAATCGCTGTTTTAGTAGTGTGGATTTATAAACATATGTAATTATTTATACTTCTGGATGCCTGTGTTAAAATCGCATTGCAGGACTGCAACAAGAACAGTTCACTCAAGTCCTAAGGATGAGGTCAAGAAAGTTAACGTCAAATATGCAGATATCTATGGAAAGGAGGACTTAACTGTTAACGTCATTCAGTTGCATCCAAAAGTGACTTAAAGCAAAACAAAACCAAAACTGTTCAGTGTGAGGGTCTGATTGGGAGACCCTGGGTCTACTCTCAGCTCTGCTGCCAACTTGTTAAGTGTTGTCAACACCCTGAAACCTACATTCTCAAATGTAGGTACATTTGCATTTAGGCATTTAAGCTTGAAAACTCTGATTTTCATTTCTGTGCATCTTTGATTCCTGCAACAGTACCATGGGAGAAATTAGTTACCTACTGCAAAGGGATGAGTTAAAACTAATTCTTATGAACGTAACTCTGTTGAGTTCCTCACATGGATGGGCCTATTCAATATCATCCTAAACAACAGAATTGGCATAAACAGTCACTTGAAGTTACTGCTTTTAGTTAGGGTACGAACAATCTTGGTTTAAATTCCTTGGTTTTCTTAGAAAACAAGTGTTTCAAACCAAGTGCTTTTGTAAGTGACTCCAGATGCCAATATCTTGCTATTTAAGTATGAAATAAGCAGAAAGTATCAGAGAAGGACACAATTCCTCCTTCCCACCTAAGCTGCATTTTACAAGTTACCTTTTGAAAAGCACTCAGTGACCTACTGCCAGTAAAACACACCTCTGCTACAAAACTTCTCACTGCGGTGGCTGCTCCACACTTGCATAAGAGATGGAATGGTTCCTCTTTCTAACAGTGCTGTGGCCTCAAGAGACTGCAAGTCCCATCAGGTCCTGATCAAAGTCAACACCACCAACTCAACTTTGCAGGGATCAGAGTACACTGGAACTTTGAGCCTGGTGAGCTACCGCTGTAGACAGGTACGTATGGCCAGCCCTGAGCACACGTAGCAAAGATGGGTCAACCCAGCGTGGGAGGAGTGATGATCTTCACATTCCAGATGGCAAACATGCACCTAATACAGAAGGGGTAAAAAGCTGTGTAGTCTTAATTCATAGCCAGTAGTTAAAGAAAATAATATAGTTCCACAGGAAAAAAATTAGTACATTTTCAGATGTTTGCAAAGACTGGGGAAGCAAGACACAGGGCAAAATGATCACGTCTTCTACTCTTCTTCGAAGAAATACCGTCAGTATATTTGCTTCATTACTGTTCCCTCTAAGTCAATGTTTCACTTAAGTCACACCTGGAGTTCTCCTTCATAATTTTATTTTTTATGATGCCACCTTCGAAGCTTGAGATCGAGATGTAACCTAATAATTTGATTCAAATCTAATGTTTTAGTGAGTTGGTTTTACTGTTACAAGTCCCCCATCATTAAGACAAACCACAAATCACTGATGATTTATTAATTACTGAAAACCACTCAAACTTTACAAAGACTGGTGCAAAAAAAGTTTCCTAAACACATCTACTTTCACTCTCACAAAAATGACTTCTCATTCTTATCTTCAATGTGACCTATGAGATGTCTGAGTAAACAGAAAAATCTGTTATTTAAGCAGAAGTAGATCATAACAGTAAATGTATGCTTAAAACCCATACTTTTTATTGGTATAATTTTCTGACTGGCATCTTCTGAGAGCGTTCAGAAGACACAGAAGCAAAGTACTTCATATGAAGTGAAATTAAAAGCAGTCTGACATAACAGTGAATAACATAGGTGAAGACAGAGAACATTAAGTATCACCTGAATATCCAGGTGATATCCAATATACTTACATTCTTGCTCATTCATTTAGCATTTTAAAAAATATTTCTCCAGAGATGTGTTTTAATACAATTATTTTTTAAATGTAGAGAATAAACCCAGCCTAAATCAATAGACAATGAGGAGCAATCAATAGGCAATAAGGAACACATTCATAAAACAAGATCAACTTGATTGTTTTAATGTTCAAACACTGAAATATGGRCACTGAGAAGGCAATGGGATGCAGGTGCTCAGCATCTCTCTTAACAAGAAAACTGAACTAATTTAAATACATTTAAAAAAAAAATCAAAATAACAGAGCTGGATTTTGGAAATCTAGAACCAAACAGGTTGCCTAATAATAATAAATCAGACTCTTAGTGTCTGAATTAAAAGATAATGATTTGCTTACTGTTTCTCGATTCTCAGTTATGATCCTAGAAGCACACCCAGCATTTTTTCTTAATTTTTTTTTATTTTTTTTTTTTTTTTTTTTATTTTTTTTTTTTTTTTTTTTTTTTTTTTTTAAATCTTCTTCAATGGAACAGCAATTCAGTTAAGGCATTAAAACACTGATGTGAGAAGGCTCAGGGACATTTTAACATTATTGTACTTGTATATTTTACTATTTGAGAGAAGTTAGAGGATGTCTTTTCAACTTTAAACCTTTGCTATCTGTTTTTTTACTTTTACTAGGTTAATTGTAGAGGAATCTTTGTGGCATGCCACGTAGGAAAGGCAGGGGAAAAGTGTCTTCCCTCAGGGCAGTATAAATGTGGTAGGAAAAATACTAACATTAATTAAAATATCAGAGACCAGGTAATTTAAAAAAGCCTGTTCAGCCCAGGATTTTCTACCATTTGATTAAAAAGGAAATGCTCCCAGCTTTAGTCTATTATTAATTTTTCTTTCCCAATTCTTGAGGGTAGAGAAGACACAAAGCAGAATAATGTAGTAAAGAAAAAGTCTAGGCTAGACAAATCCCTTAAGGCAAAGGTATAAATTTTCAAGTTCAAGGTACTAAACCCACAAAATGACATAGCCAAATTCTGCCCTCAAACGTCAACAGCAAACATAGCATTTTAATGAAAAATAGATGGATATACATGAATCAAGTTCAACAACTGCAAGTCCTCAAGAGCAAATATCGACCCATATATTTTCTTATTTTACAAGCCCTTTCACGTGGCTGTTTCCAAGGCACATCTGGACCAGCACAAGCAATGGCGTTAGTGCATCTTACCAGGCTACCACCTGTCAGCCTCACAGTAACTGAGTGTGCATGCTGAAGCCTGTCCCAGCTGCAAAGTAAAACAGGTTAATTTACATCACATGCACTACATTAATTCGCTTTACTCTGCAAGCAAGGAAGGCAGGAGCCTGCACGCAGTCAGTTATTTCATCTCAGCTGACTGGCTGTAACTTTACATGATGCACAAACTCTACTGCTTGTAATCAGGCAATCATATTCCTTCTCCATAACAGGATGAAAGATGAACAAAAGCTTGAATGCTTAGAGTATCAGCTGTCTGAAACTGCAGGCAGATAGCATCACCGAAATCCAGTCACTTTTGGCTGCGGTACAGCAGGCAAGCATGGTCACTGTACAGTGGGAGTCAGAAAGCACTCTTAGAAATAAACTCAGATATCCACAGATATCCAACTTAGAAAGGGCAGGCGAAGATAACAAACTTTAAAACCCTTATCAAATACACTGAACTGCAGTATTACAGCACTGGATTTCCTGTATGAGGAAGGGAGGCTGAACCAGACAGATTTYAATTTCTGCAGTTAGGTGAAAGACGTTTCTCCAAGGAAGAAATACTGTAGTAGCACTAAATTTTAATTTTCTCAGTGAGTTTAGTCACTGAATATCCTTCTGAATGATTTGTTTTGTTTTCAAAGCTCAGGTGATTGTTAAAAAATGAAATGCCAAACTGGACTCTTGTTGTTTGGAAATGAATGCTGTGAATGCTGGCACTGCGTGTTTCCATGAACTAGTTTCACCACTCAAACAGTAAGACTTTTCCCCACAGAATACTATAACAAGTTAACTTACAAGCATTTATAGGCATCTTTGAATACTACATGTTATCACAGATTTGACTAAGACACATGGCTAAGCCTGTACACACGCACGAAGCCTTTGAAGCATACAACTACACTACCAAAAATGGGGTCAAACCTACCATTACCCAAACCTTCTCAAGTGCACAAACTAAACCAAAACAGTGCTAAAAGCCTTGATGGCCAGATGGATCTGTGATCTGCCCTCACACACAACAGAAGCAGCTTGCAATTGATGTGAAACACAATGCTCCCCCTTTTGCCCAGGGTGAGCAAGTAACAAGACACTTTGCCTGCTCTCTTAGTGCTCTGAACTCAGCCAGGACACATATTTTAAAGCATTAAGATTGAAGTACAATATATCAATCACTACTAATAAAATTAAGGTGTCCACTTCTTGCAACACAGTTCCTTGATTCTCTTCATTTTTCTCCCTGTTGGTCCAAGTCTTGTTTCCATTACTCTCTCTGCTGAACATCACACTGACCTCTGCTCCCTGCATCCCATCACACCCACGAGGGCTGGACCAGCCTGTCACAGCTGAAGCAGACTGAAATCAGCTACTCTGCTTTTACCAGCAAAAAAGTTGCAATTTTTTTTTAAAGTGTCAAATAATTTTTACTGCAATAAATTGCTCAGGATTTCAGAAAACAAGTCTTTGATTTTTTTAAATTTCTGTGAGCATAGTTTGATCTAGCTGTACTTCTTGAAACACTGTCAAGATGTGAATAGGGTGCAACAGAAGGCTGATTAAGTCTATGCTGGGTGGTTGGTTCCTTCTGAAGAAGAATCTAATGCATTGGACTTCTTAAACACTGCAGGATAAGCTGTTAGTTTCCTTGCCAGGCATTAAGTTATTTCCTTAGGATAAGGGACCCTTTTCTCTTTCCACTCTGTCGTGGTTTAACCTTTCTTGGGTCTTAAGAACAAATAAGAAATACACCTCCCAGTCCCCACTTTGGAAACTCTCTGAGGCAGGTTAAGACAAGTTAGTTACCCTTCTGCCCGGCTCTCTTCTGACATATATATGTTCCCATAGGATTGTATGATAGTAGTTTGTGCAATGCTATTTCTCAGCCTACTCTCAGTGCTATTTAAAACAGGCTTGTGGAACGCTGGGTGAGAAACATAACCACCAGTGAATTGGTACCTGACTCTTTTTTCCCCCCTCCAGTAAGTGAAGAAGATGTGTAGAATAGAAAGGGAGGAAGAGAGGAAAATTAGTCATTTATTACATGAGGGAGCTATATACTGAGTCTTGAAAAAGGATGCATGGTTGTAACTACAGATTAACTATGCTCTTACAGGTACCAAGGGTTTTTATCTTGTTGCCACTGAGTCAAAAGAAACCCCTTAGGCTAAAACAAACAAACAAAAAACCCAGAGAGAGAGAGAGAGTTGAGTGAGAGTGAGTGTGTGAAATTAGCAAGAAATGTTGCCACAGAAAGTTTCCAAAGCCAAAAGTTACTGGTAATTTTGTATTTAAGAAAAGGATACCCTCCCTCCCCAACAGGCTATCAAACCAGAAATTACCCATAATATCCAGTTCCACAGCTTCTGTCTGGCACAGGTATGAATTCACAAGCATAACCACCAATACTTGCTGGCTCGCGACAAAACCTCTACCAGCTGTGCACTAAAAATAAGGGTGTGAGCTACCTCTAAACACTGAGAATTTAAGAAACACAACCTTCAGAACCTTAAAATCCCTTGAAATTCCCAGGAGGTCAAAGTACTTTTAAAGTTAAAGGCTTTGTTGCTAATGCRCCAAAGCACATTATTTTGGAGTTCAGGAACATGACAATTCCGTTCAAGAAATACGTGTGAAAAATGGAATTTAAACCTAAACATAGCAAGACTGCATTCCTAACTTTCCCCAAGTATATTCCTTTGAATAGGAACATACTTGCGTTGCTTTTTTCCTCCAGAAAGCTGCTTAAAATAGCTGTCAGCTTTTTAAACAGTGATTAATTCCACCAGAGTTATTTCTGTTCAAGAGTACTACTAAATTTAACTGACAATGGGGAAATCTGCTGTTAATGGATGTTTCACGAATTTAACAAAAGCTCGTGTTTATGCATTGCTAAGTGTGTGGCTTTTTTTTTTTTAACTTGATTTTCATTATACAACTGAATAGTCAATGCTTATAAACCATTGACCAAAGCCTTTCAACATACAAGTATTTTATACCTATTATGAATGGCTTGGTGTTCCTGGAAGCTCAACACTTTTTTTTGGGTGCTATTTGCTAGATTTCAGGAGAGATTACCTGGGAAGGAGAGGACATGGAAAGTTCCTATCACTTCTCAGCCACAACCTTAAGATTCAATTCCAGGGCTCTATATCACAGGTCTGGTGTATAAAAGTAACCTCTTCAGCATTTTACTATCCCAGAAGCATGAGATTAGCTTACGAAGCTAGAGCAAGACCTCTTTGCACTGAAGAATTAAATACAGGACTACCTTTTACGAGCTGCATATCAAACAGTTTGGACCAATTCCAGATACCTACCTGCTCCTTCCACATGCAGAACACAGACAGGACTCCCGTTGCATTTTGCTCCTCGTTAATTTCTGCCTTTGGCGTCAAACGCCCATTACTTTCCAATACTGGCATCATGAGAACATACTTTATTTCACAGAGGGAGCGGCACGACCGTGCCTCCACCATATTCTGACAGGCCCCGGTCACCACCTCCCGCCTCACGGCCCCGAGGGCCCGTGTGGCTCCGCGGGGCCGGGCCCCACTCACCTTCGCGGCGGGCGGCAGCGAGCAGAGGCCGCAGGGAAGCCTCCCCACCCGGCTCCGCCGCCGCCATGGCCCCGGCGCTGCCGACAGGGAGCCGCCGCCACCCTTAAGGACACCGCGCCGGCGGCGGGGCCGGGCCAGGCCGCCTTGGCGGGGCCTTCAGGGCCGGAACACCTTAACGGGCCCCGGCCGCCGCCTCTCCCGTAACGAGCTCCTCCTGCGGGCCGGCTTCACCCCTCGGGTCCACTTTACCCGCCCCGGGGCATCCGCTAAGCCCCCAGCCCAGCTGGTCCCGCCGGTCCCCAGCCCGCCCTCACCGGCTGCCCTGCGCCCGGCCCGGCCTCCCCCGCCCCGGCCAGCCCTTGGCTGCCCCCTCAGCGGCCCAGAGCCCTCCGAACTGACTAGGGACTACTTGTACCTGCCAATAACTGTTAGTAACAATCTCATAGCTGCCTAGTAACTGCCTAGTAACTGCCTAATTACTGTAAGAGCCTAGTAACATTGTAGTAACTGCCTGGTAACTACTAGTAACTACTAGTTACCAGCTCAGTGTCTGCCTAGTAACTTCTTTGTAACTGCCTAGTATCTGCCTAGAAGCTACTAGTAACTGCAGGCCTCTCCCCTCACCTTGGGTGGCTCCTCTCCGTCCCCGCACCCAAACCACCCCCAAAATCCCCCAAATCGCTGCCACTCCGCCAGCCGGCCCTCCCCTCCACCACCCCATCGATCCATCCCTCTTCAGGGCTGAATTCCCCTCAGCCCCCATTATGCCCACCCCCAGGAGAACAGGCAGTCTAATTTCCCCCAAATTTTCCCCGCTGTTGCCCCAAAAAGGGGTTTCATCGGGACGCAGGGCCCACCCTCGCTTTGCAGGTGATRACATTTAGCGTTTAAAGCTGAATTATAATGACAGGACAAGTCYGAGGAGCACCCACCTAGGACAGTTGGTTTTTTCCCTTCTTTTTTTTCCCTTTTTTCTCTCTAATTCATGACTTGTCTGAGTACTGCTCACCACAGTCCAAAGCTGCTGTGATTAAATTTGATAAAACTGTGCTTTGGATAATTTTTTAGAGGGCAGTAGAGGGTGCTGTTTGTTCTCCTGTTAGGAGGATGGGGCCACTCACCCCTCCAGCCCAATATCCAGGCAGATCCGAAGTGCAGAATAACCTGCTTGGTGCCCCAAAATCAGCATGCCTCTCTGGCTGGCTTTGAAATTCAATGTGTTTGCAAGGGGTTGAAAGTAGGGTCACTGCTCCAAATAAGTATTTAAAAAGCAGGAATCCCTGTTACCAGCCTCTTTTGGCTCTCTCCAACTTTCCTGGTGTTTTTTTTTTTCTCAGATTGACAGTTTTACCCCCGTATTTTTGCACACRGCTGGGTCTGAAACCGTGGCCCGGTGGTTCTAAGGGTGTGATGCGCAGCCAGATGGCTGATCTCCTCCTGTACCACCTGGCTGAGCACACACCACCGTGGCATTCACCGGGCTGGAAGGGGAGAAGTGAGACTTCTGTTACGCTCTGTCTCAGCCAAAATGGGTTTTTTTGTGATCTGAAGGGGTGAGAGGTGCATTGTACTGGGTACACCATGGATGTCTGACTGTGCAGAGACTGCTCTGTTGTAACTCTGTCCTGGAAGGACTTTGATCTGTTGGTTTTAGTTGGCTACTTTGAAAAGATATAATTATATTCTTTGTTATAGTTATATTCCTTGTTATTCTATTCTATTTATATTCTTTGTTATCTGGGAATCAGAAACAGTATTTAGTGTGATTAATGACTGAGTTCAATATAGCCACACTTCAAATTGGGTTTTTTTGAGAAAAAAAATCGGCACCTAATTTTAAGGTGCTAAAGTACTGCAGGCAAATACATGTATCTAAAAGGCACTTACACCCAGGGGAATTAAACATGGGTAACAGGTGAGACCAGAGCATCCTGACATCACGTATCGCACAAGTAGGGCATTGCAATTAAAATTATAATTGCTTGTAGGGGCTAATTGCCTCTAATGACTTTTCTACGCCGCACAACGTAAATGCTGGGAGGTTTGTGCTGACAGCTCCACAACGGCTCTGGMCCTCCTCAGGACGAGTGGAGGAGTCTGATTGTTTGGGGAAGATTGCTCATAATCACATGAACACCCGGATCACCCTGAATTTATAGAGTTGTGGATTGATATTGTTTGTGCTTGGCACGCTCGGGCAAACTATAACACAGGATATTTGTGCTGAAGTGTGATACCATACTTCATTCGCAGGTGAGGAAAATTGCCGGAAGCTTTTAGCAGAAGATGCTGAGCAGTTCTGTGACTGTCTTGAAGACCACGATGATACTTCCCACTGCCTTGGCAAAGTAAAGCATTTCTTTCATAGTCTAGGGATGCACAGGAATTACCCTCTTTATTTGTCTGCACCTCGCTTTCCCTGTTAAAACAGACAGGTTTTTCAGTGCAGCATGGAGGTGTGGGAAGAGGTTTGCAAATGTTGATATCTGTGCGGTGCTTAGAGATCCAGGACGAAAGAGCATCAGGTGTCCTAGGGGTGGAAGGGTGAGATTAGCAGGAGCCAGCCCTGTGACGTGCTATTAAATGATAAAAAAATGCTGAACAACAATCTGGGCTAGGTTCATTTTCCACAGCAAGGTTCACTTTTGTATATGGAGGCCTTCCCTTGTCTCACCCTGAACTTGTTCTGGCTGCTGGGGGCAGAGAGCAAAGCAAGGGCCTGGCTTCTCACGGGCTTGGTCTCACTGCTGCACCCTCCTTTTCCACTCAGGTGGCTCAAATTCCCCCATCTCTTCCACGGCTGAGCATTGGAGGTGGGGAGAGACCTCAAATGCAGCGCCTTTTCAAAGAGGTTTAGTGCATCCAAACTTGTGTGAATATCTAAGATGACCTGCTTCGCTTCCGCAGCCCGCGCCAAACTGCTGCTGTCCTTCCAGCTCCCTCCACGCTGCTCCGTGTGCCTGCCAGCACCGGCATTTGGGAAGTGACACCCCTTTTCCAGGCTCTGGTGGCAACAGAGGATGCCGAGAATTTCAGGGTGTGTGTTTCGCTTTTATTCCTGCCTCTAAACACGCCGTCCATCTCCTAGAGGGTAAAAATAAAGCAGCATTGTTTAATTTCTGGAAAAAGCCAGATGACAGTGGAAGGGGTCAGAAATATGCATACCAGCCCTCCCTGTCCTACTGTCTCAGCTGTTGCTTCCTGAGAGACAGAAGCATGTGGTTTCTAAAAATACCCTGCAAAGAGAATACGTTCTCTCTCCAATGGGAGAGTATAAATTAATCCGAGTCGTAACATATACAGCTGCTTGTGGCTGGGAGAAACAATTCCAAACGTGGTTTTCGGAGGGGGGTTTCCTAATGAAGCAGAAGTCCTTCCCTGCATAGGTTGGCAATATTGTGCGGAGGATCTTCACCTCCTGCCTCTCCTGCTCCCACCCCCTCGCCCTCCTATGGGAAACGGTGGGGCCGGGGGTGGGGGGAGGCCAGCCCTTTTATAAGCGTGGTCTTGCGGCAAGTTGATTTAGCTCGCTTCCGAGATACCCACTTCCCAAGCCTTGGGGGTCCTTGGGATGACCAAAGGGGGAATGGAGTCAGTCGAAGTGTTCACGTCTGAAGGCAAAGGCAGGGGCTTGAAAGCGCAGAAGGAATTCTTGCCCGGGGATGTCATCTTTGCGGAGCCAGCCTACGCTGCTGTGGTTTTTGACAGGTAAGAGAAAAGCACTTCTAAAACACAGACTGAAAGTCATCTCGATGCAAAATTTCATCTGGCCGGGTGGGTAGAAGTTTGAAAGCATCTGGACAGCATCAGAGAAGGGTGTGAAGGGAAGTCAGAAGCACTTCTGTAAAGATGCGTTCACAGCTTACAGTGAATGTTCTTCCCAGGGCTCAGATCAGCTTTTTTACTTTTAATATGGCGCAATCTGTTTCCAGGATGTGATCTTGCAAGGTCCTCGGTGCTGTCTGCTTTTACCAAATGTTGTGAAAGTTATGTGTATTCAGTGCCTCACAAAACCGGACCCATGTTACGCTCCGGTGAAGTGCCAGGAGTTAGTGTAATTCAGGTACAGCAATCTCAGACTGACTTTGCTGAAGCCTCCGATGTATAATGCACGGTAAAAGTGAGTTACATTGCGCTCTGCTCACGTGTACCACCTCCCAGCTGTACACGCAGCTTCATCGCCCGCTGCCTTCAAACTAGAAGCTAGTGGGGATCTGCAAGTAACGCTGTTTCTGTTGAAGTGATTTTATATTTATAGCTAGCCGAGTTAACTGGAGACAAGTTTCTGCTTTCACTCTTGCAGGAGACTGGTTTTAAATTTTTGTTCATACTGATGTAGCCAGAAACTGAATTCTGGTGCAAACGCATTTTTCTTTCCTGCTGCTTGTTTCAAGGACGAACAACATTCGATCAACCTGCACTGCCGGTGTGGTGGGTAGGTGCTCACTTCTGCCCCTCAAATCAGTGGAAGATTCACTTAAATACCCTGAAAGCTAAAAGACACAAAGAACCAATTTCTATGTTAATCTCCCATGGGATAAATCTCAAATAAAGCCTCAGACGTGAATGGAATTTGTTCAGCCTTATAATATGCTAACTGAGAACAGAATTTGGCCCAAACTTTTTAAACGAGGAGCTAGATGTCAGCTGAAGGTTTCATTCTGGGCTTAGGAAATTTGTGAGCATTCTTCAAGGGCGTCACGGTGAGTCCCGAGACTGATTTTTTTTGCCCCAAACTGCCAGTGACTTTAGTGAAGTTCTGCACACTAAATAGGGTGGTGAGTGATTCTGCCTAGCTGAGCTTTCCCTGATTTAATCAACTCCGCTAATGAAGTCTGGGACGCCAGCAGAGCTCATGCTGCTGTTTTAATCCCGGTCATCTTGTAGCTGAAGCTGATTCGTGCTACTGTGTGATCTGGCAATAGCAGAGAATTGGGGATTAAATGGACAGAGCAGGAAATAAGTTTTTTTGYGTCTTTCTTTCACTTTTTCCTTGCCCTTATACTGTCAGTGGGTGAACATGTTTATGAATCTTTACAATAGCAGCAATGACACTTTTTAGTTTGTATTTTAATATGTCATTGCAAGAGCTTACGTTAAAAATGTCACTTTTTATTTTAAAATGTTAAGTTCTTGAATTCTTAACCCTGAGTTCAATTACAGTAGTTAGTGACAAAACCATCTCTCCTTGACGTGTCCTTCTAGCTCTTGTGTTTTAGTTTCACTTGTGTCACTAGCTGGAATCTTGCTGTAATACTGTTTGCTTTGGAAGTGCCTATGGACAATGATTTCTCCCATATGCCATATTAAAAATACTAATTATCCTTTAAACCATTGAAAATATTTTGCCTTTTGATTGCTGGTTGAGAATTTTTTTTCTTCTACGTGAAACGTTGCGAGCATCATGCATAGAGTAGAGCTGCCCATGTTGAAGAGTTGCAACTTCACTGCATTTTCAAATGTCACTTGTGTAATGTGAGATAAGGGGAGAAACTATCACCACATCGGCTCTTAGACTGCAGACTGTGTCTTAGGCTTAGATTTCCAACAGAAAACCTTGGATGGRGAGAGATGTTCTTCCCTCCCTCCCCAGGCTGTGTTTGTTTAGCTCCCAGAGGGCAGACCCAGACACTGAGCAGCAAGGGGATAAGGTAAACACATCCCTTCTCTGCAGCTGCAGAGGATGGGGATGGCTTCAGTCATTCTTATCTCTCTGCTTCTTCTTCATGCTGCTGTGCAATAGTAATGCACTCTCACCCTTGTGTGGCACATTTCATCCCAAAGCACTTTATATACGTCAGTGGTGAAATGCATTCCCAAAATCTCCGAAGCGGGCAGAGCCAACTAAATGCTTGTTGGTTAGTGCTCGGCAGGGAGTATCCTGGGCCTGAGATATAATGGAAACATGCATTTGTCTTGTGAAAACTGCTCTGATGTTTTTCGCACACACAGGGCTTTGGTTTTGAAGGTACCTTCTACCGCTATCCCAGGGTATTGCATGTAACCCCCATTGAACTGATTGCTATCGAAGAAGGGTAGCCTGGATCCTTGAAGGACCTGCAAGAATAAATCCACACTAGGCCATGGTGGCTGGTTTTGCCCTGAAAGAACTGCTGTTGCGTCTGCATGGATGAAGAGTCCAATGAAGAGGCATGTGTTTTTCCATGCCCACAAACAAGCATTTATAGGTCCTAAAACGGGTGTTGAGCCTACACTGTTAAAAAGGATCTCGCCCTGCATTGGGAAACCCAAAGTCCAGAGTCCATCATCCTAATTCCACTCAGCATCTTCATCTCTTGCTGAAAGCAATGTATGTGTGTACTATGGGAAGGGGGTTCCAATATGAGTGGTTGGTAGGTTTAATTTTTCAGCTCAGGTCCTACCAAATAGGTGACCAGATTTTCCACAGAGCTCTGCTTTCTTTCTGTATAAAGGCCACCATGGAAGCACAAAAGTGCAGAGTACTTGGAAAAGTTGGTCTGTGCTTTGCAGCCCTTTGAGGAGCTTAGTTCTTTGGGAAGTCTGGTCCCAGTGTGGATGCTGAGCCCCTGAAATCCTGCCCCTGATTTTGCTGTTGAAACCAATTTCTGTATGGATGTCCGTCCTACTACAGTGGCCACACTGCAGTCTTCTGTGTGACTACGTATGATGTGGGAACACAGCAGGCGAAGCGAAGGTCTCTTTTTCAGATTAGTAGGAGCAGCTCTTCAGAGATACAACATAGTTTTCTTGGTGTGGCTGTACTACAGGATGGAGAAAGCAGCTTGTGTTTGTGCCCAGGCACAAAGCTGTCAATAGATGGGAGGTGTTACTGTTCAGAAACAGGGGAGCCCCATAAAAGCTGATCATCATTTGACCTGGTGAAGAACATAATTATGAAATGAAAAATTTGCATTATCTGCTATAGGTGTTTAACTTCAGGTGTGTAAGTGAGAAACCCCTCCATAGGGCTGTTGCGTTGCAGAAACCTACCTTTCATACTCTGAGAAACTATTGGAAGAACAAACCTCTTTGCCCCAACTGTACAGGGATCTAGGGAGCCTGAACAACTGATCTTGGCACCCAGTGTTAGGTGCTCACAGCAGAAAGTGTGGATATACTACGTTTTGGGCTTAAATGATGCAAAGGCCCTTCTCTATATATTGATGTGAGGAACTGCAGAAGTAATTTGGACTTGAGGCTGTCACCCAAATGCACTGTATGAATGTCTGTCTTTCAGTAGGAGGCTGAGTTTGAGGAGGTGTTGAGAATTTTATTTTGCCAGGAAAAGGAGAAATGTTTTCTTCAGCAAAACTCTATAATCAGCCATCATACTCCGAGCAAGTAAGACCCATCAATTTAACTGGACCAACCTATAGGGTGATGTGATGGCTTGTCCAGCAATATGCTTTGGGATTCAGCTTGCAAATTAAGACACCCAAAACTAAGGTCTGCGATGAGTGTCTGCATAGAGCTAAGGGCAGGATTCAGTTGCCATAGGTGTTTAGCATCATTTGAGATGTCCCGGGGTGTCTGAGACATCCTCTTAGGGCTGACAGGTACAAAACAGGATTTATGAGAATCAGGCCTCCTCTCAGKCCAGATGGGTGTCCCTGCAGAGCCTAAAATAACACTAGGCTCCTATGTCCAGGCAAGTGAAGCCAGCCCTAAGTGCCTGTTATGATCAATGGAGCACTATAATGTGCTCCGAACACAGACACCTACCTTTGAGCTGAATGGCTTTCCAGACCCCACTGAGTGTTTTGGTGGGATCTCTACTTAGGCACTAAGGGTACAGATGAGCACATCTAGGTGTCTAAATCTGCAGACTGCATCCCACCCTGGAAGCCCCTGAAGGTCACAGGGACCCTGAAGGTCCCTGAAGGTCCCTGAAATCATTGAGGCTGGTGAGGGCTTGTACTCTTCAACCCAATGATGGTCATCTGAGCAGCAGTTTCTTACCCTGTGCCAGAGACTTTTAGTCCAGAAGTACATAAAACTCAAAGTGAAGCTAAAGAAGGTTCCTATAGACATCAGCCAGCACATAGTTTCTTAGATTTTAAGGCCAGGGTATGACTCACAAGGCTAACCCTGCTCATTGCAGGGGGTTGGACTATATGACCTTTAAAGGTCCCTTCCAACCCAAACCATTCTATGATTCTATGATTCTATAACCTTTTGCTTAACACAGTGGTTACCTGGCRTTGACTCCTGCGTCAAGCCTGTTACTTGTACCTGAACTAGAGCCGGCTGTTTAGAGAGACGGTGAATACTGGTTGAAAGGAGGTGTAGAACTCAGTGTGATCTCCAGTATTTTGCTGTTTGGATGAAATGCAGACACACTCTCTGATCTGTGTTTGAATCAGCCTTGCTGTTATCAGCTGAAATAGCACCTGGAGAACACCAGTGTCAGGCCTGCTTTGCCCTAAAATAGATGCAGAAGGTTGGAAATATATCTTCTCCAGGGATTCTTTGCCTTTGTTGGGGTCATTTTTTGATTTGCAAAGCCCCTGTGCATTCCCCATTGACATTACCTCTCACTGAAGCTTTCTCTGGTGCTCTGCTTACATGCCGGGGTTTAATCCTTCCCTCCTCCCTCTTCACTTTCTCTTTGAAGATCCCAGGTCTCCTTTCCTCACTGCTACCTTCAGGACGATGGCATTCCCGTTGCCTGGGCTCAATGTACAGTATGTGACCTTCTCCTCTGGCATGTCAGTTGGCTCTCAAGCCTGTAAGAGTTTACATTTCCTATGGGCATGGGGATGCCTGATATATCTCTGTCAACCTTTATCAAGAGAAGGTTTGCTCTTTAAGCAGGGGGTTTGGGAGACAGTAGTCAAGGCAAACAGTGTCATGTGGTAGAAAGCCAAGATCACCTGAAGATCTCCTTGATGAGTGATCTGCAAATTGCTAAAAACTTGAGATCATGCAATTTTTGCACTCCTTTTTGATGTATGAAGCAGGCCCAAAACATTTTCCAAGGGAAATGTGGGGACCTCCATTATTGTAGCTGGGATGACCTAGGGATATAAGAAATGCAAAATTTTCCATAACAGTATGACTCTGAAAAGATTATGGAAGCAAATTCTTTGAGTTGATACCAATAAAAACTGGGAGCTAATGTGATCATATTCACATTGTTTAAAATTTTCTGGGGTTTGATTTTTTGTTAWTATCTCATTTGTGTAAAAGCTTAAATAAAACCTGGGAGAAAACCTAGTTTTTTAAAGGAAACCACACCCACACCTCTTTAAAAAGAGGCTGAGAAAGCTTGTGATGAAAGACTAAAAGTAAAATAGTCTAAAATTAGTTTAAAATAAATCCTCCACTCAAATAAGACAAACTAGGATGTGTCATCCCTGACATTTTAAAGATAAAAGTACTAAGTTCCAACCCCCTTTTTTAAAGAAGCAAAACTATTCTTATGCTAATAATTCACCATTATAGSTATCCTCAGTAGAAGCCAGCTATTGAATATCTCCCTTTTCCTTTCACTGCTGAAAGAGTAGGTGCATTTCCTTAGGCTGTTGTGTTTAATGAAGTGTTACATCCTCTGCTTTGAAAGCCAAGTGGACTTTGCCTACATCTTAGGCTGTTCTTATGCYGTCCTCTGTAGGACGTTGAGGAGAGAGATGCCTAGCCAGCCAATAATAAATATGAAGCAGGTGGACTTAGGTGTAAGTTAGGTCGTCTGTGTGCGTCATCTGTCATGTACAGAATAGCATAAACTCATATTAAATAGTTTGTGAGCTTCTCACCATGTCCATTAGCTATTCAATGAAATCCTCCTTTTATTCCTTTGCACTACAGCCGTCTCACCTTGCTTTTCCAGATCAGTGAATGAGATGCTGTGGGTGCTGGACGGGAAATGATTGGCAGATGTTTGGGTTGTGCATGTCTCAGAGATGAGGTTAATATACTTCCTGTGGCAGTGCTCAGCCCTCTGTCCTGGCAGGTCCAACAGATATTAATCCATCTGAATCCAATCCAAGCAGTCAAAACAGCCCTTTGTTTCTTCTGCTTTCACTGAGAGCCGTGCTTGTGGGAGCCGTGGTTTAGTTGACAGTGCTCTGTCACCTCTTGCATTTGTTGGCTGGCACATTGAATCATTGCTTTTGTGACTGTAGCTACGTCCAGGATTAGTAGTAGTTGTGTGTCTCATCTACGTAACATCAGAGCTCATGAGCCCCTGCGAGTTGAGCTTGGTTGACACTTGGATGAGAGGCCAAGGAAACYTGAGACTCCCCAGAAAGTCATTTAGTGAGTCAGTCAGTGGCACCTGCCCTCCAAGTCAGTCCTAAACCCCTGACCTGGCAAGGCTTCGACAGACTGGACAAATCCCTGTGCTAATGAAGATCCTGCTTTTGGGCAGGGTGAAAAACAGGAGTTCTCACTATGTGTGGAAGATGGCAGTGAATGAATGGCCAGAGATCACCCCAGAGGCCATGGTGTATATAGACACAGCAGAAAGCAGTTGTATTGTCCCTGTGTTAAAGCAAGGGAAGCCGAGCACCAAGTCTCTAACAGTTCAAACCTCCAGGGCTCCTGTGGAGGTACCATACATCTCTCCAGAAACCTTCAGTGCTGCCTGGCCATGCAGCATCCTGACCACATGGGCATGGGCTGCTCTTTTTACAGGGAGAGGAGCTCCATCRGGGTCACCTGGAGCCATTTTGGGTTGTGTTAAACACTTTCTAGGCCAGACAGAGAAGGCTTTATAGATCGGAGATTTCCACAGGCTGAGAGACTTGGGTTTAACCTGCTGCTCCCCCTGTCCTTGGGGGACCTTAACCATTGCAGAGGGGATGACAGGGGAGACTGTGGACCACTGCAAGTCTTTGATGTCCTTGGTGTTGTCTACCTCCAGGACAGATGGCATCAGAGCCTGTCATAAGGTCCAGCCCTGGGGCCAAGGGAGAGCCCCACTTTGCCATCCCCTTTCAGGGCRTCTGGCTCTGAGCTCCTCTGAGACAGCAGGAGTTTGCATGACTGCCTAGGGGGACCTCGGGCACCTGCTTGCAGGGTCAGTCAGTGCTTGAGCAATTTTTGTTGAAGATTTAGGCAATAGATCTCAAATACCTGTGTCTCCTGATTTTTTTACTGTKCCAAGAGTTGAGCCCAGGCCTCTGAAGTCCTGGTAATACACATTATCAATAAATCCAGTCTTCTTTTAAACCATTTCTGAGCACGGAGGATCCCATGAGGGTTTTGTGAGAGATGCGGTATTTCTTATACCTGCCAGTCAGATTATCTATGAGTAATTGTGTCTGCAGTTTCAATACCATGTGAACTGTTCCTTCGCCTCCTTGGGAAGTCTCGTATAACATTTTTTTGTGCATTTCTGCATCTCCTTAGAAACGAGGGCTTTCCAGGGCTGGTGGTAAGTTCCACCAGTTGGGTTTGCTTGGAAACCCTATGTGACAAACAGCAAAATGCAAAGCCAACATTTCAGTATTTATCTGTTCTGAGAGAGAGCTGGGGGGAAACAAGCCCCTGTTTGAGGACTCGGGTTTTGCTGCATTGTGTTCCCTTTACAGGGAAACTTCTTTAACTGTCTTTTCACTTTCTGACTGCCCTCAAAGCATGCAGGCGGCAGGAGGGAGCCCCATTCCCTGCGTGAGATATCTCCCCGTGCTTCCCGTCACGACGTAACCACATGGGTTTTATCAGCTCGCTGGCTCTCCTTTGCCTTACAAGGAGTGTAATCTCTCTTGCACCTCTCTGCCCCCCTGACTTGACAGCTGACAGAGCACAGCCTCGCATTTCTCACCAGCTCCCAGCTCTTTCATTTGACTTAATGGAGCTGGCTGCATACCCCTTCCCGGACATGTGCTCCCCCCTGCCCCATCCCAGGTGCTTACCTCACGACGGGCTCCCTCCCGTGCACGGGCACTACTCACTGTCATTTTCCAAACCTCATTTTTGCACATGGTTTTGTCTGCTGCAGGTCGTCCTGCTTTACATCAATGGCCCTCTGCTTTAAATTAATGGCCCTCTTCATCCTGCAAGAGCCAAGGCGCAGGGTGGATTGTGTCAGCAGCTCATGCAATAGTGCCAGAGGAATGAAAGTGCATTTTAAGTGTACTGTGATAGATATAAATATGCATACGTATGTTTAAATATATATCTGTACAGTGGAGAGGCAGAACAGTCTTGGGGCTGGGGACTCTGGGGCTGTCGGTCTGATTCCCACAGCTTCCTGTGGGATCATCAATACATTTTTTATTTCCTTGTGCCTCAGTTTCCCCACTATGGGCTGTGGATGATGATAATGTTCCCTTGGTAATGAAGCCTCTGTGGTCAGTGAGCTTTTTGCAATGAGAACCTCCCTCCTGGGGCCTGCAGTGTCCGAGTGATGGGAATATAAAATCTCCCGTACTGTCGAGCCTGGCTGGAGGCAGAGATAAAGTGGGCAGTTGCCTGGAGAAGCAGACAGCTGGGGGCACCAAATCAGGCAGTGAAAAGCCTTCTCTAGCAGCAAGGGAAAAGTCCCAAAGTTGTTTGGACAGGAGATCAAAGTGTCTCCCCCTCCTTCCCAAGGAAGGAGCAAACAGCTGGATATGTGAAAGGGGCACATGGGGGAGGTTTTGTCTTGGTCTGGGACCCTGGACACTCTCGGAGGGAGGATATCAGGTTAGACTTCTTCTTCAGTATCCTCTGATATATTCCCCCCACCAGCCCTTGGTTATAGTTACATACATACAATTGTAGGATGCTTCTTGGAAATCCTGTTTTGAACCCTGCTCCTTTTGAAAGGTGTTTCCCAGTTATGCCATGACCATCTAACTCACAGTAACCTCTCAACTAGTTAAACCACAGAGCCAGGAGCAGGAATAGCCGGTGAGCAGCACTTATTGCTGCTGGCACCAGAGAAAGACACGTCAGGCTTTTGGATTTGGAGGAGAAATCTGCATTGCTAGCCTGTCTGCAGGAAGGCTTTAAGTGGCCTAAAGAGCACAGTGCTAAAGCTGATGCTGGACTAAACAGGGAGGACTTCATGTCCTGAGAGCAGAGCACATCCTCACATCAGGCACTGTGCTCATTATCTTTAACATTTAACAACATCCCCATCGGTGGCATACTCTGCGCCACTGGCCAGCACTAAATCATTGACGTTCTCAGCTCAGCAACATACCAGCCTTGTGAAGATCCCCTGGATTTATTAATAAAATCTTATGGTGGTCATAAATGCAAGTACTGCTCCCTAAACTTGGCATTACAGCCAGCTCACCCCATGTCCTACCCCATCCAGTGCTCCTGCGAGCTCTTGAGAGTTCATCTTTCTTCTGTCTTCAGCTGTTTGGTGTTTCTTGTCCGTCCCTGAGCAGCTGAAAATCCACTTGTCCTTTGGCAGTCATGCCTGGGGATTTGCTGAGCGGCTGGAAGCCTGCCCTGGTCCCTCAGACCTTCCCTAATCCATGCTGAGCGTCTGTCTGGAGCCACTGGGAGAACCCCAAACCCACCCAGCCTGGGGCTCTGTGCTGCTGTATCCTGACGGTGGATAGCCAGGAGACGTGTCACAACCAAGGGAAGGAGAAGACATAAAACACTCTGTGGTGAGAAGATCCACCTTGAAGGAGGCTGTTCTGTTGGCTTCCTCATGTTATTTCCAACACAATGCCACTATTGCCAAGTACAATACCTCCTGTACAGCTACACCTTTGGCCTGGTGGCAAAAAGAAGTGACAAGCAAAGCTGCTTTTTAATCCATGGAAACATATCTTGGTTTCAAGCAGCACAAACACAGGGTTTCCCTATGCAACGACCTCGATCTATCAGTCTTCTTCGTTGTGATACACCTCTGGTCTGCTCACTAGCAGAGCATTTCTGATGTATATTTTTATCCCCACAGCATGCCTGTGCCTAAGGAAAGCTTAGGAGAGCAGTTAGGACGGCTCAGAGCCATGCTCCTGTTTGGTTCCTCTCGCCCAATGTTTTCCTAAGTCTCTTGGGCATGGTGGTGGCCACTGCTCCATTTTGTGACCTGGTCCATGCGGGGCCCAGGAAAGCCTTAGTGCTTGGGGAGGGGTTCACTTCAGCCAAATTCAGAGGCTTTGCAGGCAAGTGAAGCTCTCAGGCTGGCTCTTTGCCTTCACATTCTTCTTTGTGCTTGCCTGAGCCACAGACTCATTAGGCATCTGCTTTCTGCTCAGCAAATGGGTGGCTGGTGCTTCAGCATGGGGCAGACAGAAAACGAAAACAGACTGAAAATCCTATGAACAGCGGCAGTGCTGAGGAGGAGCAGATAAGCTGCAGACAAGAGGGCTGAGAGCTGGGGAATGCTTTATTGCTGCCCTCCTTTAAACAAAATATTTGTCTCTTTGACGTAGCCAAACAGAAAAGCAACAGCACTGGGCAAGCACACAAGGATTAAGCTGGGTGGGAGGTTTCTCCGTCCTCCCAGAGAATCTCGAGGGGTCCATCCTTAGTGGCTGTGGGGAGCCCAGGGACGCAAAGCTGGCAGGACCCTCACTGGGTGGAGCTGGCCCTTCACTGAGGTATGAGCCAACGGGTCCTTCTGTCCTTCCAGCCTGACGCATGTCATCTGTCACACCTGCTTCAAACGACAGGAGAGGCTCCACCGCTGCGGCCAGTGCAAGTTTGCCTACTACTGCGACCGGACCTGCCAGAGAGCAGCTTGGCTGAACCACAAAAATGAGTGCTCCGCCATCAGGAAGCATGGCAAGGCACCCACCGAAAACATCAGGTGAGAGCTGGCCCCCCGGGGCTGAGCCGGCAGCATGGGGATGGTGGGAGAGGACAGGGCAGCCCTCCGGAGGGTGGCAAGGAAGACCTGGGTGGCCTGATTTGGACAGGGTGGAGGTGGGAGACAGTTTGGGAAAGGACAGGAGCATCCCTGAGCTGATGGGATCAGGACCTGGAGGAGCATCCGGGGTGCGAGGTGGTTGTGCTCCTGCTTTTCTTTTTGGTGCTGGGCCGCAAAAACTCTACTGCAGCTGAACGTGGTGAGGCAAACCCGCCCGGGGTGGTTTAGGAGGTGTGGAAAAGTGGGGAGTAGGTGGAAAAGTGGAAGACGAGATGGGCTTTTCCCAATTTGTCTACAGGATGCATTGATTTGGATTCACATCCTGGTTCCGTTATAAGAAAATGAGAGGAATCCCCAAGGAAATGAGAGCTGTTGTGAAGGGCTGGAGACTTGGGCGTCTGTAGCACTTCTCCAGATGGGAACATAGATGCTGGGGCAAAACCCTGCATCTGTCTCCTTTTCCTTCAAAAGCCCGCGGATGGTGACCAGCCATCAGCCATCCAATGCTGAGCCTGTCTCAGTCTGTCTGCACACAATTTCCCACCCATGAAATGAATTTCCATCACCCTTTGGTCCTTATCCTTGCACTGGGTGGTGGTGCTAACGCCTGGGGCTCTCTCCTGGCCAGGCTGGCTGCCCGCATCATGTGGAAGATAGAGAGGGAAGGCAGCGGGCTGGCAGAGGGCTGCCTGGTCTCCATCGATGACCTGCAGAACCACGTGGACAGCTTTGACGAGGAGGAGAAGAAGGAGCTCCGTGCTGATGTGGAGAGCTTCCTCGAGTTTTGGCCGCCCCAGAGCCAGCAGTTCGGCATGCAGTACATCTCTCACATATTCGGAGTGGTATGTCGGAGGGGTGGGACAGCAAACGGGGGGGGCTGCTTTTAATGCCAGCTCCCCGGAGAAAGTCTCCAACTGGCCTGAGTTGAGGATGCCCGAGTTCATCCCTCTCTTGCCCTTAAGAGGCCATAGTGGTTGGGATAGCTGAGACTGGCATTTGCTGCAGGCAGTTTGAATACTGCTGCTATTCCCCATCTGCATCGCTTCTGCACTGACACTGGGAAACTGAGGCACGGCAAGGGCAAGGTCTGAAACCTTTTATCTGTCTAACCATGCAGGCAAGTGGCTTGCTCAACCGTAGGTGCTGCATTGTCATCACAAGTCCCACTGGGCATCTCTCTGCACCTGGGAGAGCTGAGAAAATCTATTTAAATACATTTTTAGTAAATATACTTAGAATATGTTTGAATATAGCAGATCTGTTTTAGTATATACATTAATGTCTATTATATATTGTGTGCATAGATTTTTACATGTATATTATAAATATATATTTTTATATATCTATAATAAAAATAGGTAAAATATACTAAATATATTTAATAATATATTTAATAACTACAAATTTTTGTTCTCAGTGTAGCAGAGAGGGAAATTCCCAGCAGCCAGTTCCGGCTGAGCCGCTCTGCCCCCAGCCCTGGTACAAGTCGGTGTATCCCGAACTGCACTAACCCCTCAGCTAGCAACACTGCCTGAGGGGCCAGGGTGAGCTGAGCTGAGACGCACACTCTGCTCGCACCTCTGCTGATGGCTGGTGTGGTGGAGAAGTTGGCTTTGCCAGCCCTAGCACAGGGAGGACAGACAGCATCCTTTCGTACCCACCCCGCAAAGAAAATCCAGTCCACTGTGCACRCAGAGACCTGTGGTCTAGTGACTGACATAACTTGCCCATGCAGAAGTAAGGAAGTACAGATAAAGTACAGAATCAGTTAAGAAAGGAAATAAAACTATTAACAGAGTAAAATAATTAGCAGCCAAGTTAATTATTTCCTTTGGTATATCCTATCGCATTTTCTCTTTGCAAATATTTCCTTTGTTTATGTTTGCGATTAAAAACTGTCCCATTCATGTGTGATAATAATGTACCAAATAGAAAAGCATAATAATTTATTCTTGGCATATATGTCACCCAAAAGTAGTCATTCTGAAAATTGTTTGGGACTCATAACAAACAGTACTAATTGTTTTTTATAAGCTCTGTGGGCCATCCAGCAAACGTGACAAGGTTGAATGCAGCTCTCAAGGTTAATTTCTAACTGATACCTGTTTTAATAAGCGTGAACTTTGCTTTCTGTCTAGGCTCTGCTTGAACTGCCTCAAATTCATTTTCCTGTGACCTTTTTCTGAATTATTTGCAGGAAACGAATGTAAGGAAACCAATGCATGGTCAAACCAAATTTATCTTAGACATCCCAAACGAATATTAACAGCAAATATTCTGCGTATTTACTCAGCTTTTYTCTGAGTTCGTCCATCTGCATGAGTCCTGCATTGCTTCTCTTCTGATGTTTTATCCCAACTAAAGATGTTGTTTCTACAAGTACTTTCTGCAATAATCTCATAGGCACTCCTCCTTTCTCCTTAAAGTTTGGAGATGGGATGCTGGAGATACACCTCTTCTAAAGCATCAGCGGGAATTGAGAAATCCTGAATGTAGCTGAGTTCAGCTTTTTCTCCCTTAATGCTTCTTCCTGCCTATGTTTTGGGACTAGATCAACTGCAACGGCTTTACCCTCAGTGACCAAAGAGGACTGCAGGCTGTTGGTGTGGGAATCTTTCCCAACCTCTGCCAGGCCAACCATGACTGCTGGCCAAACTGTACCGTCATCTTCAACAACGGCAAGTGAGTGGATGTTTCTTTCCTCGGGCGCAGTGGGGATGCATCCTAACGGGCAACTCAGCAGACTCTGCGAACCCCACAGTGTCAGATCCCTGCCCCAGAAAATCTGTCCATTCTTGTTTCCTTCTCTAGCTCAGAAACAAAAAAAATCAGGATTTTCTTTCTAAAGAGGAGCTGTTTTATCTCTCATTATTGTTATTTTAAAAAATATTGTCTGATGCACTAAACAAATATACAAGGTTTGACCCCAAATCCAGTGAACCAGCAAAGAATTTTTCCCCGGTTTCTGTGAGTTTTGAAGCCAGACTCAAAATAGGCAGATGAAGTACTAATTAGCTGCCTAGTTCACCCCTTATATTGAGGCTTTATTTATAAATAGTTAAGGAACAATTACCATTAATACATTATTAAAAATTATACCGAGTCCACAGTCCAAGAATTTCTCATAACCGAAGCTTGCAATCAGCTGTGTATCACTATCTGCTGATGTGTTTATAACCATTCCTAACACAACCCTCATCTTTGTGAGAGTGTACCATCTCTATTAATCACTGATCAACTCTTTAGCAATGGGATCTTAATGACAATTGTGACTGTTATCTGCAAACCCAGTCACGTGCGAGTGCAGGATGCCCTAAGCCGCTGTGCATTCCYCGTTCCCACCCCAGTGCTGTAAGAAAACTGGGACATGTGAGATAGAAAGAGATGAAGTGGGAAACGCAGGGACGTTTCAGCAGAGCTGGGAGTGGAGGCTGCAGCTCTCAGTGCTCAGGGCAGCCTGCGGGAGGGATGCTCTGCTCTTCCCAGCCTCCTCCCAAGCCAGAACAGGTATAAACTGCTGCTGATCCAGCAAGTTGCATCATGTGCAAGAYATTAACTGTGGGAAACTGCTTGCGAAAAACTGCACAGCTACAGTATTTCATYCAAATTTTCCGCTTGGTCTTAAGATTTTATAAATTTCCATGTTCACCAAACTTTAGTGCTGTAAGTTAACCCCCCCAGCCTCCCCTTCTTTAACTAACACTTTGCTTGTGCACTCCATTTCTCACTGCTGGTTTTACCTGATAAAACTATACCAATATTTATCAAGCAGCTGGTAAACGAGCAAAGAGAAAACGAAACTGCATTAGGATGGTTACCTTGGTGGGAAGTAGGGTCTGATCCAAAGTCAGATTGGAGTCTGTGCTCTGATATCCAGTTGCCCTGGATCAGATCCATAGTGGGATGATGGAGAGCCTCTCCAACCAGCCTGGGAAGTGGAGGAGGTAACTAGCAGTGATAGCAACCCCAAAGTCTGAGTTTCTGGGTGGTAAGCAGAGGAATGGCATTTTGTTTGCCTGGCAGCTTGTTGAAGTTCCCATGTGTATCCTGTTACTGACTTTAAACCTTGACCATCTGGTTATGTTGTACAATTGGCCAGGTAAATTATGAAGGTTTCTTGTCTTTCTGCAGAAACCTGGTGATAAGCCCCTGTTGTGGGAACTGAGCTCTCTATCAGTGCTCGGGGCACAATACCGGAGTTGAGGACCCGCTAAACTCATCACACAGAGCACAGTCCTTGTTGCCGATATCCCAGTCTGATTTTCATTTCAAGCTATGTTTTAGAGAGCATGGCTACTGATGGCAGTGGAGACATTTGTGTGCAGGATAACTAACCCTATTGCACCTGCCAAACATCCGAAGCAGGTTTTGCTCATCCCCTGGCCGAGACCACTCCTAAAATCACAGTGCCAGGACAGCTCTCCCCAAATCCACCGTGGCCCAGCGATGGGTTATTCAGTTATGGCAGCTGCATAGCAAAAGCGAAGCTCTACATGCAGTGAGACATAAGCCAGGCGCTGGGAACCCCCCTTGTACCCCATCAGGACGATGTCCCGATGCTCTACACCATGTACCCATTTTTTTTTCGTTGTACTTGTACCTGTGTAAACTGCAGATGTTTGTTTTGTCTTTCAGTCATGAGGCTGTAAGATCAATGTTCCACACACAGATGAGGTGGGTCGGTCTTGAAAGCATCGTCCTTCCCCTTGCCCTGTACCCCTCATGCCCCGTGTTTAATGGAAAAGCTGCAAACAGCCCCGAGGGGCTCCCTCTGTTTGCAGAAAATTTCACTTTCCCTGTTTTCTGAACTCCTCCCCCCTGTAAAGMCCCACTAAACCCAAACCTCACTTAACTCTGCATTTTTTAGTAAATTAAAACGATAGTGGTAATACTGTGACTGTCTCCCMCACACCGAATTCCCTCCCTGCCTTCCCACTCTCTCCCTTGGCTTCCTCCGTCAGTATTTCCCCTCTCCACTTCTCATTTCTCCTCCCCTGACTACGGCAAGAGCATGAAAGTCAGAACAAGGTCTTGCTAATCTTGTACAGCCCAAAATAAAACCTTGCGTATTAGGAGATGAGAAATGATTGCATTACTGACATACTAAATAGTCCACGTTTCTTCTGCAACAAACAGTGCCYGTTGAATGCGTTGACTACAGTAGCAATACCGTGAGATGTAGGTTTCATCCTTTTTTATCATAATACCTGATTAATGTTTTACCTTTTAATGATGCCACTGTTACCTGATCCAAACTAAAGAAATCACTAAAATGTATGCAAAAAAAAGAGAAGTTCTCTGCTTAGCTCACTGTGCTTGGTATATTACAGTCAGTCCTGTTAAAAGGACACTGTTGTCTTTAAACTTTCATTTCAAGCAAACGTGCAATTTCCTCAAATAAGACGTGAAATACTTTTGAAGTGCTCTTCTTCACCATTGACGCTTACTCGGTGCATTATAGATAGGACCATAAAAATGGGCAAATGAGTTTCGCTTCTGATTAGAGGTGCTATTTTGGAGCAATTTGAGTTTTGAGCTATCGGGCACTCACTCTGCCCATGCGTGCATCTTTCAAGGTCCTTGGTGCTTGGTGCAGACACTGGGTAAAGAGCACGGGACAARCTCAGTGGGGTGCTCTCAGCTGACAGTGTCTCTTTAACTATAGCATTTAAAATATGCCATGTGTTTCCAGGCTTATCCTAAATGCTATCAATCCCCCCCACACAAGGGATGGCGGCTTAAAATATACCTATGGTGCTTAGGCTATCAGGGGCATCATAAAAGTCAGAGGCTTGATTTTGCTTCTCTGCTTGCATGACTCACTTTAACGAGGATCCCATTAAGTCTGAACAGGAATGTTTATATGTGTAAACCTTTCTGATGGGAATTGCTCTTTTTCATGCACTTCTCCTGGAGTAGCAGGTTGCACCTTTCTCTGGCTGGCATTTTCCCATGGTTGTGACATAACTAATAGCTGCCCTTCGTGACGATGGCATGTTTAGTGATAAATTTTGTATGAAATATACTGTAAGACCAGCCTCGGGGAGTAGTTTTCACAGCAGCTTTAGCGCAGCTGAAAGGCTCAGAGCTACGCCCTTGGTGCTGAGACCTTGTAACGGGAATTACAAGGGAATTACAAGGGAATTACAGTCCCTTTGCAGAAATACGATCACACAGAAAAAGTAATGTCAGAAAAAGTCATGTCCTCCCCAAAAGTCTTACTTTTAATGCAGCTGATGAGACCTTTGGGTTCTATGCCACCTATGCCTTTGGTGAGACCTTCATTGGGTCCCATCTAAAGCCCCTTGTGTTCAGGTGGGAGCCAGCAGGTCCCCCCCAGGTCCATCTTGTAGCAGACGCGTACATCAAACACGCCGCTGAGCTCAGCAGGAGGATGATCAAGGCACATGCTGCCCGCGGTGAGGGAGTCCCAGGACTGATGTACCACACTGTAGTGTGACGGTAGGGTGGGAGCTCAGACCATGGGACTGGCTTCATTTTGATAACCTGTAAGTATGCCTAGCWGCAAAAATATGTTTAACCAACTAACTGGTCTGAGCAGAGAGCCCAAGGTCACTGGTCTCAAGTGAATTATTTCTAACCGTGGATAGAGTCACTAGTAGATGGGGGAGTAGATGGATACAGAAGCACCACCTTGCAATTGGTATTTGATGGAGGTTTTTCCCACTCTGGCCAAATTCTTCAGCCAATTGTGACTGTCCAGCCCCGACGACTGAGAGATGGCCCAGAGTAACTGGGAGATTTAGCTCGTAGAGTGAAACAGCAAGGGAATAGTTTTGAGTGTCCACGTTATTTAAGACCTTTTGCAGGGAAAGACATGAGAGAAAAGCAGGTGCAAAGATCTGGCTTTCTAAAAGCCTGCCATTAAGGATTTGCTGTGGATTTTGGTTTAGTAACAGCTACTGGCCATTTCCTTGTGTTTAATATTAGCAATATCAGATCAAATGGGCTATATAAAAAATAGACTATTTCCAGAGAATTGTTTCTAAGCCTTTATGTAGAGATGCATGAAAAGGGTGAGGGTATCTCTTACCCAGCCCCCAGAGGGAATTTGTCTTAACTTTTCAGGGTGAAAACGATACCGAAAGCAGCACAGCTCGGGATCTGGGAGTCTAGCCAGGGGTGTGCGGGTAGCATGCAAAGCAGTACTTAAAAAAAGACCCAAAGTCCAAACTCAGCATTTTGCAAGGCTTGTTGGGTATTTCTGATCTCAGGGTTTTCTTCTGGCGAGATCTCCTGCAACATAATAAAAGTTTATATCTAGGTTCAGCCCCCATCCGGATAAAGTAATGGGGCTGTAATCTGTTTATAGCGCCTTTACGTATCTCTGCCAGGGACTTGCAGAGAGGCAGGAGAAACTGGTGTGACCATGTTTTTACTCTGTATTCAGTTAACCAGACTGCTGCCCATCTCTGCATTGCCTCCCTGAAGAGCTAAAGCAGTACCTTAGGGCAAGGGCTCACCTCTGCAAGGCAGGGGCAGGTAGCAGGATTTGTCCCTGACAGCTCTATGGCTGCATCTTTGCTTCTGCTGCTTCTCCAAGTCCACATCTCGTCTCCTTTGCACTCAGGATCGAGCTGCGGGCACTGAGCAAGATTTCTCCAGGGGATGAGCTGACCGTTTCCTATGTGGATTTCCTCAACGTGAGCGAGGAGCGGCGGAAGCAGCTGAAGAAGCAGTATTACTTCGACTGCGCCTGTGAGCACTGCAAGAAACAGATCAAGGACAACCTGATGCTGGCGGTGAAGGAGGGGGAAAGCAAGGTATGGTTTGTCCTGCTGCGTCCAAACCCAGAGGCRGCTGCGTCTCCTCCACCAAGGCATCTGTGTGTCTCTGTGACCGTGGTTCCTCAGCCCAGGGACATTCTCAGTAGGAACAGAGTCAGATTTTGGCAGAAGCCTGACTAGTGCCAATGTGAAAAATGAGAACAGAACTGAACCTTGATTGAGCACAACACCAATTCAAGCCCACCATGCAAGGCCAGTTTAATCCCTATTATGCAACATAAGTGCAGTTTTTAATTTAAAAAAGCCCACAAAAGTTACCTTTAACTCTAACCTAAAAGTCCATCAACAGGCAGAATGCCAAAATATTGGAAAATTAGGTCTAGAGCTGAGAAAAACACTGGCATTTAGATTGCGGGTTTTTTGGAGGAACTGAAAGGGAATCAAAGTTTTGAACAGCAGAAAGGAAAATGTGTTACAGGTGATTTGTGGTAACAGGACTAACCAGKGCTGCTGAAGCTGTATGTTTTGTAAAACATGTACCATCACACTGGCTCCAGGAAGGTGGGACGCCCGAACTTCCAGTCCCTCCTTGCAAAGGCCTATGACAAGGAGTTTGTACCATCGCTTGACATTTGTGCATGGTTGCTGTGGGCAGAATGACTGTGAAGAATTAACATGTTTGATTGTTCATTTTTAAGTAATCTGTGTTTTCCTTGGAGGTCTCACAAGTCATCAAGTGGGAGGGTGTAAGGCTGTGTCTTGATGTCGGCAGTGGGATGTGTTGCTTAGCCAGCGGCTCCAGTTTATGAGCATGCTGGTAGCTCCAAGAGTTTCTTTTTGGTTCCTCTGCCCAAGGATATAATTGCTTACGTTTTTTGTCCTCTGTGGTACTGTTAGTTCTAATCCTGCAAGCTTTGCAAAGCATATAAGGGAAGGCAAGGCAGGGCGAGAGCATTTTAATGTATTATCAAGTCATTGATCTGCACTATCGAAGAGTCATGTAACAAACCAGACAGGTCAGGGGCTGATGTGGGGCAGGACCAAACAGCAAAGGTGGGAAGAGGAACTGTGACCTCCTAGACCAGCACTACCAGCCGGAGAGGCCCAGCGAGCTGCATTTTCCTGGGAATGAGTACAAAACCCTCAGCCTCCAGCTCAGCACAGTTACCAGAAAGCCAAGCGCAGCCCTGTGATGACTCTTTCATACAGGTGGCAGTCTGGAAAGGCTGGATATTGCAGAGCAAAAGTCTCTCCTTGAGAAAGGTTTGGAGAAACAGGATTGAACTGATATCAGGGAGCTCCCACGGGAGATAGGACATGGGACTAGAGGAGATCCTTTGATTGCTGGGTCAAGTTCCCCGCTAGTGAAAAAGACCCTGCTATATGATCCCATTACTAAATTATCAAGCTTCATCTTAAAGCTCATCCTGACTACTGGAACTCCCCACTTCTAATGTAAAGCTGTCCCAGAGCTCAGTCCTCTGATGCAGAAGCATTTTTATCTGACTTTCTGTAGAAATATKTTTGAACACCTCCTCCAGTGGATGCCATAAAAAAATCTCAGCTCTCGTTCAATACCTGCTATCAAGTCTTCACCAAGCAGTGAGATGCACCATCCCCTTTTCATGAGCATTAGAGGAGCTCTGCAGCACGCAGTGGGAAGACATGCACTTTTAGTAAATGTCCTCCACAATCTGAAGTGCTTGTATAGAAAAAGCCTATAACTATGCAAGGTGCATGATTTCAGCTATTAAAAATACACTCCATCAGCAGACAATAAGTATCCAGACTGACCTCACCCGCAGAGCACGTCTGCTTGCTGCCGGCTGTATCGCATTTTCTGAATTCAGGCTCACTTGCCTGAGAGCGGCAACGCTCACAGCTGCGTGGAAAAAGCACTATGAATATATGGAGATTGACAGCTTACATCCTCAACAGCTGCTCCGACCTCCAGTCCTTCACCCCTTCCAAATTGTAGCAAAGTTCCCATTATAATGACAGCAGGCTTAGGAGTCTAGTAAATGCAAGAGAGGATTTTTATTAGACAAAGCCACTGTGGAAGTGCTGTTTAAAGTACCTATTCTGGGAGTCTTTTCTCAGACAGCATAGCGATGTGATTTGCACTGATGTTAACATGGCCTTTGGATGTGCTCTGCACACTAGGACACCGTGCGTGCAGCTCAAACAGCTGCCAAGACCTGCTTAGCTATGATAGCTTCAGTCTAATAATATAGAATAATAAATCATAACACATACATACGTATCCATAAATAGGTGGGGGGTATACGGCTCTGAAAAGCTACTGGTTTTCCTTCCATAATAAACTTTCAAGAGCTTTTCCCAACTAGCTGAATTTCACAGATTCCTCAAAAATCTGATTGACCAGGTATGGGAAAAAAACAACAGGACAGTCCCATGGTCCTGACTCCAAATCTTTGCATCCTTTGTTGCAATATTGGGTCTCTGCTTGTGATCTGCACCCAGAGGTCCTTCCTGGCTGCTGGGCACATGCCTGTGCTCTGGCTCTATCGTGTGTCTCCAGACCAGGCTCTTCCTGCAAGCTCCTGGAGTCAGGCGATTGTGGGCTGATTTCCGATTTCCCATTTACGAAAAGGAAGGATGTGATAGCTAGAATAGTTTGAAAATGCAAATTTGAAAGGCTCAGAAAAGCGGAAGATGAATGATGGTGCTCAATATCATAATTTATATTTCAGCATTAAATGAAGGGAGAGGAGGCAGCTAATTAGGAGCTGGTTAGTGTTTTGTCAGGTATGCCTAGATGTGCATCATGCCTTCAAATACATGGTGAAATCCAAACTTCTTTGAGGTGTGTGGGAAAAAACATTTCACCCTCTGGATGCAACTAAAATCTGAGGTCAACCATCTTATGGTGTTTGGAACTAATGACAGCATTTCTCAGAGTGGGTAAAATTTAGTGATCTTTCCTATCCTTATTCCACCCATCTCTCATTCAAGAGCCTCATTTCTCTCAAGCAGCTGCACTAGGAGCACTTGATACACACTGACCGGTGGCTTTCACAGACTCTTTGACATCTCATGAGACCTCCCAGTTGCAGGGTCAGTTCTGTTCCTTTTCCAGAGGAGAGAAGTAGAGGGAAGAGTCGAGGAACCCAGTTATGCATGCCAGATGTACATGGCCGCGACCCTGATGAGCCACACTCTTGTTGAAGTCAGCAGGAGCTTCACCTTTCCATTTGGTAGGGGGACCATTTCAGCCCAGTCTTAGGCAGATCTGAGGAGGCACACTGGGATATACAGCCAGCGGTAGGAAKATTAGCAAGTGATGTGGGAAGCATCTCGCTGAGCTGATTTGGGTTCCCAGACTGCAGAACAAGCGTCCCTTCAACCAGGGTAGTTTGGCCTGCGTCAGGCAGTGCGTTTTCCTCACCGGTTTTCCTAACATTGTCCCCAGCCCTCTGCAGAGACGGTGAAGGAGGTCATCCAGTTCTCCAAAGACACGCTGGAGAAGATCAACAAGGCCCGCATGGAGGGACTTTACCATGAAGTGAGTCCTGGTACTTTTGCTCTCTTGCTGTATATGCACTGCCAGGGAAAGCAGGTCTTGTCCCTGTCTACGTCAGTGATTTAAGGATGAAACAAAGCCCCATTGCTGTAACCTGAATATCCCCATGTGCTTCCTGCYCTCTTGGCAGCTCAAATTGCAAAAGCTGACACTGGTTTCTGCCCTCTGTAAAGCACGACTGTGTCTGAGACAACATCCCAGACTGATTTCTTTTGTAGTGATGATACAAGAAGATTCAAGTGACTTCCAGCACCTCTGATTGACACAGGTGTTGAACTAAGGGCCTCCTGGGCGAAAAACATGAGTTACAGGGCAAGCATAATGAGTCAGCTCTGCCAGGTAGCCTCATAAAAAGGAGGACAGTGGGTTTGGGAGAGGGACAGGACGGTCAGGAGACTTGCCACATCAAACTGTGGGCTATGTTTGCCTGTGTTGATCTCCTCTTCACCTCCTGGCTCCCGCATGTTGCTCATTTGTCGGGTGCTGAGGGTGGGTGTGTGGTGTGGTAGATCCACGTCCCACCTGGAGCACAGGCCACAAGGGCAAAGGGTGAGAGAGCTCAAGTCACTTCTTCCTTTCTCCCTCTTTTGCTGACCCAGGAAATATTTAATTGTTCTCTTCAGAGTGTAACAGCTTAAGGAAAACACTCCAGGTTAAGCAACAGCCTCCGGGTTTGAACTTACTTTGGGAAAACGCTGAAGTCCCCCAGAGCAGAGATCTGGACGTTGGGTCAGGGCTAAGTGCAGCAGTGATGCAGGCAAGCAGACAGGCATGGGACAGTGCAGCCGCATGTCCCCAGCCCCATGGGTTCATTAAAAGCATTCATTGCATCAAGTGCTTGTAGGAAGTTGGGTGGATGGCGTTGGGGTATAAGAGTCCCATAGGCACTTGGTCTCTGACAAACCCCAACCTCCTGGGGTCTGTCTTCTCCTGAACAGTAGACATCACTTTTTCCTCAYCAGTTTTATGAATGTAACCCTGGGAGAGGAAGATTTGAGCACCAATCATTTTGCTAGACTGATGTTTTTCAACAAATAAAAGCATATCCTATCTTCCTCAACATTCATGTAGGCTGACTTGGCTTCTAGACTGGACCATGCGACCCACAGGGCTTTGATGTGGCAGCTTCAGGGCCAAAGGTGCTCTGACTTTCCCTTCCTCTCCCTGCTTCCCCTGGGTGCAGGTCGTGAAGCTGTGCCGTGAGTGCCTGAAGAAACAGGAGCCTGTGCTGGGGGACACGAACATCTACCTCCTGAGGATCCTCAGCATTGCCTCTGAGGTGCTCTCCTACCTTCAGATGTTTGAGGAAGCAGCTGACTATGCCAAGAGGATGGTGGACGGCTACCTGTATGTCTCTGCCTTATTTTTGGCGGCTCTCTGTGGTTATGCAATGTTAGGCAATGTGTTATAGGAATAATTTTCTTAGTCTGCTCCCATCAGGCCAGCAGTGCTGGCATTCAGATTGGGACCTGATTATATCACCAGACGGAGAGGGACCCCTTCCTAAATGCACAAGAGCTCCCAAACACCTTGATTTACTAAACTGTAACTGGCAAATGGTTTGGGTACATCTTTCATTAACCTCTTTGTTTTGTCTCAGAAACATCTCAGGGCTGCCCTGGTAGCAAGACTCAGAGCCTGGGTGCAGGACAGAGAGGCTGTCACTGCAGGAGATGGTCTGTTCCCCTGCACCATGCAGGAAGGGGAAATTGCAGAGAAAAGCGAAACCGTGTCAAATGGCTGTCACTCAAGATATCCCTTCACTCTTGAATAATACATGGATTTTTGTCTTGGCTAATTAGTATGCACAAGTCCTGTGGTAAAAGCTCAGTGAGAATAAAGAAATTCAGGCTTAGTTCACATAGATCCAGGACAAACCTCACAGTAAAAATGATGTACTTTATTATTACTGAGGTTTTACTACAGGACTGATGCGTATTAAACAGCAAGAAAAAAAAAATTAAAAAGTAATGGAAACCATAGAGAAGAGAGAAAAGCCCATTTCATCATCTTGTTCACCCTCCTGCTGAAAGTATCTCATACCCATTACCTGACTTTATGGTCAGTTCTACCCCAAAAGGCCTGTGATATTTTGATCTTTTTCAGAGGGGTGACGGAGTCACCTCCCTGGCTTGCAAGCCCGACAAGCCACTTCATGTCCCAGCCCTGGCACTGAGCTAATTGAATGGCACAGAGGAAATTGCTTCCTCTCCCTGTTCCTCAGTTTTTCAGTCCAGAGTGAGGACAGCAGTAATCTCCTTCTGTTCAATATCTTTATCGATGATCTGCATGAGGGGATCGAGTGCTCCCTCAGTAAGTTTGCAGATGACACCAAGTTGGGCAGGAGTGTTGATCTGCTCAAGGGTAGGAAGGCTCTGCAGAGRGACCTGGACAGGCTGGATCGATGAGCAGAGGCCAACTGTATGAGATTCAACAAGGCCAAGTGCCGGGTCCTGCACTTGGGYCACAACAACCCCATGCAACGCTACAAGTTTGGGGAAGAGTGGCTGGAAAGCTGCCCGGCGGAAAAGGACCTGGGGGTGTTGGTTGACAGACGGCTGAATATGAGCCGACAATGTGCCCAGGTGGCCAAGAAGGCCAACGGCATCCTGGCCTGTATCAGAAATAGTGTGGCCAGCAGGAGTAGGGAAGTGATCGTGCCCCTGTACTCGGCACTGGTGAGGCCGCACCTCGAATACCGTGTTCAGTTTTGGTCCCCTCACTACAAGAAGGACATTGAGGTGCTGRAGCRTGTCCAGAGAAGGGCAACGAAGCTGGTGAAGGGTCTGGAGARCAAGTCTTAYGAGGARCGGCTGAGGGAACTGGGACTGTTTAGTCTGGAGAAGAGGAGGCTGAGGGGAGACCTKATCRCTCTCTACAACTACCTGAAAGGAGGTTGTAGCGAGGTGGGTGTTGGTCTCTTCTCCCAAGTAACAAGCAATAGAACGAGAGGAAATGGCCTCAAGTTGCGCCAGGGGAGGTTTAGATTGAACGTTAGGAAAACTTTCTTTCCTGAAAGAGTGGTTAAGCATTGGAASAGGCTGCCCAGGGVAGTGGTGGAGTCCCCATCCCTGGAAGTATTTAAAAGATGTGTAGATGAGGCGCTTAGGGACATGGTTTAGTGGGCATGGTGGTGTTGGGTTGATGGTTGGACTTGATGATCTTAGAGGTCTTTTCCAACCTTAATGATTCTATGATTCTATGATTCTATAATTCCTTCCTTGCTTTAAGAACTGCCAATTCAATATGCCAACTAAGCCCTTGAAGACAGGTTTTCAGGTAAATCCAAGCAGCTTCTAACTCTGCCTGTGCTTCTGAAGTTGGATGTAGAGGCCAGGATTCATCTTGCCCACCTGGGGTACTGACCATAGGGGAGTGATCTTACAGTTCCTGGAGGCAAGGATGCATCTCCAGGAATGAGATGAACATTTCTGGAGTTTCTGGAGCCACCCATTTCCCTCCCCACTTTGAATGAGAAGCTGGTGGTTGTTACATTCTCATTTTAGGCACTTCATTAAGTGTCTGAAGTTAAGTTGGTGCCGTCTGGGCTGTAGGGTCAGATCTGGGGTTTGTTTGTGCCAAAATAATGTGGAATGACAGAGCTTGGCATTCTCCAACCCAGGTGTCCAACTTTCCCCATTTGCAGGTCGTTCATCCTCTTTCACAACAACTCATGTCCTTGGATAACTCATGTCCTTGTGTAACTCATGCCTGCCCCTTTCTAAGCAGGACTGCACATTTCAGTGGCACTGCATGCAATAGGCTCTTCACTTGAGTAAACACTCTGCTCTTTGGCAAACATACCATGTCACTGACAAACATTAGGGAACCCAGATCTTTCCTGAACTAAAATTACTCAATGTTTTTCCAGGAAAATATACCATCCCAACAACGCACAGCTGGGGATGGCCGTGATGCGGGCAGGGGTGACTCACTGGCATGCTGGTCTCATTGAAGCCGGGCATGGCTTAATCTGTAAAGCCTATGCCATTCTCCTGATAACCCATGGACCTTCCCACCCAATTACCAAAGACTTGGAGGTAGGTGTCATCTCCTGTGTTGTCTCTGCTGTCTGTCTGGGCAAAACTACATTCAAGCTGTAGAAACAACCCATCCATAAGAGCTGAGAGACGCATCAAGTACTGACTGTTTCTTACTAGTGCTGTGGTTTTCTCTAGGTTATGTTACAGTCTGCTGGGAAATGCATGTCTCTTCCTGTGGGAAATTTTCATCCCTGAAAAATAGCTTTTATCCTGCACCAGGACATACATTAAAAATGGCCACTGAGCCCCTGAATCTTCTTTGAAACTGCTGTGCCCAAGGACAGAGCCTCCCATTCTTCAAATAGCCTGGTTTCTCTGCTCTCGGATGGATGGCATTACAATTTGACTATATCAAATTACGTATGGGGGATGTTCTAGCTTACCAACTGATTTTCTTTATCGGTGTCCATTCTTCTTTATTTACCACTCCCCAGTCCTTCTAAGCTGCGATATATTTTCTCCTCAGATGACTGATAGGTGTATTTCCTAGCTTAGGGTCAAGAGCTGCAGATCCCAGGGAATTACATCTGCTCAGATGTGATGAACTATTTACAATTGCAGCTGGGGATCTATAATTTCTTTAGCCTTTAACTCACCTGATGTGACCTGTTGGCTTTACAGCATTCTCCTTTATTAGCCAAAAAAATTACACAATGCCAAATGAAATCCTTTAGGGATGTCTTAATCCCCATTATAGCAGAGCTATAACCTTTATTAGTGCAATTTTATATCATCAGAAAAATTAGTGTCTAGTACCTAAAGCCAACCTGTCTGTTGACTGTTTCCCTATATATAGCAGAGGGCAAGACCCCAGCACCTCCATTTCTGTATCTCCCTTCCCACTTACTTCAGGAGGAACATAGTGGATATATGGCACATGYTTATCTCTGTGCTCCTAAACCAAGGGTTGAATAAACTCACAGGCAGGTGTAAAAGGATTTCCTAAAATCCCTTCTGAGCCTCTGCCATAATGCAGCACTAGGAATGACTCTGCTCACGGTGAATCCTGGGATGCAGTGGGTACAACTGTGACGTGGTCAAAGAGGGGCTGAGCATCCCCCTCCTCCTCTCCTGCTTCCTCCCACACGAGGTGACCCCCACCTTAGTGATGGGTCACACCAAGGGTCAGGCCCAGGGTGTGGATGGGAAGCGTGCTCCCTCCCTGGCTCTGCACAGCATCGCCTCTAGGTCCTGCATCAGGTTTGGGAGCGTGAGGCTTCCCAGCAGCCTGCGGAAGAGCTGGATGCAGGAAGGGCTGATGCCTTCTTCACCTTCACAGTACACAGGTAACCAGCTTTGAGAAAGTAATTGGATATCTGTGTCCAGTCAGCTTTGGTCCTGCTGGTGGGAGACGTAGATTAAATTGCATCAGTCGTTACATGGCCTAGGATGTCCCTGAAGGACAGTCCCCATTTTTAGGCAGCGCTTTATTCACTTGCTTTGAGATCCCCTCAGGGATCACAGGGTGTCACAGGTTTTATAACCTGTTGTGTCCCTCAGGTAATGCGTGTCCAGACGGAGATGGAGCTGCGCATGTTCCAGCAGAATGAGTTCATGTATTACAAGATGAGGGAAGCTGCCCTCAAAAACCAAAAGATTCAAGTCATGCCTGAACCCAGCAATGAGACCTCACCGAGCCTCTTCCACAAGAAGGAATAAACCCCGCGCTTGACACAAATTCATGCCTGTGGGATGACATCGCCTGTGG
Organism: Phoebastria nigripes; assembly: GCA_035582835.1. Classification (NCBI taxonomy): domain Eukaryota; kingdom Metazoa; phylum Chordata; class Aves; order Procellariiformes; family Diomedeidae; genus Phoebastria; species Phoebastria nigripes. The sequence goes on from JAYKAV010002955.1 coordinate 2,155,239, forward strand.
CACCTCCAAACATGGAGAATGTGATCTAGGAATGTGATGTATCCATAAGGATTGTTTCCAGTGGCACCAGTCTGACAGCATGGACCCACTGGGGGAAAGTCCTGAAAAATCTTCCGAGGGCTCAAAGCCGAGGTGATCTTGGCAGAAACAACATCCTTTTTCTACCACTAGCATTAAAAATCAACGCAAAAAACACCTGTTATAAAATTATTTACATTCTTATTGGAAGCCTGTTTGTCTCTACACAAGTCCTGATCCTGAAGTCCTTGGTTAAATTTTCATTGATTCTTTCCTAAGTGTTTTTTTCCCATCACTTCCTTGTGATCATCATTTCTTTCCAATGATGTCTATGAGTGGTTGACCAAGGGACAGTACAAGTGGGAAGCTGGTTCCAAAAAGTGTCATGTATGCCTGTGGGCATTGAGTGCAAACTGAATGAGACCCACAGATAGTGTTTTGTGTAAAGTGGCGTTTTTCTGATGAAAAACTGATGTAAAATGATTCTGCAGCTGACATAGGTGCAACATCAAACTGTGGGCACTTTGCAAGTGAGATTAAGTGGAGTTCCTACATCAGGATAAATGAATTAAGGTAAATAAGTCTCCTTAGTTAAAAATCAGAAAATGTCTGCAGTGATGGCAGCAGATGGATATGAGATGATTCTGTGCCAGAAGCCAGTTGCACTGGTATGGTGACCCGGCTGTGTGGATTGCTCTAACTGAACAAGAAGTTTCCAGGGAGGGGGATCCACCTTTGCTCACCTTCAGGGTGAGCTGGGGGCTCTGATGCCTTTCAGGACCTGCCTTTCAGCTTAGGTGCTTAATCAATTTTGCACTGAGCAAAAAAGGGATAGTCAAGGGATCAGCTGCCCGTGGGCAGCCAACGGAGCCAGTGAAAAGTCTAAAGGCAATGGTTGGATTTCTAAATAAAAAAAGGTCTTTGCTCTTTGCCCATCTATCTCAAAATCCAACTGGTTTGCTCCATACCTTCAGTGACAGCCAAGAGATGAAAAGGGATGGTTTGTTCAAGAATCCCCTACCTGCTCCTCAGCAGAATAGCGAGAAAACAAAACCAGGCCTTTTTCTCTTTGACATTTCTCAGTGATTTTGCTTATGTTTCTCCACATCTAAGATGAGTTCACTGGAGGCCAACATCTGCTTTTTAGGAGCTGTTGAACTAGGCCTTTCCATTTGTCCATGAGGTGCCCATGTGATGCCTAGTGTGACAACCCATATTGGTTGAGTTCCTAGCATGAAGAACAATGTTGACCTGTAAAATGAAAACCTTCCCTGAGGAGACAGGGGTCATGGGGGAGATGCACATGAGGACAAATTGGTCCTTTAGTGGCACATATTGGGGTTGCAGGAGGAGGTGAGGAGGCACTGGTGGTGTTTTCCTAACATCTTGATCAGCTTTGAGCAGTTGTGAGAACATCATCCCAGCTAGGTATATCACACCAGCAATACACCCATTTCCCAGTGACGATTCCCAACCATCATCCAAGCACAGGGCTTGGAAAAGGCAGCCAAGAAGGAAGAGTTTGCTCTCCTGTGTGTGCCCAAAAACCACATCTCCATCCAGGCTGCAGTGCCAAGCGAGAGCGTGGGAGATGACTGTGGTGCTCCTTCTGTGTCTACAATGTGAACAACCAGTGCCCATCTCCTGCTAGGAAAGAAAACCTGTATTTCACCCTGGAAGGAGAGTTCAATTCCAATTCAACCCAATTTATCAGGCGCGGTTTGGGGCAAAACACACACTGGACACCTGCAGGCTGTCCAGGGCCCTCTTGCTGGTGGGAAGGGATGGGGAGGAGATGGGGATGGAGTGGCCAGAGCCGGTAGGGCTAGATCCTTTTGCAGAGGTGTGAGGACGGGGATGGTGGTTGGGACACCCAAACTGCCCCCACACCAGTTGCTTCCCCAAGGCAACCTTCCAGACAGGATCACTGACATTTTTTTGAGCCCATCTAAACCTCCCCATCCTTTGGCCCTGCTAGTCACCTTGTGGTCACTTTGGCCATCTTTGTCAGGAAAGGGAACAGAGCCCTTTCCTTGCCCAGTGCTCCTCCATCCACCCAGGCAGGGCAGCCGTGGGTGCAAAACCCACCTGGACATCCCCAGCAGGATGCTGGCATCTGTCCCCAGGAAGGGGCTGGAAGAGTGCTCATCAGCATGGAGCACATCTCAGAGGGTCACTCAATGGCTCTGAGCCTGTGCCCTAGCCCGGCTCCATTCACCGACATCAGCACAGCCTTGGCTCAGCCTGTTGCCCCATTTCTACCAGGGCTTGCGTGAGTTTTGGAGGTTTGCATCTCTTTATAGCAACAGTGAAGAGGTTGATGGTAATAATGAAGAGGCTTTTAATACAAATTTTACTTTAATGGACACATTTTACACAGTAAAATGATTGGCATGTGCAGCGTCTCTAGATTCTCTTGCTGATTCTCTTGTAGGTGAGGTCTCCCATGGTCATTGTCTGAAAAACAAATGGAAARCGTTAGCTTTTCATGGTGCTTGGCTCCAAACTCTACTTGGAAAGGATCTGGTGTTGCAAATCAAAACAGGACTGGTCCCCAGTCTATCTCCTATAAACTATAMATTTGGATGTCTTCATGAATACCCCAAAGCAGGTAGGGATAATCTGGCATCCCTCAACTGGGATCAGTCTGCTGCACCTCTCTTCTTTGAAAGTGCCCGGCCCAGCTGCAAACATATACATCTGGGTGGGTGAGAACATGCCCTTGTTGCATGGAACTTGGATCAGAAATGCCTACTGGGGTCTCAAAGAGTACTTTTTGGATCAGACTATACCGAAAATCTGCCTTCAGTGCCTGGCCAACTGACCAGGCTTTGGCTACAAAGCCTGAGTGCAAGCACGTGTTCATCTCCAGCACCTCTCTAAGGTCCCCAGCATCTCTGTAGGCTTTGTAGGGCCAGAACCCTGAAGGCAGCTGTATGCACTGTTACTCCAGCCACTGCCCCTGTCATCTGCACTTACATTGGTGATGGTGTCTCCATTGAGTTCGGTGACGGATTTCAGCCCTTTCAGGTTTGCGACCAGTCTGTTGTCACCCTCCAGCTGAACAATAGCCTGGTAGACAGGGGAGGAGACAGAGGCATTCATGTTATTGCTGGAGACCATATCAACTCCTGCATTTTGTCCTTCCCCTTCTGTACTGAGTTGCCACCGTCCCCTCTGCAAGCTGTTTGGAGCAAGCTGCTCCCCCGGTGATTTTGACTTTCCTGGGAGGAGGAGGAGAGAGGGTTGTGCTGGTGGTGACTACAACACAGCAAGGAATGTTCTTCACCCTGCCAACACTGGTGCCTCCGTGCAGCCCTGATGCTCCTTGGGGCAGCTCCTAATGCAGCACCCAGACCTGCACACCTCCAAGGAGACGACTGCAGAGCCACCTGAGCTGGGCCAGGGCATGCCATGTTGTCTCCTCTCCACCACCCACCTATTGCACATTGCTGCAACAACCTCCTTTGGGGTGGGGCGATGGGGAGCTGAGCAATAGTGTGGGGTTGGGGGTGTCTCATTCAAGGTGGGAAACAATTTAAGGAGCCCTCAGAAACACAGTCATGGCTGGAGAGCTCTCTGGGGAACAAGCACATCTGCTGAGCCTCTGCTCCCCAGGAGCTGCATGTCTAAAAAGACTCCAGACATCACTGATGCCCCCAGGGCCAGCTATCACTGATCATTGAAATTACTCAAAAAAATAACCGAGCAAAACCCATTTCTGTTCATCTGTCTGTCCAGCTGTAAGACATGTTCATCTGCCCTCAAGTTGCTGAATTTATGGAGGGTAAAACTCTTCTAATAGCCATTTCCCCCTAGTTTATGCACAAGGGACTTCAGTGATGCTGGAAATCATGATACAGCAGGTACGGCTCTCAGAGCCCGATTCACTAGGTCATTTCTTTGGTGATCATTCCTCCTGCTTTCAAAAGCCCCCGCAATATCATCTTCTCCCGAGGCACAGGTGAGAGGCAATATTTGCTGGTGGCGCTGTCTTGACATTTTATGAACCATTGTAAACTAACGTCCAGGAATGGGAGCTGACCCAATTTCAAGGGTGATAAATCCTCACTTTGCCAAATAATCTCACCCAGCGTAAACAGAAGCAGTGGAAAAGGCTAGTAGACAAGCTAACAGCTGCTGGGACTTAAAACGAGAGGTTTATTGGTTTATGATTCATTGGCTGACTTTCCTGCACTACCTTTAAGTCAACAAAACGTAGGTGGGGGTATGTTTCGTATTGCCACATGACAGAAAGTCAACCCTGTTCCACCTCAAATCTTTCAGACCTTTTGCTGTCAGAAAAATTTACCAAAACACCTCTATCCCCCTTTTCCAAATGGGCTATTAAAACACTGGCTTCCAGTGTTTTCCAAACTGGCTATTAAAATAGCTTTAGAAATGCAAGGCTTCATCTGCAGAAGTGCTGGTTGGGGAGCTTGTATGGTGTTTCGTAAAAGCGAAGAGGGGAGGTGGGAACTTCAGAGTCTCGGGCTCTGAGTTTCTCAGGAAGGTGGCTCAGACATGGACTGTCATTTTCAGAAATGTGTCCCTAAGAGCCTTGCTGAGGACCTGCAGGGAGCAGGGCAGCAGGACTCACATCTGCAGACTCGGTTTCAGCAATTAGCCCCTTCCCATTATATTAAATCATGCATGCAAACTGTGAGAGACAGAACCAGGCTGGGGAATTACCCCAGTCTTTGCCCTGTGTCAGCTTTAACACCCGTGGTCTTGTCATTCCCTTTGGCCCAAGTGAAGGGGGAATGGCTGGAAAGGAAATTTAATGTCCCTGAGCCCCTGCAGCCCTGGCAGAGGAGGAGCTGATCACTCACCTTGACCTTCTCTCCCGTCAGCATCTCCACCTCGCTCTCCTCCCCGATGGTGAACTCGTTGTGCAGCACTTTGGAGCCAGTGGTCACGGTAATCTTGAACTTTTTCCCATCCTGCACAATTTCTGAGATGCTCTTGATGTCCTTGCCCTTCTGGATCTGTTCATCGGGAAGCCCTGCCCAGGAACAAGAGACGTTAGGTGGACCTTGGAGCCATCGGTGCACAGATTGCTGCTGCCRAATGAATGCGGTGGGATTTGGGGACCCACAGCTGGGAGGATTTCTATTCTAGTGTGGAAAAGCTTCGCAAGGATGATGGTTCCCCAAGGGCCACACAGCCCTGAGTCTGCTGGGGAGGAAGAATAACAAATACTGTCATCCTGGGTTTGTGTGGGAACTAGACTTCTCCCTTGTCCCACCAACTTGGCTGGGAGCAGAACAGCTACCTTCCTGGCCAAGCATCAGAGGGAAAGAAGAAACCCTGTTTTCCTTCCTTCACTGAGAGGCAAGCAGAGAAAATTGAATAAATCAAGGCAGAAGGAGGGAACCAAGTGGTTTTTTTATGAGATTCAGGGTCCCTCGGAACTAACTCACTAAAGTCTTCTCCCAAAGCCTGAAGCTGATCTGACAGRTAGAGCCCCTCCGGCACATAACTGTGCAGAAGTAGTGCAAAGCCTCCTGATTCCCTGCAGGAGCACGTTCCCTGGTGGAAATTTCCACCTGTCACTGGTGGAAATCTAGCTAGCCACATTCATCATCAAGCATTTAAACAACCCGACTATTTTTCTGATGAATGGTGGAATTTGGGGCTTTGCAGCCTCGTTGAGCAGCAGCGCTGTGGGCTGAGCAGCAGCATGGTGAGCTGAGCCATGTCCTGCTTGCTCTCACATTCCACAGCCTGATGGGGCAGATCTGCAGTCACCCTAAGCAGGTCCCGCTGGCTTAGCACGTCTGTGCAGCACTGCTGTGCTGGCCCGTGGCTGCAGAGACTGCTGGGACCGTTTTCCTTCAAGTTATAAAATTTCACCCAGCATCTCTTGACCTCCAGCCACCAGCCAGAGAGATGCTTTCTCTTCTATTTTGAGATCACATCTCCATGTACATGTGTTTAAAAAAACCCAACAATTGCAAGATGACAGACAGAAATAGGAAATCTGAGAGATGTTTTCAGTCTACATCATTGGCACAACAGCACAGTTGKGACTCCCAAATATCAGTGGGATCTGCAGAGGCAAAGCAGCACACAGTGCATGCAGGCACTTACCAAGGGCTTTCATAAAAGGCTCAAAATTTTCCTGGGACTCGAGTTCGTACTTTCCAGTGAAGCTCATGATGGAAAGGCTCTCTGTGCTCCCAACACAAGAGAAGGTGCCTTGCTGGTAAGCAGAGCTTGGTTTTATAAGGTCCTTTTGCCCAGAAGTTGGTCAGAGGTAAGATGATGTAATTCTTTTATGGCCATGTTCAAACATTAACATAAAACTGGGCAATGGTCAGTGATAAATTGCTCTACATTTTACAGACCTCTATTTACAACGCGGGGGCAGGGAAAATCTCATAAACCTGTTTTATGGAGGTAGCAACGTGGCATCCATAAAGAAATGATAAAAATATAATTGTTCAAAGAGATTAATTATCAGAGGAACGAGCCAAATCATCTAATCAGCTTGCAGTCTGGAAGCGCACATCTGGAAGAGGAGAAAGCGATGAAAGATTACAGTGTCCCCTGGAGCTGACACCGGTGGGGTTTCTACTCCCTGATGTGTGCACGCTGGGTCTTTAGCCCTGGCATGAAGAATAGTGGCTGCATGCTGGCAGGGACTAACTTGCTCACTTCTTCAGATGCCTCAAGGGCCTCTGTAATGGTGGGTTATGGTGTAACCCAGATGTAGCAGTAGTCACAGAATCATCATTGTCCCCTAAGGAAAAAACACGATGCAAAATCAAATCCTGGGCTTGAACTGGCCCATCCTGAAGATGGCACTTTAATTCAGACTCCATCACTATGGCCTTGCCTCCAGAAAGGGGTTTCATGTGGATAGATGGGCCGGTGCCACTTGTGATCAACCAAGGCTATTGCCAGGAGCCACCGCTAAAACCCCCTTTCCTCTCCTTTCCCCAGAGGAGCCACAGTCACTTGTGTACTGAAGGAGCATCTGGGCCCTCGGAGCTGCATTTCTCCCAAATGCCACATCAGAAGTAGGGCCAGCAGCAGCCTCCAAGCTGAGCCTGATTCTTGCCTCCAAAGCAGGACTCGAGGCTGGGCTCCTCTCCCACTGTCATCCCCTTGGCTGAGCATCCCGGGTAGCTGCACGGCATCTGAGCATTTATCCTCTGGGTCTGGACTCCCAGGCTCAGCTTCTTGCTCCCATCTCATCCTCTGCCCCAATGAATTCCTCCTCCCTCCCTAAGTCACCAGCTCAGGGATTTTCCCCCTTTTCACTCATATGCCTTATCCTCTTTGCAGTTCTTCCATTCTGCCTTCTCATAGCATCTTTGGCCTTTTTTTAAGTGAAATTACGGATGAGTGTGAAAAAAATCTGTCTCCTTCCAATTTGGAGATGCTGCCAGAGCCCTCTGCAGCTGCCCGTCCTGCTCCTGCAGGTCTGCCACCCGCCTCCGCTCTCCGTGCTGCCGTGGTGCACAGTGACGCTGCCCGGGCTAGACTCAGCCTCAGTTTCTGGTTAATTAGGACAGTCAGGAGAGGGAAAACCTCTGCTCTTCAGTGGGCAAAGTTGGCTGGGGGGTGTCCGCAGGAGATATCACCCCTCCGCATCGTGGCAAGGGCCGCGTTCAGAGAGCACCTGTGGGGGGGTTGATTCAGCACTTTCTCCAAACAGCTTTTCAGCTTTTTTCCCTTTTATTCCAAGCTTTCCAACAGGACTGATGTCACCTTAGGAATTGCATTTCATTTTTTTGCCCGCCCCAGGTGAATAACCTGGGGTCACGCAGGGCTGCGCTGCCACATGTCCCTTTTCAGCATCTTCTTCATGGGGACAGTAGTGACTGACCTCTCCGGCCGGGTCCTGGCAGCAGCCGGAGCTGGCAGCTCCCTGTGTCCCGTCAGGTAATGTCCTCCAGCCATGGGCCACCTGGAAGCACACGTGTGCCTCCCATGCATTCATGCCCTGGACCTCTGGCTGCTCCTCCAGGCAATTCGGGTCCCCTCTCTTTGCATAATGGGGAGAGAGATTCAGACTTGAAAAAACACCTGAATATTTTTCTATCATCTGACTCATGTTGGAGCCCAGTGCTTCCGATGTGCCGTGGGGTGATCACCATTGGAAAGCTCCAGCGCTGCATGGCTCATTTTATCCCTGCCATCATAGACCGGAGCAGCCTGGAGTTGTGGTTTTCATTCATTTTTCAGTGAGATGCACTCCTGGACTGGCCACGTCTGACCACATCCTATTGCCGGGGTGGATGCCCAGTTCTCACCCGTTTCCACGTACAGGCTAGGGAGAAGGGGTGGCTGCTAAGTCAGTAGGGAGAGACCTTTCTCAGGTAACCCCAGCCACTTGCAGTGCCATGAGTACCTCTGAGCTGACGTCCAGATGAGCCAAAGGAGACAAATAGGAGAAACACATCATGAGTAGTGTCCCAGGGCTGCCTATCCCCCTCCAGCCTCTCCAGAAGAAGCCTACATGACTAGGGCATTTGTAAATGCTTCATATTAGCCAAGATGAATCCAATCTTAGGTGCTTGAAGGAGCTCCTGGTGTTTTCCTGACCCCCCCATCTCAGCCACTGCAGACTTTCCAGGACCACAATCTCCACACCAGCTTGAAAGGAGATAAAACCACCAAGCTAGTGAGGATTTGGAAAAGTCCACCAGGTTTTGTCCCACAAACTTCTAAATGGTTATCATGCCTAATCTGGGCAGCTGAACCACTTAGAAAACCACCAGAAATTGGGTGAGAACTCCCCCTGGGCAGGCCAGGCTCCTAAGGTCTGGGTGTCACCCACCAAATGTTAAAAGGAGAATATAATTGTTCAGGACTCTCTTGGTAGTTGGCAGAAATGGGCAACTCATGAGGGAATTCACCCCACTTGAGACCCAAGTTGTTTTCTGCAGGTATCCTCTCCTCTTCCCACTTACTGTGGATAGATATAATATATCTATGCTCCCAGCTTTGGTGCGTTGGATAAATGTGAACTATGGATCACTGCTGGCAGGTTTGGAAATACAACCAACTGATTTTTGATCAATGATCAAAAATAAAACCTCTTTGTTTTGTCTGCAAGTATTCTGCTGGACTCGTGTTCTTTTATTTCCCCTAGTAAAGAAATGCAGAAGTTCTTATAAAAAAAGAAGAAACCCTTACTGAATGAAATTTGGCCAGGGTAATTATTATCTAGCCAGGCCTGCTGAGCAAACGGCAGGTGAGATAAACTTAATCTCAATAGCAAAGTTCAGAATACTTGTATATCTCCCCACCAGAACACAGGATCTTTTAAAACATCACATCACTTTAACTTTCCAGGGCCAAGAAAACGCACCTGATTTGCATTAACACAAGGCCAAGTCAGTTGACCATTTGATTAAAATTAAATCCATACCCTAAAACCTGGACCCGGTTTGTAGAAAGAGAAAAGGCATGGATCATTTTCAAAAATTATTGAGGAGGCTACTTTTTCTGGGAAGCCAGCAGGTACTTCCGTGTTTAAGTTGCTTTAAAAATAAAGTGTAGGATCTTAGAAGCTTGTCACAAAAAAGGATGCAAGTATCTCATTTCTGCTTTTTGCACCTGAATCAAAGATATGGACATGCAAAACTTCTCAGCTTCCTCCTAGCCATGGAGGTATCCGAATGCTCTGTGTCCCAAGGTGATGAATGGGAGAAAAGCTGGTTGGGAGGGACCACTGAAGGTCTCTGGTTCAACCTCCTGCTCCAAGCAAGAACGTCACCAACACATGAGATCAGCTCAGCCATGGTTTGGCCAAATCTCAAAACCCACCCCCTCTGCCTCTCTGGGTACCCATCCTGGGTCTGCACCACCCACCTCTTGAAGAAGAGGTGCTCAACCCAAACCTCCCAAAGGGCAATTTGTGGTTGGTGCCTCATGTTATAACATCTGCCATAACCAAGAAGAGCTTGGCCCTGTCATCTCTGTAGCTGCCCGTGGAACAGTTGCAGTCTGTTATCACCTTCCCTCAACCCTTCCCTGTGATTCCTGGTCCCGGCTCCCATGAATGAAGCACTTTCACTCAGTGTCTGCGAGGGCACTGGGAAACCACCCTCCTACGTGCAGTGCTTCTTGGTGATTTGGACATTAKGGTGGGAAACGGGATTTTGAGTCTCAGGACTCCTGCAGCAAAAATCCTTCTGTGCCTCCTCCAGTTTGAACCAAAACTTTGATTTAAGCTCTGAACTGTGAAAAGGACTTTACAGCCAGAGCACTGTGTGGGGCGAGGCACTTTGCTGTACCCCAGGATGGGATGGAGGTCTGGGAATGTCTTCATGCACCTCCACCTCTTCTCTCACTCCTCTTATCTATCCCACCAGTGACTCCCCAGACTTTGTGAAGCCTTTGGTTTCATCTCAGTGCTTTGGGAAGCTGGGACTGGGCTCTACACTAGGATTTTCTTAGCCAAAATGTGAAAGGCTACAAGCCAGGGCTTTTGCCAATTCAGTCATGGATTTCTCCAATGCAGGTCCAGTTGGACACCCCAAAACCCCTAGCCATTTTTTGAAGAGCTTGGTCACAAGCTTGCCAATCACAGATCCCCAGGTGGGCTTCCTTCTGCCTCAAACCGTATTATTGCTTGAGTGAGTCATCCCTGTTTCTGCTGTGCTTGTACCTGGGAACTTGGTCTGCTGCCCAGTTTTCACATCTTTGGTCTGATTATTTTTAACCTTGAGGAACAAAGGTTTCTTCAGCAGGCCACATGGCTGTATTGCTTCGAAAGGTTGAATGGGATGGGAAAAGATGCTGCTGCTGTGAACTCTCTGTCCCTCTTGGTTTCTACCAAGTTTTCATTGTGCTGTATTACCAGGACAGCACTGAGATGAAATACGGCACCTTTCCCAGCTTCCTCTCTTTTTGAAATGGCCATGGCGGTCTCCGGAAGGCTGGCTGCCTCCAAGCCGTAGACATGCAAGCACCAGTTCATATTGGTTTAGATTAGATATGCCATTATCAGATCCTTGATAAGACTGCTGAAAGCAGCAGCTTGTACAGAGCGCTGCCGCTTGATAAAGCTTTCCATTAATGCCAAAATTCAGCAAAGGGCAGCCCTCAGCCCTTGTCATCTTATTACAAAGATCCCAAAGGGAGAAAAGGCTCAGTATTGGTTTTCTAAGGGCAAGGCAGCGGTTTCCCCGATAGCATGAGACCTATTACTGCCTTAGTTTGCTTGCCAACGATCACCTGGGGAGCAGAGCTTACAGAAGAGCTGGCCTTTGCTGTTGGGGTCTTACCTTATAGCAGGAATAAAGCCGTTGGCTGTGCCACTCACCTCCCACTATCTTGCCTCAAACATCTGCGGTGTAGTGCTGTTGCCTCTCTCCGGGCACGTGGACCCCTGCTCATGCCCTCAGAGGGCACGTATTGCCCTTGCAGCTGGCCTTTGGTGGGATGAGGCTGTCCTGCATCCCACCGCCCAGCTTATGGAGTCAGGGGACAAGGACTGAAAATGGTACTTGTTGCTTATGGAGCTAGTTTGTGCCAGGGCAGGGAAAGAAAATGTTGGGAAAGAAATGGAGCTATTAGCAGTTAACGTTCTTGAGTGAGGAAGGTCTGGAAGGGTTCCCCAAAGCAGAGCCAGTGAACATTTAACCAATGCAGATGTGTTTCATCTCACCCGACCCCACGACTGCAGTGCAGATGTCTCCATCTGATCCAGGCACATGAAGAGCCCAAGACACAGCGGGGATAAACAAACCTTCATGTGACCAAGTGGAGACTTGTATGTTGGGATGCAAAGAGCAGTAGCCTCCAAGTGCCTGCAGGTGGTCAGATGAAGTCCAGTCCTGGAGGGACACCTGGCTTTCACTCTGGGGCTGTGCTCACCTCTCCAGCTGGCCCATGCTCTCCTCAATCCTGATTTATCAAGCACAGTGGCTCACTTAATGACTGCTCATAGTGAGTTGCAGCTAATTAGTCAAGGAGAGCTACTCAGGCCCATAGAGGCATGAGAAGGAGCCTGTGCGTCTCCATGCCCTACTGTTTGCATGTGAGTCCTGATGTGCAACCCATCTTACCACACACATGCACTATATGAATGTCCTGTTCCCTGAAATGGCTTTTCATAAATGTAATATCACTGCCAAAGCAATTGACTTGGTGTCCCACACCCATAATATCTAGCAGAGCTTCACCCTTCAGGGTGATCATCACCCTGGTCTCTTCACCGCTCCAGAGTGAATGTGCAGATGTGCTGTGCCAAAGACCAGTGTTCCCGTCTCTCTCTGAGCCAAATATATAACCACAGTTTATATTTAAAACAAATGAAAGGTCCAAACAAAAGCCCCCAAGACCTTCCCTAGCAGATGGTGCTCCTTGGTCAGGGAAAGCAATGACTCAGGAGCAATGCACCGACCAGAGGCTCAGTGCTGAGGCATGACACTGCAGTGAGAAGGGCAGAGTGAGAGGTTGCATGGGATCTGAGAGCATCTGAGTTTTCATCAGGTTCACGGACAGGGAGATGCTCCACGGGAAATGACCACAGTGCCAGCAAGGCCAGAGCTGTGGACAAAGTCCAGGACTGCCACCGTGCGTGTCCCACTTGGTGCTGCTGGCATGTTTGCTATAGTCAAAGCACCTCCCTGAGCACAGATATCCTGTTTTGTACATGATGGAGTGCACAGAGACTGACGGACTTTACCAAAGTCACCTGGAGAAGCTGATAAAGCAAATGTGCTGTAACTGCTCAGGCTCCACAGCATCTTCCTTGTCAAGTTCCTGGTGGGTGGCCACAGAGCCCATATCCTATGGGACTGCAGATTTTGACATAAAATTTGGCCCTGGGATTTAATATAATCTTTGGCATAGCAGGACTGGATTGCACAACCTTCTCCAGGTAATAGCGTCTTCAACGTCCCACCGTGGGAGCCAGCATTGCACAATCCCATCCTAGCACTCCCTTTCTGCTCTGCCTTTATGAGTGGGTCCTGCACTTTGGTCTACAAGACCCAAACCACAACACGGATGTCCCTGAGCTTGTTGTGAAACACCTCGCGGTGAGGAAAGAGCATCGAACCCAGCCGCGGGGAAAGGGCCGACATGCTGGCAGCTCCTTGCCCTGCAAAATCACCAGAAGTGGAGGTGGAAAAGTGTGTGTGTGTACATTTGTAGGTGAGAAGAGGTGTTGTCCCACATGGAGGTCCTACTTCATGTCAGCTGGGATACTGACAATTTATATCAGATTTAGAAAGAGTGGAAAAGAGCCACGTTTGCTGTAACAAAAGGGCAGCTTCGTGCACTTTAATTCATTTACAATTGTACCTTTCTACCTCATATCTCCTTGACATGAGGCTCAAATAAATGATTCTGGGTGCACGTTTGCCTGTGCAGCTGCTGACACTCTCTGCAAACTACCCTAGCCACCTTCCCGCTATGGATCTCTGAACCTCACCAACATAGGTCTGCCTCTGAGAAAGGCAGAACTGAAATAGTTTGATTTCTGGCCAAAACGTTATAGTTTTTACCTGGAATCTCCCTGTTTTCTCTGTGAAAGTTCATACTTCTGTGCATGAGAGGGCAGGGGACACGTAACTTCTTCAACAACCCCCAGCGACAAGCTTATATTTTTTTTCTCAGACAACATAACACGCTTCCCACTGGGATGTACTCTGCACAGGGTAGTAAATGGCACTGGAAGACCCCAAACATCCTTATCACCCACTTACTGGACCTGCCTGGTGTTGCTTGGGTCACTTATAGGTCTGAAAGCTTTTGTTTGTGTATGGTTTTCAGACACCAGACAGCTCACGGGCACAGACAGGACTGGGAGATACGGGGAGATTTTTGTGCTGTTCAGGCTTATGTGATGCTTTTTTATTGAATTTGGTACATTCTGGTCCTGGTTGCGAGTTGGGGTCTTTCCATGTGCCCCTTTCTGAGTCTCTCCCAAGGGTGGGCTCCAGAGACCCCCAGGGGAGGAGAGACGCTGCTGGAAGGAGGGTGATAAAACCCCAGGTCAGATCTCAGGGAGAAGATGGGGTGAACGTGAAGAACCTCCTTCCCACCTCAATGAGCCCTTGTGGTGGCTCAGGTCACCCACCTTCGTAGCCTGCCTTCCTGCTGCAGGACATCACCCCTGCCTCCTCTACCTCGGCTCCAAAATGGGGCTCTTTGGAGAGGTGTTTCCTGGCTGTTGCCTCAAATCCCTGCGGGATGGCTGGGTGTCCGTGGCCTGAAAGGTGGAGGGACCTGTGCGAGGGTGGGAAAGGCTGGGTGCAAGCAGGTCAAGGCTCCCCCGAGGCTGCGTTCGTGCATCTCCTCCGTGGATGCAAGGCATTGCCGCCATCTAGTGACACTGGGATTCACTGGTGGCTCTGGCAGAGCCTGTGGTCCCCAGCGCTCCTGGGCCTGGGGATGCTCTGCTGGGCGTATGGAAAGGGGACCCAAACCCAACGTGTTGCTTGTGCTTGGGACATATAGAGGGGCCCACTGTTGGAAAGGATGGAAAGCTGCTCRGCAAACACGAAGCTGAGAGCGTTGCAGTGCTTTCCTTCGAGTGCTGCAACGCTCTGGGGTGAGACCTGAAATTTTGGGGGGACTTGTGCAGGAAAAAATTGGCTTCTCACTGCTGTATGTGCCCTCTGCTTCCTCGGTCCTCGCCACGCTTTGGGATGCCTTTGGTGGGTGGAAAGGCTGAGGAAATTCCATCTGGAGGGAGGGATGAAAACTGATGCAGTACAAAAAAAAGTTGGAAAAGTCTGACAACAGCCTTAGCTGGGGTTTGCAAATACAACTGATTTCTGACATGGGAGTTCAAAGAGCATGAACTGCTCAGGAACAGACAAGGTCCAAAGTGGAAGTGCAAATCCCAGCAGGAACATGGAGGCACTGAGTAAGACCAGGTTAATTAAAGGCTATTACATTTTCCAGCTCTTGATCTGTTGCTGCAGTGGATGAGCCCCGCTGGGCTGACATGCAACAACACAGGCACTCTCTTCCCCTCCTTTCTTTTAAAATTCAAAATAATATTAAAGAAATGGTGCTGCAAACTTGAATGCATGGAAATTGCCGGGCCGAGCATGGGAAAAGCCCTCCCAATAAATGGCACTGTCGTCCCGGTGCGTGTCCCAGGTTCTTCCCCTGTGCTCTGCGCTCGCCTGTGGCTGCCACATAAGCAGTCCCTGCCATCACAGCATTAACYGACGATCTCATTAGCAAGGGCTATCACTGCTGATAGGCCCAGGGCATAGATAAAGCTGTGGCAACAGCCCTGCTGCTATTTCTGCCTGCGAATGCAGAGCAGCAGGTATCCTGGTATAACCCATTTTGTTGCAGGCTTCTTGCATGCACCCTGGAGGGATGTAATGCTAAAGGCATCATCAATCTCATTGTAAGCTCTTCACTTGAAAAAAAAAAATAAATGAGATGAATCAGTGAAGTCATCTCACACAGCTAATGCACACATTTAAAGAATTAGACATATGGTAAGTAAATGCCCAGAGGCATAAAGTCCCACGGTGGTGGGAGGAGGTGAGGTCCCATCAGGGTGTGCTGGGTGACCCTTGCAGAGATGATCAGATGCACGTTGATGATATTAAATTATTACATTGGTAATAAAAACTATCAGCTTGTGCAGCTTTTCCTAGGGATTTGATCCTTTCCTCGTTCTAGCCTAAATTTGAGCTAGGCTCAAAGTGTGCTCTGCCTCTGCGTGGGCAGAGACTGCTGCAAGGAAGGAAAATCCTGAATTCACCTCAGCACACTGTCGTGGGAGAGGTTAGAGTAGAGGAGGCAAATCATGTATCCTGCAGCTTTTAGTATTTTCTTTATTTCTAGTATTTCACTGTTTTGTCCAGAGATGCGACTTGAAGTTTTTTGTGTCAGCTACCACTGGAGCACGATGAGGAAAAAACCCTTTCAGAGCTGGTAGATGAAGAAGGGACTAATAACTAACCCGACTGGGTATTAAAGCATCATTGACCCTCTAGAAATACACGGGGCATTAAAAACATATGGAACTGAGAACATCATCTCTTTACATCACTTTGCCATGGTGGGATTTGCCCTGCACGTTGGGACCAGCTGAGGCGAGTGGCTGATGTCCCCGAAACGGAGCTAAGGCTCCGCTAAGGCCACTCGCCTCAGTTGGCCAGGTGACCCTGGAGGCTTTCGGTGACTCCAGGGATGTCCCTGGAGAGGTTTCACCATCGATTTAAACCCAAGCCATCCCTCAAGAACAAGGACCAGCCTTGCTGCCTGTTTTTTCCAGCTCCTTGCGAAAGGACCTGGATGCACATCTGGGATGGGGACGGACCCCCATTACAGGGTCGGCACCCCACTACATGCCAATGTGCCGTGATGACCCGGTGGCTGCGGGTAGGGGGAGGACCCTGGGGCCACAGCAGGTTTGGGTGGCTCAGGCTTCATCTTTGCAACATGATGAGAAATGTTGGGCACAGAGATCTCCTTACGGTGGGGAGATGCAGGCAGGTTGGGTGATATAATTGATATAATTATAGATAATTAGATCCCTTTCTAGCTGATTTCCTAGAGGTGGTCAGAAAATTGAGACTATTAACAGTGCTCTGGCCCACTGAGTAAGCTCAGATACGTTATTAAAAGGTTGCTGTTTGCTTCATGCTCTGCTACAGCTGCCCCGTTCGACCTTGAGCAACACCGTCATGGGCAACTCTGCCCAGAGCCTGAAATTTAGTTTCTGCCTCCTGCTGAGGAGCTTGCAGTAACAGTCCTTTTTGGACGTTGGGTGTAGAAAAGCCCATTTCCATGTTGGTGCTTGGGGCAAGGACTGGACCACTCCCTACCGGAGACTCCTCATGGTTCCAGTTACTCACCAGGGTTAGAGAGGCAACGCATGTTGGGTCAGACTCCAATGCTTTGGCAGGCGATGTGTCCCTTACTGCAGATGTGGGCTTTCTGACTCACAGCTGGCTGTTATCAGCCATCCTTTGTACCTCTGCATCTTGCCTTCCTCGGCTGAAGTCCCTGCACATGCTCCAGCAGCACACGCTGCACTGCACCCCGGGTCCGCGCAGCCACCAGTCCTGTGCTGACCTTGCCCTTCAAAAAACACTTATTATTTATTAAACTAAAAGGTAAGGAAAGGGATGCACATACCTTCCCTGCACTGGAGAGCTGGGAGACCACTGTTTTTTTGCACAGCCCCGCATATGTCCCCTCTCCCTCCTGTGCCTCAGTTTCCCCATCAGTGGGATGGGGCTGTTATGACATCCCAGTCTCGCAGGCTGAACACGTGGCTTTGCAAAGCTGAATTACAGACTGATTTTGCTTAGAAGGGATGTCTGGAGTTTTCTGACCCAAAGCCTTCTTTAAGCAGGTTCAATCTCAAATTTAAATCCAACCTCACAGTTAAATCAAGTGGCTCAGTGCTTCCCCAGTTGAATTTTGAGTTTCTGTGGAGTTATACTGGAGACAACAAGCTCTCCATGCCCCATGCTTGATCACCCTCACGATTAAAAGCTATCACCTAATATTTAACTAGATTTCTCCCCAGCTGCAGCTTGTGCCTGCTGCCCCTTGCCACCAATACCACCCAAGCCAAGCAGCTTGGCTCCGTCTTTCCCGCATATTCCCATTCCCAGGCTCGGTGCAGGGCGGCCACCTCCGCCGGCTGCGCCGCGGCGAGGGGAACATTGGCGGGTTGCAACGGGGAGAAGTTTTCCGTGAGCACAAGTGCAAAGGGTGGCTGGGTTGCAAGCGGCGGCGGCAGTGGCGGCGACTTGCTTGGCTGCTTTCCTGCCTCTGCGTGGGGTCAAGCAGCCTGCAGCCGTGCCGTGCAGTGCCGTGCTGTGCCGAGGGTCTGCACTGTTGGCCGGAGTGCCCCAGGTGGGAATGGCTGTGGGAGTTCAAGGGATCGTGGCAAGAGGGGGCCTCTCCCGGCAGCGCCGGCGGCTGCTCGGTGGGATTTGCATGAATCCGGCGGATTTAGCTCAGCCCTTCCTACACTGAGTTAAATCCTGTCCTTAGTTTAACCCCTTTGAACAAAACCAGCCTGCTCTAAAACCATAGTTATTTCCTTTTATTTATTTATTTTTTTAAATTTTAAACCTCCAGCTTTTGCAAATAGCCTGCAGGGGACATGACGTGCTTGGGCAGTGACTTCTGCGCTGTCAGGGCTTTTGCTCAGGCTGGGAAGTGTCTCCGGGGCAGGGTGGGAATGGCACAGGGAAGTGGGATGAGGAGGCTCCAGCCACCTCCGTGCAAATCTCGGGCAGTGTTTCCACCGCCCGCAAAAAGCTGCATGCCCTCCGCCGGCTCTGTCCACTCTAGCTCCCCACGGCGTGAGATTTTTTTAGGGGAAGAGGCGTTTTCTTCCCTGAGGAGCTCTGTCTGTCCACATGGGAAGTTTTGGGGGGAGTCAGCTTGGGATGCGGGGCTGTTCCTGGTGGGGGGGATGCTCTGGGGTCCTGGCAGTGACTGCGGTGCCTCTCCAGCACCCATGGAGTACGTCAGCACGCGGGGAGACGCGGGGGCAGTCGACTTCGAGGGAGCCCTCTTCTCCGGCTACGCACCCGACGGGGGCCTCTTCATGCCCCAGCGCATCCCCTCGCTGGACGGGGACACTCTGCGGAGGTGGAGCCGCCTCTCCTACCGGGAGCTGGTGAAGGAGGTCTGCTCCCTCTTCATCACAGCCGAGCTGGTCCCACGGAGCACGCTCAACGGTGAGCCTCAGCCGTGCAGGGAGCTGCTCGTAGGGATGTGCACGAGGATTTTGGGGTGTTCGGATGCATCTACCTGCCTTCGCCCCATCCTCTTCACAGCCTCCAGAGGATGGAACCTGCTTGCACCATTGCCTGCTCCTTTCTGTACCCTGTTCTCCTCTGTGACCTTGCTGGGACTTGTTACCTTCTGGAAAAGATGTCCCCTGTGTGCAAATAGGTATTCTGGTGACTGCAACAGCAATGGCTGTTGCTGTGGCCCTGCTCGCTGCTGGGGGACCCTGCTGCTCTGCTGGGCTTCAGACCTGCTCTCCCACCAGGGCTTTCTGCTGCTCCACGCTCTCACTGAGATCCGATTTTTAACGTTTTTAACATTTAACAGCTATCCCTTCCACCAGAGGGCAGCTACAACCTCTGTCTCAATGGCACGTTATGATAAAATTCGGGTTTCCTGTGTTTTATATTTTAACACAGTTTGCTCTGATTGTATCGGGTGTCCCCTGGGGTCTCTCACCGTAGAGCTATCAAAGTCAATAAAGCAGGCTGGTTTACTCCTAATAACTAAGAATAACTTGTTGGATATCTGTCACCTCTCCAGCAACTGAGAGTCTTTGGTTGTGCAGAAAGCTTCCCAGGAGCGTGAAGAGCATAGATGCCAGAAGCCATAGGTCAGAATAATACTCCTCTACCCAATCTAATAGCCCCTTTAACCATTTTCCCTCTAGACCTGATCGACAGGGCCTTCAGCAGGTTCAGACACAAGGACGTTGTCCATCTGTCCAGGCTGAAAGATGGGCTGAATGTTTTGGAGCTGTGGCATGGGGTTACTTTCGCTTTTAAGGATCTGTCCTTGTCCTGCACGGGACAGTTTTTACAGTACTTCTTGGAGAAAAAACAGAAGCACGTCACTATTCTGGTGGGTGAGTATGCCTCTTTGTGGGGGGTAAAACTTCTGGGCAGGTCTTTACCTTGAGAGCCATCATCCCACTAGATGCCCTGGGGTGCTATTGCCTCGTGGGTGGCTGGTGAGTGATCTCCAGGCAATGCCAGGGTGGCTGCTCTAGCCAAAAACATCTCATGGAGCATCTCTGCATCTTTTTCTTAAAGTGCAGCGATGCAGTTTTGACTGACGCATCAATTTTTTGCTTTTCTTGGTTCTCCCTCACTTTGAAACAGGGACTTCAGGGGACACGGGGAGCTCGGCCATCGAGAGCGTGAGAGGGCAGAAGAACATGGACATCTTTGTTCTGCTGCCCAAGGGGTTCTGCACCCAGATACAGGAACTTCAGATGACCACCGTCATTGAAGACAACGTCCATGTCTTTGGTGGTTGGCATCACTGTTGGACTGTCCACTTTATGGCCCTGCTGCATCAAAACCGTGACCCTAAAAGTCTCAGGGGGCTGCTGCTTTAGCAGCTGCAGCCAGCTGGGTCATTGCCATCATGGCCACTGTGCCCAGATGTCTGGCTAACAGGAGCTTATAGCAGACATCCCCACTTTGATGAAAAGTGGTTCAAGGCTTCCTTTTCTCCTGGCCACAGATCAGAGCTACCTCCATGCAGGTGGTTGGTGTTTAGCTGCACTGAATTCAGCACCATTTCTTGGCACTAAAAGGATCGAGAGTCACCCCTTCCCTCTGTCCCCCCACCTTCATGGGTAGTCCATCCCCTACTGCTGTGCCGTACCCGTGGTAGGGGTCACCACGGGGTGCTTGAGCTGTCCCATGGACTCCTCTGCTCAGCCAGGTCTCACCTTGGCATCTCACAGGGCATGCAGGCGTTTGCCTTCCTGGCAACTATGTACTTGGTATAAGCAAGAGTCCGGAGTGCAACGTCTGCAGAAACCACCCGGCATCCACACGGTGCTACTCAACCCCCGGCTCGTACAGCCCCCAAGGCAGATGGGCAGCTCAGGATGCCCCTGGCCGCAGCAAAGCCCAGGGCTTGAGACTGGCCCTGTCTCTGATTAGAAATACTGATGCGCTGATGTTGGCAGATCTAATCTTTCCTTTTTCCTTTTGACAGCTCATGGGAACAGCGATGAAATCGATGAGCCGATCAAGGAACTGTTCGCTGATGTTGATTTTGCCAGAAAATACAATCTGATGAGCTTGAATTCGGTCAATTGGTCTAGGATTATGGTGCAGATTGCTCACCACTTCTACGCTTACTTTCAGTGTGCCCCGTCCCTGGATACCACCCCGCTGCCAGTGGTGGAAATTGTTGTGCCAACAGGAGGAGGAGGAAATATCACAGGTGAAGGGAAAAAAGATAGGTTAGATAGGGAAGAGAGAGAGTGCTGTGACCTATGGACTAAAAGCACTTTGCAGATGCTGGGTATTGCTATTTATTAAAACACCCACTCTCTGGTAGGATTTCTTCAGAACCACTTAGATTTTATTACTCATGTATGGTTATTACTCATTCAGGTGTCACTGATGATTTGCAAGGTGCAGAAAATCCCAAACCACCATTTGGTGATGACTGCAGCTATCTTGAGGATGGGCACATTAGAAGAAGACAGAATGTGTTTGATCCAGAAAAGAGGGAAAATACTGTGGCTCTGATTTCCTAAGTGAGACATTAACAGAGGTGTGGAGTCCTGCCTGGTCCTACTCTGGTTTGCATGGTAGTGCACAGTCAAGAGAACCACTCCTAACTGCATAATCTGGCCTTCTAAATATAAGTCCTTGATTGCCTCCATCCCAAAATAGGCATACAACTGTCTTATGAAAGCTATAAAGGGTTCGATGCACTCAGCTGCACTCACTGTATGTCCAGGCTGCCCATTTGAGGCAGCATTAATAAGATGCAAGAGCCCAAAAGATTCATCTCTCTTGCTTGAACGGCAGCTGCCTGACCTCTTGGTCCCCTGCCCATCCGTCTTCAAATCTGGAGATGCCCAAGGGTTAGTGTTCAATGGACTGCCATGGCAGGAGGAGCATTGCATCCCAGGATTTTATAATCTGGTGCTCGACCAAAGCATTAAAGATAGATACCTCAGAGTCCATTAGAGAATGTAATTTGTAGCTGCTTCTGAACTATATGCTCAATCAATTTGCACAGTGACTTCTTTGCTAAATCTCCTTTGAATGTTTCTTCATCAAGCATGCATGTATTTTTTCACTTTTTTTCTAGCCGGCTGTATTGCCCGGAAAATGGGTCTCCCGATTCAACTTGTTGCCGTGGTTAACAGCAATGACATCATTCATAGGACTGTTCAACATGGAGATTTCTCACTGTCAGAGAGCGTGAAGGCTACGTTAGCATCAGCCATGGATATTCAGGTATGTAATGAATTGGCCAAAATGGGAAAATACCAAATATTATATATTTTTATAATTTTTTTTCCTTCTACTCTCTTCTATCTGGTTTATGAGAGCATAGTTCTGTGACTGGCAATGCCTCTCAGCGATGCATTAAGAGGTGTGACTCATATTGAGCATTTATGCTGCAGACTGCTGAGCTGAGATAGATCAAACACCTTCTTCCTCACTTTTCAGGGCTTGACTTTGTAATCTTCATTGTTAAATGCTGGCTTTCTGAGGTTTCATTATGTGCAAGGTTAGCAAGAGAGAGACGCTTTCTCAAAATGTGACACTTCTTAGAAAATTATAAACCCCATCATGTCTCAAGGGCTTTGTTGATCCTTCTGAAAGGCTCCACCAGGAGCAAGAGACGAGACCAGGAAGAAGGTAGGGAAGCCCAGAAGAAATGCCTCGTCTATGGCCATCTGCAGCTTGCTCAGAGCAAAACAAGTCTCAGCAGGCAGGCAAAGGCCTCAGAAATGAAAAGTCATGGAGATACACAAACCAAACACCTGGAAGCAAATACCTCCCATTTCATACTTACCCTGTGATCCACAGGGATTGCATCTGCTTCCAAACAAGTGACCAAAGTGTGAAACACTTGCTGTTGTATCACTGTGGCCTTAAGCTACCTGGATTTTCCAAAAGCTGTTCAAACACATTGGGAGGACCTAGGAGCCTGGAGGAACTGCCATGCTTTGCAGTCAGTAAGTCACTATGCCCCTATCACAAGGCTGCTGTGGTCTGCAGCTTGACTTTCCTCATGAGGCATGAATTTGTGGGGCTCCTCAGAGCTCAAAGAGTAGCTGGGCTCTTCTCTTGGCCCGTGTCCCTTCAGTAGCACTGGTCTGCTGAGGCACCTAAGCATGTGCCAGACTTTGGGATCATGAGGGAAGGCAGCCAGGTGAGGTGATGTCCAGAGATTCCCGAGGAGCTGGATGGGTGTATCCCTCTGCACATCCCTCTCCACAGCTGCATGAGACAACATCGTTCAGCTCACTTCTGAAGCATCCATGCAAATATTTCCATAGCTCAACAGATCATTCATGCTGGAGGGGAATTCAGGAGGTTTCTAGTTGGGACCTGCTCAAAGCAGGGTCACCCCTGAGGTCGGACTGGGTTGTTCAGGGCTTTGTCCAGTCGGGTGTTGGAAACGTTCAAGGATGGAGAGTGCACAACCTCTTTAGGTTGCCTCTTCTGCAGACTAAGCTAAAGCAGAGAAAACTTGCCAGTTAGACACTAACTGAAGAGTTGAAGGGGACGCAGAAAGTTTAGTGCAGATGAGCCTTGTAAGGAGCAATCCCAGGAGAATCACAGAAGACGCTGTGTCTTTGCAGTACCTAAAGCCAACCAGGGGCTGTTCTCTGGCCCTGAGGTCAGGAAGCACCACACAGCTCGTGTCCATGTGCCAAAACTATCCTTGGGAACAGTCCCCAGCATGACCTGTCCTCCAAACTGGGCCCCAATGTTCTCCTAGACAACTCTAGTGGCATGGGACAAAACCAGACCAGAGAGCTGGCTAATAACTTAAATGGCAAGGCCAGTGCTTGCACCAGTGTCCTGGCCCAGTTCGACTTACTGGTGTCAATGCAGTGATCTGTCATGGAAACCGTAAGGCTGGTATGAATGGAAGGTGAAGGGGAAGGTCTGGATGTGGGAGCAGTAGAAGGAAGGACGGGAGAATGGGTGTCAGGAGGACGGTGCTGGAGGCACCTTCAGTAGCAGGTCATCAAAGTCCAGGCATGCTGACACGTAGCTTCTCAGGACAGCCAGATTGGGAAGCAGAGGACAGCCTAAAACAGGGGACAGCCTAAAGCGAAGGGCAGCCTACGCCCAGACTAGACTGAAGATTACAGGCTGGAGGCTCTCGGAGATGATGGTGGGAAGATGAAGAACACGACTGGGGCCATAAGCCACCCAGATAAGGACACAAAAGGCTGAGTAAGTCCTGATGACTCGCCAAGGTAGGACAGGATGGAGAGACAAAAGGTCACAGGCACTGTCAGCTGCTAAAAGGTTATAAAGAGCTCATCCAAACCCAGCACTTGAACCCAGGAGATGTGATGAGGACTCGGTAGTCGGTGTCCCTTGTCCTGTCTGTCCCTACAAGGTATCTCRGCCAAACCACCTGGATGAATGTTTCTTGGTGCTTGTGAGCGTGCAGGAATGAGACAGTGAGCGGTGAAATTGGTTTGGGACCCTCCTGTATGATCTTGCACTGAGTTTTGCTGCAGTGTTGCAACACCGATTGCTACATAGCCATACAAGCCAGTCAGGCCCTATATGTGCCTTATATGTTCATAAAGATTATCGGTCAGCCCTGCAGGGAACTGGGTGTCTCATTAAGTCACGTGGGAGCTGGGTGACTCACAGCAGCATCTGCAAAACTGAGTAAACAGCTGGATATTTCTGGTTCTCAAATACGTAGTGTGTTATTAGCCTGGGTTCCTCAAGGTGATTATACAGATGTGGTCACACCATCGATTTATCAGTTGACCCTTCATTAAGTTTTTTTAATCTGATGGTCACTGCCAGACTGCTCTGACAGGTCAGAGGTCTGAAGGACGTTAGATTCCCAAAGACTTGTCTTGGGATGTAGGTGTGCAGGGGGAAGACACAAAGCCCACCCCAGCCTCCACCAAAAAAAAGGCGGCAGTAGGACCTCAACCCTAATTAGACATCAGAGGATCCACACAGGTGCTCTCCCCCTGAGACAGATGCTCGAATTTCCATTGCTCACCTATTGCCTTGATATCCCAGGAGCCTTACAACGTGGAGAGGATCCTCTGGCTGCTCTCGGGCTCCAACAGCCGCCTGACGAAAACGCTGATGGAGCAATTCAGTGTGTCGAAAAGCCTTAAGCTGCCGGAGGATTTGCACAGAAAGGTCAGTTCCTCACGCACGCGGCGCTGTGTCCGTGTGTGTGTAAGGAGATTTACTGCTACCAGTTGTTTTCAACTCATTTTCAGAACAAGAAAATCATAGTGGAGAGTTTCCAACCAAAAATTTAACCGTGAGGCCAGAGGAGTTTTATATCAGTGTGTGTGCATGGAGATGTTAAAAACCCCCTTTTAATTATTTTTTTAAAAAGAAACCTCTTTCTTCTTTGCAAAACTGATTAAAGACTGCCTACAATTATTTAAGTAGAATATGCAACCACCCCTTCCTTGGCTACTCCAGTGCCGGCATTGGCTGTGCACCGAGGCATCGTGCAGCAGATGCCGGCACAAACCCAGCGTGGCTTTTGGGAGTACATCTGCTGGGTTCAGTGCTGCAATTCAGCCTCAGTGTTCTGGCAAATGGGAGCATGATCACAATGCAGAGAGAAATACAAGAGAAAACCAAATGTTTGAGTTGCGAGGCTCTTTGGGCCAGATGCAAAGTCCTGCCTTTTCCCATCCAACACACATCCCCCACTGAGCATCCTTTGCCCGGCACCCGCTCCTGCTTGCACAGCAGCAAAATAAATAATAAAAAAAAAACATTATTAAAAGAAAGAAGAGCTATTACACTGAGGCAGGTTTTACAAGCCCTCAGAAACTCCTTCTGAGCGTGCAAATAGCAGCGCAGAGCTGAGGAGCTGAGTCTCGGCTCCTCTCCACCCACACTCCCGGCACCTGGGGGTGGAAACCCCTCCGTGGTGCCCCGGCCCCGCAGCCATTTCCAGCAGTGCCTCATCCCTTGGCTGSAGCAGCAACCCTTTTTCCTTCAGTCCCTGGGGAGCCCCATCCTCCAGACTCCCTATTTCGAACTGCTTTGCTGAGTGCCCATGGCACAAGCCCAGCTGGGAACGTGTGGAGTGGTGATGTCCTATGCAAACCTCCCCATTTTCCCCGGGGCCACAGATCTCCGAGACCCTGCGCTCATGCTCTGCTTCCGACGAGGACATCGTGCGAGCCATGCAGCGCTGCTGGGAGGAAAACCACTACCTGTTGTGTCCCCACTCCGCCGTGGCTGCTCACTACCACTACTCGCAGCCGGATGGGTAAGGACAGCCGTGGTCGGGAGCATCAGGGACCAGAGCATCACTTCTCCCTTTGCTCCTGCAGCATCTCCAGCTCAGGGCTCACTTACATCAGAAGTTTTCTTGCTTTTCTTTCCTTTTCAGCATGCCCCGGTGTTGCTTAGCTCCAGCCTCTGCAGCCAAATTTCAGGATGCCCTGCTCCGAGCTGGCCTGGTTCCCCAGCTCCCCCCCGAAATCACTGCCTTAACGGCGATGGAGACCAGGTCCACTCCCCTGGAGCGGGGACAGGACTGGGCACAAGCGCTCCGGGAGTGGATCGAAGCCATGGCACAGCGGCGGGGGATCTCCGGGCAGGGAGTCACGCAGACCTGAGCTACYGGGGCACGGCTGGCCGATGCCTCCCAGGGCTCATTTTCCATTCCCACGAGAGCCCGGTGTTACGCTGGGAGAGGAGTCTATGGTCTCTGTACAATGAATTATTARCAGGAACACACTTCGCCATTGAATTATATAGACTATTTCATAACATTTTCCGTAAAGAGCTCTGCAATTGTATCCTCTTTTTCCTAGAAATTAATAAAAACTGATTGAAACTCTGAATAAACCTGCCTGTTCCATCATTACATGCTACTACAGAAAGCTCCCTTAGCACTACCTGCAGTCGYCAGCTTCCTGAGCATTACCCAGCAATTCTGGCCCCGTGCTGGGATGTTCAGCCCAGTGGTCCCAGCAGCACCCAAGATGCTCAACGGGGAAATTATGCAGGGCTGGAGTGGATCCGCTTTCACCATCCCCATAATTTAAGCAGTGCCAGGGATCATTCCCAGGTGTTGAAACTTGCTCAGTGATAGTGTTAAAAAGCAGATGTTTTCCCTGGACACGTTTATTTTAAGGAGCTACTTTCCAGTGCCGTATCTCGCAGCTTTTGGTCCTAGTCCTGCTGCAGACTCTTCCCAGGCAATTTCCACTGAAACAAATAGGAAATGGGAAATTCCCCTTATCTTCAGCCTGAAACTTCAGGTCTTTCAATACCACGTTCCCATCATACACATATAAATATATAAATACCTCATGTGGGAGCTGCCTCCACAAGTCATGCATCTGGCAGGAATCTCTTGTGCCTAAAAACGGGGAAAAAAAAAAAAAGGAATAATTACACCAGGGGGGAAAAATCCCCCTTTGCCATCAAAAAAAATTCCCCCTTTGACATCAAAGGAAGTCCTGTAATGGGAGGATTAATTTGAAGGTTTAGTGGCATTTAGCAGGGTAAAAGTAAATTCTGTGAAGTGAATCAGCATGGGATGTTGCAGAATGTGCGGGAAGAGTGGGAAGCTTTGCCTGGGCTGCAAGCTGCCTTGCTGGCACCTGGGCAGCCTTTTTCTCKGCTGCCCCCGGCACAGCCGGCCCCGTGCCACCTCCTTCCATCCCACCGAAACCCTGCAGGAGAGGAGGGACCCGCGTCTCCTCCGCGGCAGCGGCTGAGGTTGCCCCATCCCAATTAACGGGGGTGAGGGAAACAGCTTAGTTGAAAATGATACAAAAACCCACAGCGCTTGGATGCTGGATGTTTTTAATGTTAACGGCTCTACTGGTTGCATGGATCGAGCAGTTGGGAGGAAAATGGCGGTGGGGTCCAGGGAAGCTCTGATGCTTCACGAGGCCATCATTCACCCCTCTTTAAGAGCCAAACCAGCCAGCAAAATACSTCTTATTTAAGCAACAACGCAACCTTGTCCTCAGGAATGACCCAAAGGATGGCAAGGGGTGGTGCAGCAAGTCATCGGTGSTGCTGGTGAGAAACCCGCCCCCATCCCATTTGACCCCCGCGATCGGCCACCCCTTTCGTTGATGCACACGTTATACTCGTTGGACTCCACCTCCTTTAATAGCTGCCTCCCCAAATCTTGCGGTTGTCAGCCAAGGACGGCTGCCCGGTTGTAATTTAGCTCTTAATCATAGCTTAAGACACCCTGCGACGGGGGAGAGGCCTGAAATTGCACCCAGCTCCGCATCCAAGCGAGAGGTTGCAAATCTGGCTTGCTGGCCAGGACCGGAACAGGAGGGGGGGCGGGAGGGCGAGGGGCCGCACCCGTACCCCCGGCCGGGGAGCACTGGGAAGGACGGGGTGAGGGGTGCTGGGGCTTTGCAGCCCACCAAAGCTCTAGCGTGTTTTGCAAGCAGAAAGCATGGCAAACACATCCCCATGTTCCCGTCTCAAAGCAGCCAGATGGGTAAAGGGTCCAGCCTTGCTGCGGGAAGGTGGCAGACGATGTCCATGCTGGGTGAAAAGGGGTTTAATTCTCAAACATCCCTGAGGATAACCCYATGGGATGAGGGTGCTGCTTCTCCCCCAGTCAAAACCAGGTGTTTTTTGGGCAGGACACTATGAAACCTCTTGCTGGGATTTCCGAGGCAGAAGCACAGCAGGAAAAGCCTGTTTCACGCCCGGAGCCGAGGCGGAGGGAGCACAGACAGGCTCGGCTTGCAGGGCGGCCACGGTCCCGCAGAGGGCAATGCGTGGCTGCCCGTGGCAGCCCGGGTGCCTGGGATGTGGGGATGAACGTGACCTCGTGGGCATGCCATGTCCCACCGCCTGCTCAGGGACCATGGCATCCCTGGCTGCTCCCACACCAGGGGCTTTTGTTCCCACTTCGGCCCCAAAATGGGTGCTCGGGGCTCTGCTCGCTCCTCCTCAGGTCTCCATCTGAGAGGGAGGGTCAGCTTTGTTTGATGGAAAAATGGAAAACACAGGGAGGAAAGTCATGCAGAAAGGCGGTACCTCCTTGCCCAACACTTTGATGGGCAGCTGCAAGCTCTGGCAGCTTGACGTGTTCCTAGGGCTAATGATATATTACTTCTGCAACCTCCAGAGCTGTTCAGGCCAGACTTGTGAAATAGTTCATCTCATACATCAATTGCTCACACTTTTCCCCATCAAAAATTCCAGTTTCAGGCTCCTCACCCTGAGCAGATCCGACCCACACGTCCTAGGAGACAGCGTTGCCCACGAGCCAGTGGCCATCCTCCGCAGGGACCCCATGTCTTTCCAGGGATGTTCCCCTGGAGGCTGGGACACCCTTCGCACTGAGGGACATGGCTGGGATGTGCTCCTGACCCCTAAGTACCTCAAGTAGGAAGTATTGTATTGGGATGGAGATGCAATGCGTTGGGATGGAAATGCAACGTATTGGGATAGAGGAATAGGGTCCCCCATGGTTCAGCTGGAGGTTTCTACCCAAGAGCTCACATGTAGCAAAGCAGCTTGCTGTCCTGTAGCCATTTGTTGGTGTGTCCAACATGGGATTGGGGTGCTTGTCCCAGCGTGGGTTGGGATCTGTTTGGCTACACGTGGGGTCTACCCTCTAAACCGTCTGCCTCCGAGCTAGCAGGCCTCGCCTGGCGTTGCACCCCATGGAGACATCAGCAGCAGAGCCACGCTGTGGTTCATCACTCCAACTAGTAACAGTGCCATTAAGAGTGCTATTAATTAAAGGGGCACATGGGATGACTGGTTGTCTGCAATGCTGGTTGAGCTAAAATTTGGGGGGATAATACAAATCCCCAATGGGCTGCAGATGAGGATGCCATTTCCCATGAGCAGAGCAGTCCAGCCTTCCCCCGTGCTTTGCCACGATGTCCATCCCCATCTTCCAACTCGTGGCCACCCACCCCATCCCTCCCACCCAAGGAACTGATTTKGGGGCATTTCCTCCTCTGACCGGGGCGTCACATCCTTCTGCTCCAACGTTACCTTTATGGGCTGGGAGGAGGAGTCCGCAGCATGGTGAATTATAAGCCGATTCTTTAAAAAAGTGTTCTGAAGGTTTGGGAGTTGAATTATTATTTATAATGCCCTGGGGGCATCATGTAATTTATGGACAGGTATGAAGACAAGTAGGCGCTCAGACATGGGGATGAGCCCAGTGTAAATGCCGAGATAGAAAGATAGATAGATGGATAGATGAAGATAAGCTTCTTGGCCAGGAAGGCTGGGGATTGAAAATCCTGCTCTTATAGATCTCTGCTGTCCTAGGGTAATACCTACTATCCCAGTACTCCCACTCCATATAAAGTCATCTCAAATCTGGTGCAAATGGTTTGTTTACTCTTTTTTAAAATTAATTTATCCCAAGTGCAGGAAAAAAAAAAAGGAGTTGCTTTGTTGTTGCAATTTGCTGCTAGGCATTCCTATGTGTGCTAATGATAAGTATTAATTAAATAGCTTGCTGTTGTCTTTTAAATGCAGTTCTTTCAGGCTGTAATTAAACACAGACACCCAGCCCTTTCTGTCTGCATAGAAAGAGGCAGGCAGGCCTCCGGAGCTCTGCACTTCTTTCCTTGTAGCAGGAAAGAAGTGGAAAATGAAGCAAAACCAGTTTCCATTGAAAACTCACCACCCTGTGCATGTCCTTCACGGGGAAAGCAACCAGCTCAAGGAAATTAAAGGAATGCGGCTTCCAAGATCCCAGCCCTGCTATCAAAGTAAGTTTATATGCCCTTAAGATTTTGCAGCTTCATACATTTTAAAGGCAGAGGAGATCACTTTGTTTGATCTCCGGCGCAACACAGGCTGTTGAACATCACTGCTGCGTTCATCGAGCCCAGCAACTTGTTGGCTTATGAACATCTTGATCTGAAGATCTCGAGATAGGAGTCCATCCCTCTCACCTGCTTCTTAGTTTCCCCAGGTTTTTTCACCCTTACTGTGAAAAACCAGGCACTGCTGTAAATCCCCATCCCTATGCTGCTCCCATGGTCAATATTAATCTCCCAACGCAGGGTGCACTTCCTGGGAAAACCTGAGCTCCCGCCAGCCCTGCTGCCCTCTCGCCTCCCTGGCTTCAAATAGAAACTCAGCACTAAAGCCCTCTAGAAATGCAAATAAAAAAGTCAGATGCTAACGTGATGGAAGGCAACCCCCAAATAAAATTTGCCACATGCCAAACGGCACCTACACCCGACGTTATTCCTGCCCTCAAAGGCAACTGGGCTTCACTTATCTAAAATGCTGCTGTTAATCAATAAATACATGAAGTGAAGTGATGCTGGCCGTCTGCTGTAGCACTTATAAGAGTGGTGGGGGAAGTTGCAGCTCACTTGGAGGATGCCCTGGTCAGAGCTGGGCCATGAGAGACATGCTTCTCTCCCACAGCCGCTGCGGGGAGTGTGGGAGGGAGGAGAGGAGGCACGGGGGAAAGGGAGCCAGCTCCTGCCGGTCACCCCAAATCCACACGTCAGCCTGTAGCTGGATCCRCTCCTTGACAGACAGTGACAGTGAAGAGCTTCACCGTGGTGAAGACAGTGGGAAGTGTGTCCAACAGCTGCACATATATATTTTTTTGAATGGAAGCATTTAAGGATGCATTTGTGTAATTTATAACCTGAGATCTGTAGAGTATATATAATAAATATACAGAGAACATAAGACAGCCACATTGCCWGCCTGTGAAGGGGTCCCCCATTTGGGGAAGCGCAGCCCTTTGGGCACCCCAAGCGATGCTCCTCTGCCTTGAAGGCTCCCCGCCCTTTCCAGAAAACAGCCACGGCCCTTTTGGGGTCCTATCAACCCAAGACTGGATTTGCCGTGGGCTTTTCTGTCCCCCCAGCCCTGTAGCTGGGTCTGTCCTGTGGTTTTGATGCAGCCAGATGGGTACCCATGGGGAGCGTGGGAGGGGGTCCGGGACCCTCTGCAGGCTCCTTCCCCGGCGAGGGGAGCACAGGGCTGGGAGCACCCTCGGGGGTCTTGGTGTTAGGGGCAGCAGAAGTGGCTCAGAAGAGGATTTTTCCCAATTATTTGCATTTTAGACATGAGAAAGAGAGAGAAATGAGAAGGGAAAAGAAAAAAAAAGTAGAAAGAAAAGCTAGCTTGCATTCAGAAATTAAATATTTAATTGAAAAGGAATTTGGATTTGTTTGGATTATAGCAAAAAACTTTGTTCCACTAAAAATGAGCTGATTTTGAGCAGAAACTTTAAAAAAATATTCTGAGCTTAAAAAAAGATATTTTGAAGCCAAAATGACTCACTTTTAGTCCAAATGGTTAAAATTGTGTTTAAGTTTTGGGAAAGGAAACAAATTTGGAAATTTAGAAATTTTAGAAATCTTTGAAATACCATGTCACAAAAAAGATGATACGGGGGGGAGGAAAAGTGTTGCCTCACTGGAGCAAGAGGGCCAGAGAAGAGCAGAGCCAGAGGCTGCCCTGCGTGGCTCTGTCCTTGCCCTGACACCCCTAAGATCACCCCGAGCGCTTTAAGATCACGAGATACTGAGAACAAAGAGTTTGTGTTCTCTTTTTTGCTCTCTAGTTCCCTGCCTTTTGGGGCTCCCAAAGATGTTCAGTGTTTTTAGGGCAGTTTAGAAATAGCTTCTTAAAGAAAGCAGTGGAGAATCACATATAACTTGGCTCCAGGAGGGTGATGATTTCAGAAAAATAGCAAAAATAATCATTCCTGTAAAAAAAAAAATTAAGAAGCAGTGAGCACAGGAAGAAAGTGATATTTCATGCAATTCTTCACTATCCATCTCCTTACTCTTGCTTTGGGACTCCTTGAGCAGAGAGCACCGTGGATGTTTGCACAGCCCTTTGCACGTGAATACAAAAGAGCAGTGGGATGCTGCAGTAAAGTATGGGGAAGGCAGAAGGGGCTGCGTATGAACAGAGAATTATTTTGATACCTGACATATAGGATGGAGCAGGACTCGATGTGTTAGATCCTGGACCGACACAGAAAAAGAAAGAAGACACTTTTGCTATTAAAGTTTACAATCAGAGCTTTAAGCAAAAGAGTAGCTTTTGGGGATGCGGTCTTTGCTGCTGCTGACTTTCTGCATGACCCTTGGGAGCTTTGAGCCAGGGATGGGGACCKGGTGGCCCTCCCACAGCCCACCTAGCCCTTGGCACCAGCATAGGCGCTGCCATGTGGGTGGCTCCTGGGGTCCCACGCTGGCTGGGGACCGGGCTGCTGCCACCTCCTTTCCCTGAGCTTGGTCCTCTGCAGCCCCACTCGGTCCCTACCTGCCCGGCAAAGCACCAGCTTCCAGCCCCTGGGAGCTCCTCGCCTCTGCTCCTCTGGGATGCTTGTGGGGATTAGCTGGGCTATGCTCCCTAAACCCATCACATGCATTTCAATAGTTTTAATTGTTGCCTTTAAGATAATTACAGGCTGGAGAGAACGAATGGGAAGAGCCCTGTGGATTTGCACCGGGGCTTGGGTGCACCGTTGTGTACGGTACGGGAGATTCTCTGCTTAGCAGTGTTTTTCCTGCTTGGGAGAGCAGTTTGCACACCGCAAGGAGGGAAGGACTGCAGGTCCTCACTCCCCATGGCTGGAAAAGCTGGAGCAAGAGGTCCCCCCAGCACCCCGCTCCACCCACCGCGGGGGAGAGCATCCCCCAGCACCAGGCTCAGCAGGTGCTGGCTCTTGCTATAGCATTTAAGCCACAGCTTTTTCCTCCTTCCCAAGCCCGTTCAGAAGGGAACACGCACCTGAAGTGAACAGGATGCTGAAAACCAGACTCACAGCAGGGCAGGGGAGCACCCAGGGCCCCCGTTGCCCAGAGATGAGGCATGACCTTCACCCAGCCCCTGTACTCTCCTTGGCTCCTAGTGAGGTGGCCCATACTTGGGTTTTTTTAGGATATTATGGTGTGTCCTGGTCCCTCGCTGGCTCTCCATCCTCCACAGCCAGAGAAAACATCTCCCTGATGATAAAGGGAGATATCTCAGTCCCTCCCGTAGCCTGGAGTAATTCAATATTGAGTGAGAGGAGCGCGGCGACTGCTTTTCCCCTGTTTGCACCTTTCCTGCAATTATTTTGTTGGAGCTCCCCGCCGGGGAGCAGGGCAAGCTGTCTCTCAGGGATAACATKACTTCCCGGATGCTGCCTTGCTGCAGAGGAGCCGGGGCAGCACTGAGGACCCCTCTTAGGGCACAGAGCTTCCCCAGGGCTAACCGTGCACACAGGGTTTCTCTTCTAAAAATGCTGCAGCCTCTTTCAGACCCCTAATGAAGTGCACCTTGAGCACTCAAAATTAGAGCATCCAAGTTAATCCACAAAGACTTGCATGCCCGAGAGCACCAGTGTGTTTTGCTAGCCAGGTTGTTGCTTTGCCATGGTTTAAGGTGCTGCTGCTCATGAGTGGTTCGTTCACATCCCTCTGATTGATGGGACCAGCCCGGCGGCTGAGCAGCAATGGTGGTGCATGTTGCTGAGCCTGGAGGGCTTCATCCATCTGACTTTGCGCTGAAGAGGATGAGGAGCAGTCCCTGCCTTGTCCTGGCACCTTCCCCAGCAGGAGATGGGAAACTCCCCACCTCTCAAATATTTCCTTCCCAAATGAGAAAAACAACCCAAACCCCAGTTTTTCTTGAGATCTTCTCCAACCCAATGTGTCAGCGTGAAACCTGGCAAGGGGTTCTTGCCCTTGCGTTTGTAGTAGCCTTTTTATCACTGATGCATTTTAAAATGAAAATGAGATTTCACCTAAATACAAGAAATTGCTCTAGTTCAACCTGCTGATTGCAGGACGTCTCATGGCTGGTGTGGTTTGGAGGATCAGGCTGGTTGTTTGCAGACATTGAAACCAGCAGTTAATGAGGGGGTAATGTGGGGCCCAGCACACTGAGGATGCGATTTGTTTTAGTATTTAATCCATAGAAATCCATTTAATAGCACTTCCCCTAAATTTCTGCCCCTTTTCCACCCTAACTCCTAACCTGGAAATAATCCCAGCAGGAAAAAAGGGAAATAGCTCAAATACTAAAATGCGGTGAAGATGAGCTGGCTCCTGGATGCAGGTAGAGGGGATGGGGATGGGTCCCATCACTGCTGCCAAGGCGAGTTTTGGGGACCCGCTCTGCCCTCCTTGTGGGGTTCAGGCCTACATCTGCAGGTGGTGCATTAGATGTCAAAGCCACCCCAGATCCAGAGCTGAGCATCCTGAGGGGCTTCTCAAGGATGGGATATTCCCCTCCATGAGCTGCCGGCTTTGCACCAGCAGTCCTTCGCATCCCAGCCCTCTTCTCCCTCTCCCCTTGCCCCTTCCCTCCCCCTGTGATATGACTCATTGGCAGAGAAATAAAATAATCAGCTATTGC
This sequence comes from Phoebastria nigripes, assembly GCA_035582835.1. Lineage (NCBI taxonomy): Eukaryota > Metazoa > Chordata > Aves > Procellariiformes > Diomedeidae > Phoebastria > Phoebastria nigripes. The sequence goes on from JAYKAV010002955.1 coordinate 2,190,278, forward strand.
TTTATTACTTTCCACCCGTACTTCCCTCACGGGCATCTGTATTTCTGCAAATGTTTTTAATATTTGCTAATAAAAGCAGCTCCAGTAATGACATGCTCGCTCCCAAAGACAAAATTGCCGGGACTGGCRTTATCTAACAAACTCGTTTTGGCACAAGCGCGTCTACGTATGAGCCATTTCTGCCCATTCACGGGATTATCAGCCATCTCTGCAGCCAGCCCCAGCCCTCCTCTCTCATTCCTAGTTAATTGGTGTGAAATTGGAGCAAGTTCTCAGGTGATAATGTGTTTGCATTTACTGCTTCACTGAACCACCCTAGCCACTCCATCCCAGCTTCATTAAAGCCTCAATCTCAGCTTTTGCTCCTGGCTGTGAGCTTCAAACCCTATTTCCTGCGTGGCAGACATACAACCTAACACATGTCAGGAAGACAGCTTGAGCGGAGCTGCTGGGAACAAGCAAGGCTACTGCCCAGGCGCCGCTCCAGGAAAATCACGTTCGCGGCAGGAGAGATGCTCGGAGTCCCCACGAATGGCTTCACGCTGCGTTGGTTGGCTCCCCGCACTTGAAAAAGGCATATTTTGTGCCCTTTAATTATCTTTGATTAATGAATTAATTTTTTTTTTTTTCTGCAGCACTTTGAAGATAAAAAGCCTTCGTCTGAATTCTGTGATTAGTATTTAAAGACTCAAGCGAAATATTTGTAGGCAGAAAAACCTAACCGAGGAATGCCTGTGTTCAAACATTCAATAGGGCCTATTCACAGGATCGGATTCCAGGGTTATTATTAGCAATAAGGTTATCTTTGGCATAATCTTTTTATGCACAACATGCTATTGGATTCCACCCTCCCGTTTCGCTCGGGCCCTGGGGCAGAAGGTATACAAATTAGAGCTGGTTCAAGCCTTGCAAGTGTTTTTCATGCAAGCAGAGCTGAAGTCTGCCGCAGTTATATTTAGGACCATCCATATGGTTTTTTGGTGCAAGACGCATGCCCCGGGATGCTCCCTCGCGGGGGGAGAAGTGCGTTGCTCCCAGGGTAGCTCCAGCCCTGCCAGCACACACTGCTGCGGACCTGCCACGTGTTGGGGACACATGGGACACCCCATGGGGTGGATGGAAGGGATGGGTTGGGCTGGTCCTATGCCCGCAGGTCGCGGAGGCGTCTCTGAGCATCTCCCCAGCGCATGAGATTTCACAGGTCCGGACACAGGTCCGGGCTTGGACAGGTCTGGACACAGCCAGGGAGAGCGAAGCCCTGCCAGCCGCACCGCCGGGTGAATCTCTCTTTTTGGGGAGCCAAAAGAGCCTCTCTGCCAGGGTGGATGTGCCCAGGGGGTCCCGTCTGCCCCCAGCCCCCTGCCCCCCCAGCTGAGACACGAGTGGGGCTGGCTGGGCTGCGGACTCAAGGGAACGGGTTGATCTGGGCACGAAAGCAGAGAGCAGCTGCCAGCTGCCTCTTAATTTGGTTGTATTTCTAGCTCTCGTAAAGCTAAAGGTAGGAGTTGGGGTTTTGTTGTTGTTGTTGGGGTTTTTTGGTGGTTTTTATTTTTTTTTTTTTTAATGGATGGTGGGTGTGATTTTTCAAACGCGCTCCCCTTTGGCACGTCTCTGCCGGCGACGTCAGTGAGAGCCCCGGGATGCCTCCCCGGGGCCCGGGAACACCTTCCTTTGAAACCCGCCCCGTGCGTCTCCCCAAATCCAACCGCTGAGCACCGCGGGTGGGAGGAGGCGAGGCCACATTCGGCGGCGGTCCTTCACCCCGAATGGCTCGGCTGCTGCGCAGGGTCCCCCCGTCACCCCAAAACCAGCTCCAAAAATYCATTGGGGCTGCTCATCCGTGGCCGGGGTCCCCAGCCCGGATGCAGGCAGAGTCGAAATACATAGAGGCGCATTAAAGGATGGCCGCTGTGGCTTTGAAATGGCACRGCAATCCCCTGTAGCCTAGTTTTTAGAGAAAGTATTTTGTAGCTGGTTTTTCTCTCTGTGACTAAACACGGTTATTAGGSCCCGAGTGCATCATTAAACCTGTTATTAAAAGTAAACGTGTTAAGGAGAATATACTGGTGTGCAGTAAGCTCATCCAGGGCACTGGACCCTCTGGAAAAGTCATTAACATTTGTATTTAAAGAGAACGTTGTTAAGAACATATTGGACTAATTCAGAGCCTTAGAGCTATTAAAATGACTACCATTAAAAATGAATATGTTAGGCAGAATATGTTGCATAATTAGAATTATTACAGTGTTTACTCTGATTGTTTTTTATGCTGGCCTCTCATTTAAGAGGTTATTTGTATGTATATATAATATATATGTGTTTTATATATATACATGGTAATGTTTCTAACTATATATATTTAGTTATCTATTGTGTTAAAATGACTCTGTAGGATAAATTTGATTTCCTYGTTGCAGGATGAGACAGAGCCCTGGCAGGCTGAAGTCTTGGATAAAACCATGGGGAAAAATAATAAATAAATCTTGGCTATATGTAAGTGTTGTGGCCGTGGTCCAGTGTCCGTTGAGTTCAGTGGGAACCTTTCCTTGACTTTGCCGCGCTGGGTCAGACCTCAGGAATGCGCCTCCTGCTTTGATGGTTTCCCTATTGGTAGGTCAGCTCGGAAAATCAGAAAATCAGCAGCTTTGTTTTCCACAGGCCGTTCCCAGGCCAAGCTCCACCAGGCTTCGCTGACTCGCCGCAGCTTATGCCGTCTTGTCTCGACCCGGTCTTCTGCAACTAACATRTTCCTGGGGAGGTGGTGGGGTGGGATCCTCTCCCTGACACGGGGCTCTCCCCACCCGGGGTCCCGGTGCCTCCCTGCATGGGAAGGGATGCTCCCAGTGAAGAGTTTCTCCCAGCAGTTTGGACATGAGCAGTGACTTTTGCCTTGCCAACGTCCGAGACTGGTGGCGTCTCCTGCCGTGGTCCCTGCATGGGAAGATGGCCTCAGTGCCAGACCAAACAAGTGGGGCTGGTCTCTCTTATAACATATATACAATCTATATAGTATGTATATATATATCATAGAGTCATAGAATGGTTTGGGTTGGAAGGGACCTTTAAAGGTCATCTAGTCCACCCCCGCTGCCATGGGCAGGGACATCTTCAACTAGATCAGGTTGCACAGAGTCCCGTCCAACCTGACCTTGAATGTTTCCAGGGATGGGGCATCTACCACCTCTCTGGGCAACCTGTGCCAGTGTTTCACCACCCTCAGCGTAAAAAATTTCTTCCTTATATCTAGTCTGAAACTCATGTAGGGACCATCGTGCTGAATGCAGTTACCTCCCAGGGACTTGTATGGGAGCTGAGGCTTTCATGAGGCTGGGAAGGACCATTAAAAAAAAATCTCAGCCCTTACCATACCAGCCAAGGGACTTTCTCCAGTAACTTCTCCAGGAGCCCCAGTAACTCCAGCACCCCACAGGACCAGAGGAGGTAGGACCACAGATCAGGGAGGAAAAAGCTATACTAAGGAATTGTATGGGATGGGGGATGACCCTTGAGCGCAGCCTGTTGGAGGGGTTTGGCTTTGTTCATTAATTACAGTGAAGGGGATAAGAGGTCAGTTAAACTCTGCTGGGTGGCAGCGACCAGCACCTTCCCCTCCAGCCCTTCTCCCGGTGGTGCTCAGGGTCTGCATCCCCAGTGCTGAGGCCATCCCGACCACGGGGCCACCCTGGATGTCCAGGGGGGGTCTCAGGCTGCCTGCGCACCCCAGCCCTGTGTGTGAATCACTTGAGGGATTGCCCCACCAGTGTGACCCTGTGTGGGCATTTCTCCGGTTGGCATGACCCCAAACACCCATCGGCATATGGGAGATAAGCATCCACCCCTCGCTTTCTAGGAATAGGGTTATTAATGTCAGTAGATGGCACTATTTCTTCTGTGATAAATGCAGGTGGTTCCCACCACTGCTCCGAACCATGAGCTGGACTTGGCAGGAGAAGCAACAGGCTGAGGGGAACCTGCTTCCCAGGAGCCCTGTCAGCCCCAGGAGCCRGCAGTGGACTCCATGTGGGGCTGCGGCCAGCCAATGCCGGGAGCTGAGCAGAGGGTCTCCAAGGTCCCTGCGGAGACCTGTCCTCCTGGATTGGTTGCCTTCCCATTGGGTTCGGTGCCCAACTGCGAGTCAACGATCATCAGCCCAAACCTCAGGCAGCACTGCCAAACCACGGTGCTGCTTGTTTTGTATYGGCTCTTTTTTTAGGGTTTAAATTCAGTGTTTGTTGCTGATTCTCTAGGAGGAAAGGGAGGAGAAGACAGCTTCTGTGCCCCTCCCTGCTCCCCTTCGTCTGCACCCAGCTCCAGGTGACACTGCTGTGACGGCTGTCCCCGGATGCTCTCAGCTGGAGAGATGCCTACAGCCGAGGGTCTCATTTGGACAAGTCCCAAGTAGGGGGTTCACCACCTTTATAGGCCCTATAAGCTTCTAATACCATCTGGAAACCCCCTTGCCCAGCCCTGCCCCAGCCCTTGGGGAACCGCAGGACCCTGGGGCCGCTGCCTCCTGCCCTGTCCTTGCTTTCACCAGCACTGGGACTGCTCCTGTGGGTGCCAGCATGCGCCAACGGGCTCCTGGCCGTCCCCGTGCTGCAACGGTAGCTGCTGGTGGCCAGCCAGAGGGTCACTCTCCACCTCACCAAAGCAAACTGCATCTCTGAGAGGTGCTACCGAGCGTAACTGAATATTTAAATAATAAAACGAAACACTGCTGGTGGGAGTACAGCTGCTATTACACTTATTATTTAATTGTGGCGGTGTTTCAGAGCCCTAGGCGTGCACCTGGACCCCTCGTGCTAGGTGCTGTACAAACAGGACGGAGGAGAAGACTTTGGCGTTTAAAGGCACTGAGTCATTCCTTCGCCCTCTCATCTGAAACCTCAGCTTTGTCTAAAACCTTTAGGATTTTGTTTAATGGGTGCAGCTAATGGTGAGGTAATCAGGGAGACTTTCGACACAAAACTGAGCGATCAGTGGGTTGGATGCCTTTTGATCTCGCTGCGGAGCAAAGGCGTTGCGAGGAGAAACCATGCGGTGGGGTACCGGGAGATGCTGCCTGAGTGGGCAGCCGAGCCTGGCCCAGGGCCACGTCTCCCACACCAAGCCCCTTGTGTCAGGATCCAGCTGGCGACCATTGCCCTTGTGCCGTGTCCCGGTGCACGCTGGGGCCCCATGGCACATCCCCGACACCGCTCAGATGCATGCCCATGGGGACGACCAGGGATGACCATCCCTCTCCGTCTCCTGCAGAAAGGGGATGTCTGTGCAAGACTTGCTGCTGGCAGGACACTGGTTTCCACCTATCCTCCCTGAAGGCACTCAAACCGAGCAGTGGGTGCAAGCTGTGCCTTCCCCAGGCTCCTGGATGTCCTGCTTCTGTCTGGCCAGCTCCATAGCTTTGCTTCCCAGAGGAAAACCATGGAAAGAGGAGAAGGTCCCCAGCAGGTTCCCGCAGAAGAACAGTGGCAGATGGATGCCAAGGGGAGGGGTGGATGGTCTCTGTCAGGGTGGTTAGCTGGGGAGCCCAGGCTGTCCCTCCTGTGGCCTTGTGCACGGTGCACAGTCAGGCCAGAGCAGAAGTCCTCTTGGCTTCTCCTCTCCCGAGGGTGACTTCACCCGAAACCTTTGCTGTGTGGCAACATCTGGCCAGGGCGTGAGCTGGGGTGATAGTTCGGCAATGACAGAGGCCCCAAGGTAAATCCGTGAAGTTATACTTGTAGGTACATTCTTTCGCACTGATCTTTTGCCTGGCAAGCTGGTACAAGCTACACCTGCAGGACTCCTTTCCCTTCCTGCTGGTGTGAGCTGGGTCTACCTCAGGAGATCAGTGCTGGCACAAGGAGAGTGATGGGGGGACTCCAGGGTGGTGCTGCTCCTCTCCCATCATCTGGCACAGATGTTGTACGGGCTCAGGGGTCATGTTTGCAGCCCCCCGAGGTCCCAATCTTGTAGAAACAACCCTCTGCAGCTCAGCAGTATAGCTGAGGCCAAGCCCTGCCAGGTTAGCGTTCAGCTGGACGAGCCACTGCATGGGCACAAGGAAGGGGACAAGGGACATATGGATACGGCAGGGGACAGACGGGCTTGGGTTGAGCATGCAACCTCCTTCTCAAGGCTCATGCTAAGGTGATATCCTTTGAAAGGCCTTTAAAGGAGTGTGTTTAGAGTTGCTACACTAGAAGCAGTAGCATTGAGGGGTGTCCCCTTCCTTTTCAGTGGTGGCCAGCTCATTAGATGGGGGAAAAGGGACTGATGGAGGTAGATCTGCTCCTGCTGGTGTCAGATTAGGAGGCAGCAGCCTGTTTAGGAGGTGTAATATAAAGAATAACCTCCCCTACAGTTATCACACCTGACTGACAACCAAGAATAAATAAAAAAACGGATAAATGAAAATTTTATCATAAGGAAATGGAATGAACAGGATAATGGATGAGGTGATCCAACCGGCGACCGCAGCTAAAACTATAGCTGAGCACAAGAGCATCCTGTTCAGCACCAGGAAGGAAGATTTGCTGCTCTGCTCTGCATTAAACATCATGTATCTGCAACAGAGAGATGTCAGGCTGGGAGACCAAGCCACTCACAAAGATGCTTCTCCAGCAAATGTCATGATAGTCCTGAAAAATGACATATCCCTTGGGTTGGCACCAGCGTGCTGGGTTGGGTTGGTGCAATGGTAAGTTAGCTAGGTCAAGCTAATGCCACCAGCTGATCTGTCTCACTGTGTCACCGCATGGCAGTGCTGAGAGCCCAGGGACATGCCACTCACCCCGCCGGTTGGCTTTAGATGGAGTGAGGAGCTGGGACTAAATACCCACTCTGTCCTGGGTGCTGGCATCCACTGCTGAGGTCCTTTCTGCCCTGAGAAGTCATCAGCACAGATCCCATCCAAGCAGGGACATCCCTGTGGGGCAGATCAATTTTTTCACCCCCAAGCCCATTTTGCTGATCTTCTCCTTGTTCCAGCCATGGGGGCCTCACCTACCCTGGTTCCTCCTCCATTAATGCAAATCCTTATCTCACCTAGCTTCAGTCACCAAGGGTGGGAACTATATGACTAAATGCAGACAGGTAAAAGGCCTATAGGTCTTGCTATGCTCCCTTTATAGTTGATGGAGATCTAATCTGTACAGCCAGGGCAATTTAGGGTGCAGTTCATCTTGTCTTAAAGCAGTTGCAAGCAGGCTGGGTGAATTGCACCTCCAGAGAGCCTTTGGTAACTACAAAGGGAGCTGAGGTACCTGCTCAGCTCCAGAAGTCAACACTGCAGAGACTGACTGGTGAGTGATGTGAGTGCCACCCCAGTCCCACTTGGCTGCCTGGGCTTCTTCAGTAGTGAGTAGAGCAAAATACCCGTGTCCGTAGGGCAACTCAGCCTACCTGTGCTAGACACATCTCAGAAGATGGAGCAGGACGGTCCTCTGGGGCATCCTGTCTCTTGCTGTGGACTGTATATGTGCCACAAGTAGCTTCTAGGAGGTAAGTTAGGAGATGAGCATCCTCCCTTCCTTTAGTCTAAGCTCACTGCCTCCCACCAGGCTGCTGGAGAGCTCGTGAGTGTGGGCCCACCAGTATGGCTGCAAGAGGATGACTGCAAGGCAGAGCAGCCCACAGCTGTGTGCTGGCTTCCCCACTGCAGGACATTCCTGTACCCCAGCAGCATGCCCAGGGCTGCGACTCTGGCCTGAAAGGCTGTGGGCAATGGAGAGCCCACCTGCAGAGATGGAGCTTGTGGCTCAGAGCAGGGTGTGAACGTGGATGGAAACCCTAACTTGTTGGGAGGGGACCTTATGAGGGTCCAACATTTCCAACAAAGAAACCTTGGAGACCAGCGCGTGCTTGTAGAAGGTGGCATCTTGTACCCGGTTCTCCCTCGTGTTTCTTCTCCCTGGATCCAACCAGGTGACACTTGGGGAGTTTCTGGGAGCTACCATCACCCTCTACTTCCATGCTGGTGTGGCCAGGGTGGTGGTGTCCAGGCCTGGGACCTGCCAGACCACTGAACTCATCCTTAGCTTTCATTGACATCCGCAGGCTTTGGACTAGCCCTCAATAACAGGACAAAAAAAAGACCTACAGAACGTCCCAGCAAGGGAGAAGGGCAAGCGGCCCAACATGACCTGAGCCATGTGGTGGGATGCTTCTCTCAACATCCCACCAGCTCTCCTGGTCTCAGCATCTCCCGCCAGGTGCTGATGGTGAGGTATCACACCAGTGTCCCAGTGCCGGTGTGCCGCTCTCCCTTTATCTACAGATCGCGCTATGCTAACGAGGCACACGTACAATGTTTGTGTGTGCATGTGAGAGACAGAGTGCTGACTCCCAGCCAAGTGAGAAAAATCATTAGTTACAGGCTCTGCAGGACTGAACTTGATGAGGAACTTGGGGCTTTGCCCCGACAGCGCTAGGCGCTGGTGCATTATTCAGTTTGTGGCTATGTTGATTTGCAGATCTAATCACTCCAACAACACATACAGAAAATTAATTTGGACGCGGGCCCGGTTTCTAGAGAAAGTTGGACCTAAAGGCGGGAGGTTGGTCGTGTGGCTGAGGCAAAGGCCCAGGCTGGGGAATATCTTGTTCCCAGCTCTTGATCCTCATGGAGGAGATGGGATGGGGATGGAGCGGCAAGGAGCCATGGAGGTTAGTGGCACTGGAGCATGTGATAAACAGGATTTCATCCCCGTTGTGTCTTCCTAAACCGAAGCCTTAATCGCTCAGGCCTGGCTGTGTTCATACCTCTTGTGCTGGTGGGAGATGAGTTGGATGAAGGGGGCGATGCTCTCCTCTCCCCAATCAAGGGATGGCCCCCAAGGGGTATGGATTCAACAGATTGATTCAACAGATGTCTAAAAAGGCATCCACTTAGAAAAACATTGCTATTGAGAGTTGAACCAGACACACTATTCCTGGATGACCAGAGCCTTCATTCCCTTTTCTCCTCCTCGCCTCGCTGATGGCTCCTGCCCACATCAGAAATCAGCATCTCCTCTCAGTGGAGAAACGAGCGGTCCCTAACATCAGAGATTCGTCCATGGAGAAGAAGCCATGGGTTTGGGGTGCCCCCAGCCGCAGGGGGATCCTGCCTGCCCTCCTGCCCAACCTGCGTGAGCCGATGCCGTGAGAGCCGGTACCTGTCCGGCACGCTGGCTGTCTTGAATTACCTGGCGAGCACTCTCCTTCCTTTTGATCGCGGGCCCCTTAACGTTGCCTTCAGCCAGGGCTGTCTCAGCCCTGGATGTGCTGAATGGCTCCCTTTTAAAATGGGATTTAAGAGGGCATTAGGGACTAATTAGGTCTAATCAACAGCAGTGGCTGTTTTAGACCTGGTGCCTCCAGTTGACATCAAAGGGCAGAGGGGATGGGGTGAAGCCAGAGGAAGTGTTATCAGCAGCAGGAAAGATTTAGACCCTGCAAAATCCCTGCCTGGCAGGGGGTTTTGTGTCCCTAATCCCTCTGCGCCCGGAGGGCAGGGAGGTGGTGTGGTCTTCTCCCACTGGAGACAGGCGGGCTGGAGAAGTCCTGGTGGGAGCCCAGCATCACCGTCGCTGTCTCCTGGGGTCCACCTCCTCTGCCACCCCCCACCGTGAGCGGCTGCTGATGGATTTGGGGGATTTGGGACCACCCCAAGACGTGGACACCAGGATGGGGCTCCCAAGGGAGGAGGCGAGGAATGGGGGAACAAGAGCAGTAGCAGAAAGAGGAGGTGGAAGGGGACACGGGGACACATTCAGAGCTGGGGGAAGAAGGGAGGCAGCTATTTGCCTCCCCTGGAGGCTTCCTCGGATGCAGGCAGGATGTGAGTCAGGGCTGCTCATGCACAGAAGCTGCTCATTAGCAATGTGAAGTGTGTCGGATGCAGGACCCCGAGCCAGGTAGGGTTTATTTGCCCAGGGTGCACCAATAGCAGCTGATGCACACACAGCTTACCCAAAACATAAAAGTTTCTCACCATTTTCTACATGTCAGAGGGACCTTTATTGTAAGGACCTGTATTGCCTAAATCATACGGCGCGGTCTGAGGGCACAGACGCTGTACAAACCCGGCGGTACCTGCCTCCCATTCAAAGAACCACCAGTTATCTCTCTTACAAGTGCTGCGATGACTCGGGTGGTTTTGCCACTGCCGGGAAGTCAGGGGTCAGGCTCAGCACCATGGGAGCCGTTTCTGCCCACTGCTGAAGCTGACGGTCCGGGATGAGAAAGATGGAGTTTGCTGACAGTGATCCTCCCCTTGGTTCAGTTTACATGGCAGTATTGAACAGCGGTTTAGTTGGGGGGGGATGTTATGGATATCAAATCCTTTTAATGGAAAGTCAGATCTCGGCAGACGGCATTTTGGAGAGCGCACGGAAAACAACAACTATTTACAGGGTTATGGACGCAAATGCCCTTGAATGATACAAACCGTCTTAAGGGGAATTTTTGCGGCTGATTAAGCGTAACCACAAAGCTTCAAGAAAACATGTGTTTATTTTAAGTAAGTAATGTTGATTACTAATGAGAATACTTAGTAGATATGATCAAAGGTAGCTGAAGTGCCGTCATGATATCAAAGACTGGGATGGAACGCTTAATTTAGATGTTGAAAAGCCAATCTAAGGTGAGCGTCTTGAAAGTAAATATCATTAACAGTATCTAGATTAGACCAAGGTATAAAAAGAGTTGGAGGTAACAGCTTTCAAATCTCCCATATAAACAGGCAGGTGATGCCGTAGCTGGGGGAGGTGAGTCGGACACGGAGCCTGGGGTAGGGTATGGAGCATGCATCTGGCGCACACAGCCCCTGGCCAGGCTCCCGGCTCTGCCCGTCGGCATCTCGAGGCAGCCAGCTCTCGGGAGCCAGGGTGGCTCCTTTCTGCTCCAGCTTACCCAGGAGGAAGGGGTGGAAATGGGTCCCCTCGCCCCAAGCATCTCCAGCTGGAGCTCTGGTGCAGGGCTCCAGCGGTGGAGGGAGGGCTTGTGCTGGTACTCCAGGCTGGGAAGGGGGTGTCCCCGCTGCCAGCTTGTCCCAGGATGGTAGCCACTGTCAGGAGGTTGGGCAGACAGACAGATGGGGCCAGCAGTGTGGCTCGATGCTCTGGTGCTCAGCGTCCAGGTGACTTTGCCTCCTGCTTCTGTTTTCCTCTCCCATTCCTGTCTTGTCCTGTGAGCTAGGAGGTGCTTGGGGAAAGGGCTCCACATGTCCCCAGTGCCACCAGCCCCGCTCCTGGCTGTAACGTCCCTGCAGAGAAGCACTGATGGGATTTGGGGCAGGCAGGACCTTATGTCCTCACCTCTTGTCAGCTATGCAATGCAAGAGGGGGTATGTTATTCATTTACCCTGTATTCATCCCAAGCACCTGGGCTAGAAAACCAGCCAACATTAATTGGAAAAGAATTGGGATGTGGCTGAGCCATGGTCCATTCTGTCCTTTGCTAAAAACCTGTGCTGGGTACTTGATCTGGCCACCTCCCTGGTGGCTCCAGGAGACCTCTGTCCCCACTGCTCTCTCCCCAGGACCATTGCGATCAATCCCCTCTCCATCCCTGCTCCTGCCACCAAGGAAGATGGAGCTCGTCCCTGCCCAACATTAGCAGGGACCCTCTCAGCCCAAATGCCCCGTTGATGGCTGGCACCCACCATTTCACTCCCATGCTCCCCAAGAGCCACCTTGGGACTACGCTCTGCTCCGCACGTTTCCCTGGACCGAGCCCCTTTGATTGAGTGCTGCGGGGCAGTAAGCGGGTGCCAGATTTTTGCCCTGCCTTGCGTAGGTTGGGAGAGCTTCGCCTTCCCATTCGAAGCCCGGGGAGGGCAGAGGGAGGCTGGAGACACCGCCTGCATCTCCGGGTCTGCCGGGCACCCTGGCCGGCCGGCTGCGGGTCCAACAGGCTCTCGGTGCATGAATCATCACCCCTTCCGCGGCTGCACTGGCGGTCCCGCGTGGCACTGGGAATGCCAGAGCCCGGGAGAGGTGTTTCCCAGGGATGTGTCTCAGGAGGGTTAAAGGAGGGTGGCTTTGGAGGCAGGAGTGCCTGCTGATGAGGGCAGATACCATTCGATGAGCTGGGAGGGCTGGGTGCTGGTCCAGCACAGTCTGATGCTTTGCTGTATCGTTAAAAAAGAGTTAAAAAAGGTGCTTTCCAGAGCAATAAACTTGAAGCCTCCGTGTGCTACTTTCAAATATGGACTCAAACCCCAGCCTCGCAGAGGTGCCAAAGGTAAAGGGCACTGAAAGCTTTTGAAAGCCCTGGTCTCCCCGTGCCCTGGCTGGATACCCTGCACAGCCCGCCTGCGGCTCAGGCACCGCTGGGCACAGCAGCTCCAACATCTCAACCGGGGTTAGAGCATCTCAGCTCCGCCAAGCGGTGACAGTGCTGTGCCGAGGTCTTACCAGAAGTCTCTTTGCTCCTAAGTGTTTTGCAGACTCTCGAGTTGTAACAACAATAACAACAGAAAATTTAAGTAGCTTGAGAACAAATCACTTCCCTGTTTGCTCGAGTGTCACCTGTTCAGTATCTGCTCCATGATATGGATGTACTGTTTTCTCTTGAGCAATGAAGATCTGCATTTCTAATACCATAGAAGAAAAGAAAATAAAATCTAACATGAACAAAGTGATTTCTGGCCCTCTTTGCATATTACAAAGGAGCAAGATGGGCACAGACCCAATTCCTTTGTTCTTTTCAGATCTCTGCTACTGCGAGCAATATTTGTCAAGAGATTTGAGGCTGCAGATGAAAAGTGCTACCTACGGACCGAGTATTATTACTGCTTTAAACTCACACCCTTCGAGCCAGCTGGCTGTCCCTGTTTAAAGGGAGGTGTGTGGCCAAACAGGTAGGACAGACACCGGCTGCCAGGATGCCTTGGGTCCTCGGCTCATCCTCTCCGCTGACTGCTCGATGGCCGTAGGCACGCTCCGCATGCCATCCGGCACGGACCCTCGCCATTGCTAGCACTGGGGTGGCAGCAAGGAGTGTAAACCTGGGGTGAGGAGCTGCTGAAGAACATCTTTTTAAGAGCTAGATCATGAGCTGGAGCCAAACAAGCTACTTCAATGCTGGCCCTGCTGGGTTTAACACCAGCAGGTCACTGCATGGTGTGCAAGTGGGGTTTGGTGGCATGGTGGTTGGTCTTGAGCAGCACAACCCTGGGGACACATGCAGGGAGGCAGGATATCTCCTGTCACACCATCATTTTTTGGAAAAAGCTGGGCCGAGCTTACCGCAGCTCTCCATGAACAAAGTGCAAGTGCATGGGGAGGAAGGATTTGATTTTATTTTTTGGATGATACAACTATGCTGACAAAACTCTGCCACGCAAAAGCAACCAGGAGATGCCCCACCACATCCTGCCGTCACACAGGGCTGCAGCCCACGAGCGGGGAGCCGTCCTGGTGTCCCCAGCACTAACAAAGAGAAACCCATCCATGACATTACATTCTGCCCAACAGCAGCTTGGATTAAGAAAGGTTTTCTTGTGCTGGAAACTCCATGAATAAGAATGTTAGGAATTGGCTCAAGCCACCAGTGACATAATTAGAAGGCTTTTGATATGCCAATTTGGCTGATCTCAGTTACTTCCCCCTGGTGCTGGGGAGTGTCAGCGGAGGGATTAGCCTCCAGTCACTTCCTGACACTCTGCTAAATCTTCTCCCTCTTTGTTCTTCATCCAAGAGAGGGGAAAAAAGGAAAAACAGGGAAGCAGCTCAGGAGATACTGAAGCGAAGCAGTGTGCGCCGAATCCCTGACCTGCCTTCAGTTTACACTACAGGCTCTCCTTAGGGGTGTAATGCAATTACAGCTATAACTGGGTGCTGTACATTTTAATCCCATTAGAAACAGCCCTTTAACAACTCCTGAGTGACTATAATATGTAATCTCATTAGAGACACTACCTTTATACCTCGTACAAGAACATCCAAGCAGAAATCAAAGGCTGGGATAAGGCTAACATGGTTTTCTTCTTTTAAAACGCTGTCTCCTTTCTTGCTTGTGTTTGGGGTGCTGGTGCACAAGGCGGGCACGAAGGGTTTGGTGGGGCCAGGCTAAATGGGGTTTTGGGGCCACCCCTGGCTTCTCAGTCATGCCTCCTCCAGCACCCATCCTGCCCTGCCGGGGACGGAGTACCGCTGCGTTTGGAGGAGGTGCACAGCCCTTGTGCCTGCCTGGGTCTCCTGGCCTGGCATGCATGGGGACGTGAAGTCGTCCTCGCCGACCTCAGGGCTTGCTCCGTGCAAACTCAGGACAAATATTGACCGAGGCTGGGCCAATGCTGCAAGGATTTCTCTTGCCAGAGCGTGTTTTGCTGCACCACCTCCCACGATAACACACGCTACGCTGACCAAAACCCTTGCGTGCGGGTACAGCTGTGTCTACACCATGTCTGCTTGTGTTGCTCTGCCAAAGGGGGGAAGGAGAAAGGGAGGGGTGATTTTTTTTAGCTGTTTTCCTCAAGGATCTATCAGCCCTCAACCCTCTCCTTCCACAGCAACCTTTGAAGCTTTGGGCCAACTTCAGGCAAATTTTCAGGGGGGAAGGCAGACTTGAGGACATTCAGTTCCTACATCTTATATGAAAATAGACTCCTGGGCAGTTTCCAGGTAGATTTGACATCGGTAGAGAACAGCACCCACATGGGAGAGAGACAGCATGAATGTCCCAACTATGGGCCAAGCTTGGTGGGATTGTGCTGCCTATGAGACACCTGAGAATCCAACCTCTCAGCCAAGCACCTGACCGCAGCTGGACGGGGGTCCGAAAGTCACTCTGGTCCCATTTCAGCTCAGGTGATGTTGAAACAGCAGCTCAGACTAAAAAGCTGGTAGGGAGAGCGCAAGGCTTGGACAGAGCAGCAAAGGTCAGGGAGGGAGGACAGGAGGACAGGACAGACCTGTTGTGCGGGTCTGCGGGGCGGTCCCCTCCCCAATGCCAAAAAACCGAGATACTGCAGCCGAGGACAGGCAAGACCCAGCCCTGGTCTCTTGGTGAAGGGAGATCAGCTGTCCCCGGCTTACTCTGAACCGTGGTGAGTCGACACGGACCAGGATGGCAACCAATTACTTGGGGACAAACCTATTAAAAAGAGGGGGAAAAGGGTGCCGTTGCGCTGAGCTGCACATCAGTCCAGTGTTTGGGAGTCACCATGCTTGTCTTTCTGACAGGACTTAAGAGATCTTGATCTTTGGGATCTTTAAAGACTGCAAAGACACTTATTTTTGCAAGAGGGGGATGTTAATCCCAGCAGATTCAAAGGGGCGATAAAGCACTTTGTTTCTTACTCTACAGTAATTGCAACTTCTGACAACTCTGATAAACTAAAATGAGGTTCTTGAAAGCATCCACCCAAGGCTTTGTGGGGCTGCAGTCAGGGTTGTATTTAAATGCTCCTAATGAGTACCTACAGTAAATGGGAAAGACATGCAAATCAGATGTCTAATTGAATGGGCCTTTGAAGGAATATCCCAAGCCGCTGGGTAATTGATGGGTTATCTTTCCACCGGCTTGCCTTGATTGCACCTTCTTCCGCATTAGTCTTTCCTAGGAGTCTGGTTTAACAGGAAAACTGGTGCACCAGGATTAAATGCAGATCTTCACAGTCTGAATGAGGACATTTGCTGCCCAACAGTATGACCCTTTTGCAAGGCAGTCATTATTAAAATCTCTCTAGACAGGTGTTTCTTCCAGGCATCAAGTGCCTTATCATATTGCATCTGAACATCTCACTCAATAAACTGCCTTACGACCTGCTTTGCAAAGTGAAGTCATGACAGACGAAATAGCTTTCCTATCAAGTTTCTCGGGTCCACTTCTCCAGCAGGTGTAAATTGATGTGACTGCCTTCATTTGAATGTAGCAAAGCTGATTTACGCCATATGGAAATGTGACCCGTCTGACCCATCGACTCTGTTGTTGTCTCGTGAGGATTTATCAGTGTTGCATGTATGAATTTTGCTTTGCTTAAGAGCCTCATGTCTTGCTTGTGCAAGAGCCAGTTGATAGCAGCCACTGTTGTGGCTGAGAAAGCTTGTGGCTCAGTAATGAGCAGGAAAAAGATTCCCCAGATGGAGCATGGAGTTACTCTGAACCTGTTTGGACTCAGAATTGAGGCATAAATCCCTAAATTTGGGGATGTTTCTATAATAGAGTTGTCTGGGCCATGTGAGCTCTCTCCAGCATCTCTACTGACTCCGAGGGCCGAATTTTCTCAACCACACATGGGCACCTGAGGCCATTTGAGAGGTGCTGGGGTGTCTGAGACATCCTCAAGGGCTGGCTTATGTGTCCACGGGAGACTGGTGCTCTTCCGGAGCAGCAGCTGGGGGGGATATTTAAGTGCATCTCAACACCTCTCTTAAGGCAACAGATTTTTAGCCAAAGGGTCTGCTTCTCAGCTGAGGTTAAGATGACTTTCCTGTAGTCCCTGACAATGACAGGAGGGGCAGATTTTAGCCATAGCTTCAAATTTCCCTGTGTGTGTTTTTACTGCTTTCAGAGCAGAGTCTTGGGAGATGCTGAGCCAGGACTCTCCCTGACACTGAGCCCATCGCTTGGTTTATCTTCAGCCCTTACAGCCACAGAAAGCCCCAGTTCAACGCCCCCACACCCCAACACCACCCTCAAGCTCCCCGTAGAAAACCAGCACCAGGATCCTGGCTGTGGCTTATTGCATTTGAAGGGCACAAAGACATTTGCAAGCATGCTGGCTCAGCCCTGACTTTATTTTCCATTCCTCCTTCTGCTGCTCAGCCCCAGACCCATGGCTTTCTCCTGCCTTCAGCCACCTTTGTCTTTGTCATCCAGTTCCAGGCTATGTTCTTGCCCATTATTTACTCTTCCTTTCTAATCTGCACCTAAATGCCATGCTTTGCTCTTTGTCTTTAATTTTCCAGCCCAAACCAAAATATTAATACCAATAATCTTGCAGATTTCCCAGATCCAGACTGTGCATTAGCAGCTCTGCCTTTAGGCCTTCCCCCTCCCAGCACTTTCATAAAGACTTTGCTCCCGGGTAGCCCTGGGATGGGGCAGCGTGTGCGGGGTGAGGCTGGTTTGCAAAGCCCCCACGGGGGCAGCAGGCAGAGCATGGCCCCACTCTTACTGGCATCTGGATGCTGCGACTGTCTTGCCCGCTGTTGGGTTTGTCCCAATGCCAGCGTGGGTTGGCATTGCCAAAACACCACATCCAGGGGGTGCAACGCAGGGGCTTGGCCGGAGCTGGTGTCCTCGCAGCCATCCCCGTGCAGGATCTCGGTCCCAGTTCCTGCCCGCCGACCCCGCTCACCAGTGCTGGACCGCTTTTGCTCTCGTCAGTTCGCGCGCCAGCATTTGCCACCTGGCTACACTGCAGCCTTTGGACCGCTGGCCCCTTTTCTGAGGAGCACGCTTCCCACGCAGCTTTGACTCTTCCACCAAAGCTTTCACCCAGACTGTCCACACACAAGCCCTGAGAGCCAGGGTTAATGCACGGTGTGAACCTGGCTGTGTGCCTGCCTGGGCATATAGGTTACAGCCTAGGTTTCGCTTCAAAGCAGGCTTTGACCTGTCTACTGTGCTGCAAGGATGGAGTTAAAACCTGGAGAGAGAAACTATGATTTGGGTAGCTCGCCAACGGTGGCCACAGTTCGCTGGGACTGTATTTCTGACCTCTGCATCTATTCCCTTGCTTCCCAGACATCAGAAATTGCTTGCTGTTTTCTGCTGTTAGCCCAGGGCTCTCTTTGGAGATAGGTCTCAGCATGGACAGATACATATGGTGGACACCAAGCTGCAGAGGTCTCTCCCAACATCTCTGCTCTCATGAGGGGGCATCTCCAGCCCGGCAGCAGCAGGTCCCCCAGGTCAGAACCAAGGTGTCCCTGTTGCAGATGTCTTGAGATGGCCTTCATTTCACTTTCTTTTGAACTCTTCATACCCCACAAGATAAAGGTGGATAACTGGGGGGAAGGAAGGGAATTGTCATCCTGCAGCTATTGATGGAATCGAAATCCTTCCTGGCTGGGATGGATGAAGTGGGGGATACAGTATTACATGAGGTGCAGAGGCCTTGGAAGAGTCATTACCTCTTCCAGATTTGCCAGGAAATAAATGCTCCTCAGACATTACAGCAGCACTGGTAGGGGGCCCAAGGATGGATTATCACTGCTCTGTCCCAACTAGACTCGATGACGAAACTCAAAATCCTTACTGCTGTGAGCTGGGGATGTGCCAGCAGCCAACCCCAAGCTGGTTAGCCATCTCCTGCAGCCACCTGGGGTAGCCAGCTCCTCGCTGTATTGCTGTGGTCTCCCGCACTTCCATGTCCCAGTGCTGGCAAGCACCGTTGGGTGACCATCTCTTCCTTAAGCGGATGTTCCAGAGACGCCAGCGATGTCCTCGGGGCTCCATGTCTTTGTGATTGCGCCCTGCCATGCACCCTGTCCTGCATCCCCTGTGCCTCTCCATAGGGAAAACCACATATTAGAGCAAGCATCAGTTTCTTCCTTCTACAGTGACTTGCATGATGCTCTCATATATGTTGTATGTACGGCAACAGTTACTATTGCTTCTTCCTACTGGAGAGCTTCATTTCTACCATGAATTTCAGCCATAGAAAAGACAGACATGCATCTTAGGTGGAGAAAACTACCCTCTGGACCTGTCTTTCTCACTGCGCTGGCTATAGAGTGTGTTTGGACTACTTTCAGACAACTGACACAAGGTCAGATGAATGCCAACCTAAATGTGTCAGCTTGTCTTCTGTGCTCTTCAGTGCCACCCCACTTCTGGTGTCCCTGTCGTTGGAGTTAGACAGTTTTTCTGGACTGCAATTCATATCCATTTCCAGGCTGGTGATGTCTTACCTTCTCCCACCATTTTTTGACATGAGCTGATTTATCAATATATTGCTGCTTTTTGTGCTGAAGTCAGCAGGGAGGATGTGAAATGATTTCCAATGCTGATCCTTAGGGAGCCCCATTAATGATCTCCCTTCCCTTCAGCTGATCTTCTCCTGCACAGGTCACTGCTCTCTTGCCCTCATCTGGGTCCCCGCTCCCCTCCAACTCACGGCAGCACCCATCTCCTCCAGAGGAACTTGCCGTGCCCTGTGTGCCACTCCAAAGTCTTACAGCATTTTCACGTCTTCAAAACATTTATGCTGTAAAAATGTACTGTCCTTCCTGGTGTTTTCGCGAAATGTTCTGGCACTCACCATGCTGTTGATCCCAGGCCAGAGGGCTTAGCTGGACAGACCACTTTTCTCCCTTCCCAAATATAGGGAACCTGGGCTGTTCTTCAATTGGAGGTGGTCTTAACTTGTGCCTTCCTCACCTTGTCAGCTTTTTCAGGATGAGACAATCTGCTTTCCTGGACCTGAGCACCTCACCCTGCTTCCTCAGTCGTGGCCACTGACTCCTCCAGAGTCCCTTTTTCCCTGTGCCCAACATCTGCTCCCTGCAGGGACTTGGAGCAGAGAGTCACTGGATGCCTCGGGATGACTTGAACGAACTCCCCTTTACCTGTC
This sequence comes from Phoebastria nigripes, assembly GCA_035582835.1. Taxonomy (NCBI): domain Eukaryota; kingdom Metazoa; phylum Chordata; class Aves; order Procellariiformes; family Diomedeidae; genus Phoebastria; species Phoebastria nigripes. Next base: position 2,209,773 of record JAYKAV010002955.1, read on the forward strand.
CCTCACTTCAGCCCTTCTTTCCCTTTTTCTTTTTATTTAAATGGGTAAAAAAACCCCAAAACTGTTACTGCTTGTTACCTTTCCAGCACCTCTCATTTTTTTGGGCTGTTTTCTTCCTTTTGTTCCTTTAAGTTGCACTTTTCTTTGTTGACCTCTCTCCTTTTTCTTCCTCCCCTTCCTTCCTGTCTCCACTTAATATCCCATTTCTCCTAACGTACCCGACACCTGCCGATGGGTTTCTGCAGTAACTGGGGAAGTGCAGCATCGAGCCTGCTTTTGTTTGAAGGCGAAATGAAGCACCGTTTCACCAATAAAAAGTTCTGACTGTCAAGCAGTGTGTTATTCAGGGCTGATGAATAACTTAGAGGAGATCAAAAGATATTAAGCTAAAAGAATTATTATACAGGAGCCTACGGGACCACACAGATCTCCTGTTCCAGCTAAAAAAGTCCCAAATTAACCCCCCACACCTCTCCCCCTGAAAAAAAAAAGCGTGTGTGGTCTTGAACAGCCAAAGAAGCAAGCCATTATTTGTAAGTCTGCTATATAAAGCATAATTATTATCCTTTTTATCATCCAAGTTATGGGGCAGGCTTTTCCATCTTTACTCACGCCAAGTAGCACCTCGTGTCAGAAATAGCCTCGCTGGTTTGAAGGGGATGAGTCATCCCGCAATCAGGTAGGAGGAGAACAAAGATAGACACGACTTCCCGGACTGGATCACCCCACCGCTCTCTCTCCGATGCACGATCTCACTCCACGGCACCTATCAAAGAGCAACCGCCGGGAGCGTTGGTGCAGGCGTGCCTTCCCGATGGCCTGCAGGCTGGAGACGGCCCACCAGAGCAATGCATCTGGTCCGCAGCTCCCTCCTTCTCGCTCACCTTCCTGACAGCTCCTCAGATGTGGGCAGGAGCACGCTGTGGGCTGTATGAACTGTTCTGGCAGCCGGCGGTCCCACTCCCACTCGCCTCCTTTCCCATAGCCCCACAACCATCATGTGACCATCACATACTGGGAGGACTCCAGTTGGGTTACTTGACAAAGAGGCTCCTCTCCAGTCATCGAGGGGGCCCTGATGCCATCCCATCACGGCCGAGAGGGCAGGCACTGTGTCTTGGAGGAAGGCGAAAATAAACAGCGATGCCATGGCTGGAAAAATGTATATACTGAAAAAAAATCCTCCTTCCTGACCACCACCAGTGGCCAGGAGGTGCCTGGGACCAAGAGCTTGCTTTGTCAAGGGCCCAATTTTTCTCTGGCTGAGAGCTTGCACACACCCTCTGGAACCAGAATTTAGATTTTCACCACTTTTTGGCCATTTTTTTAATGAACAAAGGAATTCCGAGGGGGAAAAGGGCTGGTTGTTTCCTCTTGCTCGCCCTCGCTGTTACAATTTGAAACCCACATCTGGCATTCAAAGTGTTGAGAACAACTTAGAGCGAATGGATTGGGCTGATGAACTACTCTGGGTTTCGGGGGAATTAGCTGTTTGCCCAGATGCTCTGGGGTATCTCTTTAATACCCCAGTGGGAATAACACTACGAAAAAAGGAAAACCCATTAGTACACGTCTGCTCTTGCAGAGGCTCCTCTGCTCCTGTAAGGGTGAGACCTTACAGAAGGCTCCTGAGTTGTTGCAGGTCTAGCCTCAAATGGCTCTGACAATGAGCAATTTTAGGGCAATTTTATTCCCAGATACCCCAAAATGTCTCCCCAGCCCTCGCAGTCACTACCATTGACGATTAGAAGAAGTCACTCTAATTTAATCAACCGGTCTGTTCACTGTGGTGAGCGCTGTGCTTTGAAGATGCATTAGAGCACACGTAGGGAAACACTGAGTAATGTAGGAAGATAAGCAGCTGTGTTTGAAGCTGAGGATCCAAGAAACCATGGAGGAGCACAGAAGGCACATGAAAAAAGTGGCGTCATCCCAGCTTCCTGCGGGAGACCCGAGGGCCCAGATCTTTGCCCTTGGGTAGGTTGGTTGCTTCACGCTCAGCATCCAGCCCTGCCTCCCGATGTTACATGCAGTGGCTTTTGTCCCTCTCTCCAGCCCTACTCTCTTTTGATAGTCCTCTGCTCCATGAAGGAGACCAAAGGTGGTGGCCACAATGTTGTCTCGTGGCCAGTTTGGGTGGAGGAATGGGTGAGAGCAAACAGATCTGGTTCCTTCTCTTGTGTAGTCCCCTGCCTCTCCTTGCTTGCTCCCTCGGATTCATTTCTTAGCAGTAATAACTTTACTAATGCAAAGCCAACAGCAGAGCAAGGCCACCCCAGGCTGGCTCCACGTGGGGGAGAAGAGCTGAACACCAAACACTTGGCTCCTGCAGGTGGAAGCTCAGACACTTATCAGAGACACTTAGGGATCCCCTATAGCGATGTACATCTGTGTGGGAAACCAGACAGACTACCCAAAAGTCATACCTTAACCCAAAGATTAGGGTATGGGGCCAACAATGGGAACAGCTCTATAGACCCCCCTTAGAAGAGGGGTCACCAGCATATGATCTGTAGAAATTATGTGATCCTTGCACTCCCTCCACGGTCACCAGTGGCCATGGGTAGCTGCTGCCACTGGGAACTGGACTGGCAAGGAAGACAGAGCTTAGTTTTGAGCACGTCTTGTTGCTCAGTCCCTATTTTAGGGCAAGAGGAATAGCAAAGCTTGGGAATCCTGGATCTAAGGAGGGGCAGGACTCTCAGCTTCTTTCCACAAGCCCATTTTACCAGCTGTGAACCAGCACCAAACCACACCAAAAAGCAAATTATGAAGATCATCTTCATCTGGAGACATTCAGGTACTGGTTTGTCTTGCAGTACGTCCCAGTGCTCACATAGGACCGATGGGTGGTTGTCCCAAAGCAGGCAGCCAGGACATCTCTGAGAAGCTCCCCGATGGAATAAACATCCCAAAACTCATGAAAGGCAAATCGCCTCCTCTAATACCTGGGTGCTTTTTCCATGTGAGCAGGTGCAGATGTTTTCTGGCTTGTGCCTGCCACCGGGCGTAGGTTCTGCAGAGCTGTTATCTCTCTCATCAGATGATACAAGTTCGCAGGCTCACCTCCTTCCAAGAATGCAACTGACTTAAAAAGAGTTCAAAAGAAGATTAGGTTTCAAGGTAACTGGAAGCTATTCAGTCAAAGCCAAGCTGCATAAAGCGAGGGGAATCCTCCTTCTACCTCCATGTCTGTGCGAGGCAAGTGGGAACATGAGAAGGGAGCTGAGAAAATGTGTCTTCTTCACAGACACAAACAGGACTGCAAATTGGAGACAACCGCTACAAATTTAGCTAAAGATGCTTTAGAAATTGCAGCTTGCCAATGTTTTGCTTATCAAGCTACAGTGTTTGCCGGCAATTATCTCGGCAAAGCTAGCACAAATAAAAACACATGGGATCTTGTCGCTAGCGCTCCCTTGTCAGCGGGGAAGGTGACGCTGAGGATGGCACTGGGGGACATAGAGGCCTCAGCAATGTGAGCAGTTGAGTTCTCAGTTGGTGAAAAGCCCCCAACCCGCAGCTGCAGGGTCCGTGGTGTTATGCTGATGGCAGGTGGGAGCCCTGTCTCCCCTCTTCCCATAGCAGGAACACACAGCCTCAACCCACCTCATCCTCTGGCCAGTTTTGTTTGCCCAGCTGAGATGCTATGAACCATGATAGAAAATGGTTTGGGGCAAGAGCCAGCAAATTAGGTGACACCAGACAAGGTGGAAATAAATACCCAAAGGTGGGGATGGCCATGGCTGGAGCCTGGTTTGGAGGCCAGATACTACATGGGCAGGCTGCAGGGAGACCTGCATGGTGTCCTCCTGGACGTGGTGGGACAAGGTTCTTATGCCTGGAGACACAACGGTGCCTGACTCCTGTTGAAATCCCATCCATGGACCCGGGCATTAACTCTCCCGTACCTCCATCATGTAATGTTTGTTTTACGGCAGGATCCCATTGCACTGGCTGGGACGGTAGTGTCGTTATAGCAAGAGACTGTAAGACCCAAGTCCTGKCTGGAGGAGTTTTGGGTACAGCTTCATTACCGAGCAGCACATGATGTGCATCTAGCTGCTCTTGCAGTCATAGGGAAATTCCTCAGATCATGGGATAATTCAGATGGAAAGGGACCTCCGGAGGTCATCTAGTCCAACCTCAGCTCTCCAAGGCTTGGCAGCAAGCCCTGGGGCAGCCTGACCCAAAGCCTTGCTATTTGGAGACGTGCAAAGGATTGCTTTGCCATGCACCATGGGAGGGTGTTGGTCCTTCACGAGCCTCCAAGGCTTGGCCACCATGAGGGCACCTGCATCTGACTCCAGCACMGCAGAGGTACCCACCATCAAGGGCCGAGGACACACGGCACATACCTGTTCGGGCAAGCCAGGCCCTTTYATAACATGACTGCCAGAGAGGTGTCCACACCCTGGGTTATTTTAAAGCTCTCTCGCCCACCACCACCCAGCCTCTCCAAGCCCTGCCCCAACCACAGAGCACCTGGCGGAGGAAAGTTTAATCCCACAGGGCCGGACAGGAGGAGAAAGTGCATTCGGTGGCTGAAAGCCAAGCAGTGCTGCAAAGCTGCTGGTCCAGCTGCTGGACCCCACAGAGCTGCTCCGCACCTTGCTCCGGGCACGCGGCTCCGATGGCTGCTGTGCATCCCTGAAGGTCTCATGCTGTTTCACAGCCAGGTGTGCTYCCCATCCCTCCTCCAATGCCTGACACCAGGGTGCTGGGTGGCCAAGTCAAAGGGACTGCTAGGTCTGAAAGCCCCGAGAAATGTTGCAGGGCTGTCCCGTGGCTGAAAGGGTCACCCACAGGAGATCCTCTACGCACCTCTGCTGTGCGGCTGCTCAGACAGCAGGTCGTGGTGCTCCTGTCCTTGCTGTGTCRCCCACTGGGTGCTCAGGGCACTGGGTAGGCACCCATTTGCCTTCTCCAGGGATGGATGCAGCTCTGCCCTGCTCCACGTTCCCCATCAYTAAGACATGGTCTTTTTCTTCCCTTCCTTCCTCCTCTCCCCACCCAATCTGGGGAAAAACTTTTCTCCCCACTGCAGCTCGCTCAGCACTGCTTTTTGGGGTCCTGCATGTGGGACCTCCTGGGAGCCTGGGTAAAAGCTGTACCCGTGTGAGGGAGCTGCAGCCTGGTACCTGCAGCAGTAACTCACATACTCACGAAACCTGTCATCCTGGTCCRGATTTTCTTTTAATAATCAGACAGGAGTAAATGATTCACTTATTGCTCATCTGAAGTTTGTTTTTCCCCTCCTGGAAACCAGTGCTTTGGGAGGGATGGACAGTACCAGCCGGCCCCGAATTGCCCCCGTTTCCCAGCGCTCCTCAGTGCTGACCGTGCYGGCAGAGGAGCTGAACGTGCCCAGGCACAGGACGGACGGAGCAAATCCACCATCACCTTTGCGTGCCTCCTCTGAAAACCTGCTGTTTAAAATAATGTCCTGCTATTTCACCTTTTCCAGCCTCCTCAGCCCATTTTTGCTCAGTTTATTTCAGAGATCCCCTTCCACCACCCTCTCAAAACCAAAAAAAGGAAGATTTTGCTGCCGTTGCGCTCAGGCACAGCACCTCTGGAGCTGCCTTTCTTCCCCAGAGGAGCAGAGGGTGAGGAAAAGGATTGCACCCGCTACTTGTGTCTGTTTATTTACAGTGTAAACAGCTTCTGTGCTGGAGCTTTGAAGAGGCGCCGCACATTTGTACGCCGAGATCCCTCCACACTCTGTGCGGTTTTCTCACGTGATCTAAACTCTTCGGAGAGGGCGGTTTGCTCCTTTGCCTCCATCCTGGAGAGGATGGGGAGGCCCAGAGCGGTGCAGAGCCCCAAAGAGGGGTAAAGCCTTCAGCGAGGGAGGTTTGGGCTGAATTACCCTGTTTATGGTAACCCGATGCAGCTCTGCTAACAAGCGGTGATTTGGTAAATTCCAATTAGGCTGTTGACCATGAGCCCTAAAGTGGTTCTCGGGAAGTTGTGGCTCCCACCAAACTCAGCTGAATGACAGCAGCAAAAATAGCTATCTGCCTGGACCGAGCGTTAGTTTTGGTCAAAATAAATAAAAATAGATAGATAAATAGATAAAAAGATAAACAGATAGATAATAGACAAAAATAGTTAAATATCTCCCAGAATTGTCTCCCAAAATAGATGTGCAACAGTTATTTAAGATGCTATAAGGAATGGTACCTGCTTGCAGGGAATTATCACCACTGCAAAATCAATCTTTGCTAAACATGAGAAAACCTTTTAACAAAGTGAAACCACGACAACTTCTTATCACACTCACAACCTCTCGGGTTTGACAGAAGCAATGATGGATGTCAGAAATCTTATCTCAGCAAAACAGCTCTTAACAATACCCTAACCCCTGAACGTGATTGTTATCCTCTAAGCTGCCTGACTTACATATTTACTGTAAGCTATGAGTATGACCGTGTGCCCCATAATAAACTTAGGCTACTTCATTCTGTTGGTTAAATATTAGGTTTACATCACTTCAAAATTAGGAACGGGATTTAGATCACCCAGTGCGCAATTACCAAAATTTGGTCTTGTGTCTTGAAATATTTGGCGTCAACACAACTGTGCTCCGAGGAGACTTGGTGCTCAAGTGGTTTTTACTTGCTGGATGCTTAGCTTGCCAGTGGCACTGCTTCATTTTCCCCTTAAAATGGGCCAGGGGTCATGGTCCAGGGTCCTACACTGCTTCATACAGGCTCAAACATCTCCTCTCTACCCATCTTCTCAAGGGTTGAGCTGCTTTTTCTGTCATGCTAAAAGCTTTAAGATAGACAGCGGCTCTTTACCAGCTGGTGAAGAAGAAAAATGGGTACATTCCCAAATCCCAGGTCCATTGGTGTGCTTGCATGGATTTCCTTTTCTCCCTCATGCTCCACCATCATTCATGGGGTTTTTGCTGTTTCTGGGGCAGCTGCAGCCTCCCAGCACAGCTGAGCCCACCTAGCTGGGACACCATCCCAACCAAGCCCACCTGCCCCGCGGGGTGCTGGGCATGGAGGGATGGGAGCACCAGTGGGCATCATTGGGTGTTTCACATCAGAGGGGCACGTGTCTGGGGCAAACCACCCCTCACCTGTMGCCTTGCCTGCCCCAAGGCCTCATCGTTGCCTGTCAGTGTCTCAGTTACACCCCAGCTCAAGCCCTTTACGGTGACTTTAGGAACATCCCTGCTGATGGACGTCTGAGGACCTCTCCTGCAGCCCCATGTGTGACCTCTGCAGGGGGGGCCAAGGGGTCCTGTGTGGCTCTCCTCTTCCTGGTGGCCATGCCTAGCTTTGGTGACAGTGACAAGAGACCTGCCTGGGGGGACACGATGATGCAGGCAGCACTGGTGGAGACTTGTGGCTCTCAGGTTGCCGTTAAGCTGATTGCATGGGGTGGGCAGGAGGACCCAGGGCACCAAGCACCCATTGGTCTCCCTTAAGACTTCATGCTGCTTTGCAACCAGATGTAAGGTGTGAATACTACAGAAATAGCTATGTTGATGTACCCCAGCATTGCTTATGCTCCCTTCTATGGAAAAAGACGCAGTCGTTTCTGTGCTCACAGGAGAAACCCTACAGGAGAAGGAGACTGAAGCAGAGGCACATTTGCACACCAGCCTTGCAGATCCCTGACCCTTGATGCCAAACCCTGGGTCAAACCCTGGCTGCGCCAGCAGAGCAGCCCCCTCCTGACCTTGAGCTCTGCCATGGGGCGAGAGGGGCTCCGCGCAGCTGCAAAACCCCAGCTGCCCCCATCAGCTCCGCCGCTGCCGTGCCCGTGGGATGGTGCAGGGGATGTAGCGCTTTTGGGATCAAGGGCGACGGCTGCTGTGTGTGGGTGAGGCTGCCTCAGCCTGGAGACCAAGCGGTTAATTTGTTTGTTTCCTTTCTGTATAGGATATTGGGAAGAAAGAAAGTAAAAAAAGTTGAGGCCAAATGATGAAAAGCCCTCTCTCCTGCAGCTATGAAATCTCACCCGGAAGGCGGCGAGGGGAAGTGTCTTCCAGCGGGGTACAAAGTCAGCAGCAGAGCTTTGAACTCGGGGGAACTCCACGGCGGCGCAGAGCCCTGCCAGCGAGCCCCAGCTGTGCATACCTCAGCCGCAGCTGAAGGCGCCAGGGGCCGCATCCTGCACCCCTGCACCGTGCTGGGATGAGCCTAGCACCAGGCTTCAGACCTGCTGCTGGTAAAGGGGAATTTGCCGGACAGGCAGGAGAAGGGCATGTTTCCTCAGCCAAAAACTGACCCACCTTGAAGTCCTGTTTCGTTTTGGGGTACCCTGAGCTGCTGGTGATGGGGAGGGAGCCTGGCCCTGGAGCGTGGTGCATGGCCAACACCTTCCCCTGGCCCGGACGGGGCTCTGCTGTCCCCTCGCCTGTCCCCTGGCAGCTCACGGGTCTCCCCTCCGCTCCTCCATCATTGCCATCGGACTCTGAATGCACCCGGTTCCCTTTGCCACAGGTGCTCCAAATACACCAAACAGGGTAAGGTTTTACTCAAATATGGTAACCAGAAAGCCGGGGTTTGGAAGGGATCCCAAGCTACTTGGGGGAATTTGGGCAATTATCCCACCATGCCTTTTTTTAAATTTTAATTTCACTCTAAAGATTTCAGAAGTACCTTTTCCCCATCTCATTTCCAAGTGAAATGCTCAGTTACTGAACCGAGGAAGGAGTTTAAAAATGGATTTAGTTGCCTTAAAATGAAAGTAAACTTTGGGATGAGCAACACGCTCTGGCTGGAGCTGGAAGCCAGGTAGAGATGCTGCTTCTGGGCTTTGCTTTTGGCTGAAGTGTCCCTCACCCTGGCATCAGGCCTGGTTGCATCTCTGGGGAAAGCGCATGAATCTGTGGCCCCATTTTTGGGGGTGGATCACAGCTGGGACAAGTGGGAGGAAAGCAACGCTGCAACCATCCAGACAAGGTATGAAGCAGCACAGCATCAGGCTTGGAGCCTCTTCTCCAAATTACCCTCAATATCCTCAGCAGCAGCCTTTGCTGCAAGGGCCTACCAGCTGCAACACTTCTCCTCCCTTATCAGCAGCTAATCCCATGAACAGCCATTTGAAGGAGATTTTTCTGGTATTTGCCCATGAAACAACTCCCAAATTTGCTGTTTTCTCAATGACTTACAGCCACTGCTCACAGGGATCCGGTGACAGGCACATCTCCACCCCTGGGAAAACACTGCCCAGCCCAGAATGGATGAGACGCTGAAAAATAAATCTCCATGTCGTAGGTATTTCTTAGGGCTGTAATCCCTGAATAAACATCCTGCCACTTGAACCTGTTGTGTGTTGCATGATGGTCACCATCTCCAGCAAAGATGCCATGACGAGCTGCCACCGGTCCAGGGATGGGGCAGGAGGATGGAGGTGATGAGCAGGGCTTTTTGGCTGTTTTGGGGCTGATGGTTTGGCTGGGGCTGAGCCTGTCTCAGTGCTGAGAACTGGTGCCAGCAGATTAGGGAGGCTGGGGAAACAGAGCCATGATTTCTGGGTTACCTACACTTAGACCCACCCCAAAAAGAGTTTTATTCTTTGAGTTGAGGAATGAAGTCTGGAGAGCCTGCGAAGGATGGGCAAAGGGACGTCCCCGTCCTTGCATCACCGAGGTGGTACAAACCGTTGTGCCTCGATTGCTCATCCCAAGGCTGGCTGGTGCAAAACCCAACACCATGCGCAGCTGCTGGAAAGCATCTGCCTTACGGCATTGGTGCAGGGACACCCCTGGACCACTCCTGAGCCGTCTGGGGGTGGAGGGGAGTTCCCAGGAACACATACCCCACCGGAGCAGGAGCACTGTGTGGCCAAGGGCTTCCAGCTTCTCCTTTGCATTGATAGTGAAACAATGCCATCATTTGAGCAGGGTGGTGGTTAATTAGCTTTTACTTGAAGGAAAAGGGGGCAGTGGTGAACAGAAGGAGGTGTCAGGGTGTGGCGAAGCAAAAGACCAAGAGAAAATCCCCTTTTCTTGGTGTGGAGAGGGACGTGGCCTGGGTGCTGTGGACCAAAACACCTGCTGCCCGGAGGGAAAGCGAGTTCCCAGGAAATGCAAGAAAGGCACTTTCCAACGTGGAATATGTTGAAAAGCAAAGAGGAGGAGAAGGGGAGGGGGGTGGAATGGCTGCGGAGATGCATGAATATTAAAATGATTATAGTGCTTAATAAAGCACCGCGCAGGGGAGGAACAATAACAGGTATTGTTGGCAAGCCTGACGCTCAGCTTCCCCTTGATTTGATGGGGCGATAACCATCGCAGTATCTCTTTCATGATCCCTGGCTCCGTATCTCTCGCAGCCCTGCAGAGCCACACACATTCCAGGCGAGACTTTGATGTCTCTCGCAAGGCGCAGACCTGCCAGCCCTGGGCAGGCTGCGCCGCGCGGCGGCTCCCCCGGCGAAGGGCCGTGGGTGGGGGACGCGGGGAGGGGGCTGCGGAGGGCAGGGGGGTGGTGGGGGAAAGCAGCTGATGTCAGCTCCCCTGAGCCCATGGGTTTGCCACCCCCATTCCCCAGGGTGGCCTGAAATACCCGGTCCCCTCTTTAGGGTCACCCCCAAGAGCTAAAACCCCAAGAGACTGGGTTGCTGGACACCGTGGTCCTATGAGTGTCTGGTGAGAAATGGCCAAGGGGGTCAGCCAGGAGGGAAAAGGGCACTTTCCCCTCCTCCATCTCCCCAGGCAGGCCAGGATTTGGAATGGACGGAGAGACTCAGTTAAAAAAAAAAAAAAAAAAAAGAAAAATTTAGGGATTTTTTAAGAAAGGTTGAGCAGCACAGCTTGCTCGCTGTCAGGTGATAGTCATGGTGGGTGAGCAAGGCTGGCCTCAGGGACTGTCTGTGGGGTTTTATCCTCTGGGAGAAGGTTTGGAGCCCAGCGATGCGTTTTGGGGGCTGGCAGAGCAAGCCCCTCTGTCTACCCCTTCAGAGGGACATAGATGTGCCTTGTGTGACATGGGTGTTCACCCATGCCAAAGGGATGAGCTGGTGGCTGTAGCACAGAAATACACAGCTGTATGTTGGTGGGACCCTTGGTTTGGGCTGACTTAGTGGCCGGGACCAAAAAGGCACCAAACTTTCCCCAAGAGGTGGGGAAGGGAGATGGGCAGGAATGGGAAGGGACAATGGGATTTCCTCCCTGGTGAAAAGGAAGCCCTGAAAAGATGCTTAGCGGGGATGGGTGGTGCAATCACACTCATGAACACAGCATCTCCCATGCATTTCTCCCTGCCCCTCTAGGTCTGAGCGCTCTCTGATTTTGGGGCAAGGTTGCCTTATTTCGGGCAAGGTTTTGAGCAGCCCATGCGTGCTGGAGATGGTGGAGTGGAGCCAGTCAGCCACAGCCACCCAAATGCTCCTTTGGTGCAAACCCAGAGGGAGAAAGTGCGGCCGTAACCCACATGCTAGCTCCAGAGGGTCCTATGCCATCTGCAGGTCATATCCTGCGTTAGCCATGGTTTCTCACCCACTTTCCCTCCCTCCCTCCCTCGCTGTGGCTCTCTGACCATCCGTACGAGACAAACTATCAGGACTCCCAACCAGAAGTGCTTGCTTTGCTGTTTTTAAATCAAACTTCTGCCGGTAGCTTAGACCTCATACTTAATTTGCTTTAATTGTTGTTGGGTTATTTTTTAAATTTAATTATTGGTTTCAGAATGCAACTGAAAAAAAAAATTCCAGCCCTTTTTTTCGCGTGTGCGTGTTTTCTTTCTCGTGGGAGGCAGCCACAGCGGGTTCACCCCTCTGCGGGTCCGTCTGGAGAAGAGGGGTGCTGAGAGCCGGGAGGGAGCCTGGGCGAAGCCTCCCTGCACCTCCATCCTCCCYGGCACAGCGTCCCAGGGCTGCGGCACAGCCGGATTCGGGAGAAGAGGCCGCGATGCCTTTGATGCCTGCTCTTCCCCCGCGAGACCGTGCCGATAGGTGTGTGTGTGTCTCGCGCGTTGGCTCTGCCTTTGAGATTTGCCCCTGGTCATTTTTGCTGGGAGGGAGCTGAGGTTGGTGCTCTGATGTGGGTGGCCTGGAGTTTGTTACCCGAGGACAGCTGGCTTACCTCTGAACTCCTGCCTTCCCAACGGTTGTTTCTCTGCTTGTGCCTGCTTGCATTTTTGCCGTGTGTCTTGCTGGTACGCCTTGACCAAGCTAAGGCGAGCTTCTCCCCGGGGAAGGGACTCGGGTTGGGGCACCGGGGTGGTGGTGGAAGCATCTCCCACCCCAGGGCTTCCACCCTTCAGGCACACGTAGAGGTTTAGTCCGGGTGAATCCAGCACCCAAAGGCATTTGGAGTTGAAAAGGAAGGACCTAAAGGCATAAAACTCCCACCGTGCCATGGAGGGAGAGCAGGAGATCAGAGAGAGGCAATCAAAAACCCCAGAGAAAAGTCAGCCCGATGCCGGCGCAGGGCTTTGCCCTGAGGTCCAGCAGAGCCATGAGCAGCTCCCCCAGCCCTGCTCGCTGCAGGTGCTAACAAGGACCTTCCTCAGGGACCCCATAAGCACCTATTGTCCCTCTGTAGTTTTTCACAGCTATGCAACATGGCAAAAAAAAGGAAGAGTTATAAGAACCAGAGAGTTTTTTGGGGTGAGGCTCAAACTGTGCTAATGCTGAGCAGCCTCCGAGCCCAGGAGGGCGAAATTCCTCCCTGGCCCTGCAGGCAACCAGCTTATGCCTTGGAGCAGAAGATTTGATTGCCTTTTACCATTAGCTCTGCTTGCGTTGGTACAAAGAGTTATAAAAATGATCCCCCCCTGACCTCCCAAAATACAAAGGCAGAAGAGCGGCAGCGTGCAGCCCTCCCGATGGCCCRGGCTGCGGCAGCGACCTGCAGTGGGGGGACGATGGGGACAGTGGGGGGAAACACAGCGAAACAGAAGAAGATTGACCCAATATCACTCAAGCTGGAAAGAAGTCGTTATTCCATTTAAACCCGCTGAACAGTGCCGCAGCAGGGAATCTGTCTGTCTTGGTTAAAGCTCTTGCTGCCAGCCCAGCCTTGGAAGCGCTAACACCAATCTGCAAATTGTTGCAAACCCTAAAGAGGCGCAGAGCTGGGAACCTTCACCCAGCCCAGACCCCTATGGACCTGGATGCTCTTCCCCATTAATGTCCCGCTCCCCGCCGCAGCTGGGCAGGCTTGGTCAGGCACCGCTYGCTCCAGATGGGATGTAGTAAAACTCCCGGGCATTAAAATACTGGCTCCTGCCGGCAGCCCCGTTGCAGTGGGAATGGGATGTTTGCCACCGACAGAGGTTAGATTCAGCCTGGGGAAAACTCTTGCATGCTCTGGACTAAATTTGTGCACGTCTTTCTGATTAGTGTCTTCCGGCAGGTCCCCAAATAGACGATGATTCCCTTGTCCTCCTCTGAACCCACGGATCACATTCAGAGCCTGTAGCTTTTGCTGAAATGCCTGGTTTTTGGCTTGGACATCTCTGGTGCAACCTCTGGTGTTGGCCAGGAAGAGGGTTGTCACATGTACTCTTAGACTAACAAACAACACTGTTCTTCTAAGACCACGGGTAGCAATAATTCAGGGTCAGTGAAAAGGGCATATCTAATAARAGGGCTTGGTCTAGAGGATAAAAAAAAAGAAAAAAGAAAAAAAGCAGCTAAAAAAGCCTGGCTAGCGTGATGGAAGGAGACGGATGTGGAAACCTGGCTGCAGAGCTGGCGACAGGCGGCATCAGGGAAAACAAAGTGATTCATGGAGAGGGATTGGGGATTGGGAAAGCCTGGGCTTAGCCGTGTAAATCACGGCACCTCCGAGATGCCAGGCAGGTAGGAGGCTGCAGCACGCCAGCACCAGGGCTGGCCCCTTGTTGCACATCCTAAGGACACCAGACGACTTGCTAGAAGGGTCCCCACAGAGTCTTTATACGGTGCTGATTTTTGTTCAAGACAAACAGTTAACCCAAGGACGAGATCTGAGTCCAAATAAAAAACCAGAGCTGACAGAGGTGGTAAAGAGCTATTCTTAGTAACCATATTTATTATTAAAAATATCAGTTGGAATGAGAAATGCAAAGAGCAAATTTAGAGGAGCATGAATTCCTTTTGGCAAGAGCTTTAGAAGCAGCCAGGGCTTTAGTCAGGTTTTTTGAGGTATGTAACAAGATGCCAAAAAAAGCACAAACATTCTTCAGAACATTAAAAAAAACAAAACCGAACAAAACCTCCAGTCAATCACAAAAGGGGAAAAAACAACGTTACTATAAAAAAAATTGCACAAAGAAAAAAGAAGGCTCCTAGAGCATTATCCTTAAGTCATGTAAAAAGCAAAAAACCACTATGCAAAAAATAACCTGCCTGCGCAGAGACTTGCTTATGCATATGACTGTAGCGTGTGCCTTTGCTTGTAGTAAACATGCCCTTTGCCTTCCGCTGATGACATGACACTGGCATGTCACAGCTGATTTATAAACACAATTGGATTTTCAATCTTCAGGTCTAAATTCATTGCAGCAGACCCCAGCAGGCAATGTATCTCTGTTTATCTATAAATACTGGTTACTGTGCTTTCCTGGATAGAGGCAGGTACAGTAGGATGTTGTTTATTTTTACTTGCTTGCAATAAGAGGAAACGGTGTTTGGTATCAGTCGTCATCATGAGCTAAGTGGCTGCAGGGCTCTTTCGAGGGCTCTGAACTCCATAATCAAAAATGCAAGCAATGCTCTGCAGTGAATTCTTCAGCTATCGCTGGGGACTCACCTTGTAGCTCAGCAAGACTGAGGAAGAGGAGGAGGAGGAGCGGGAAAGGCTTAGAAAATGCAACAGTTATCAAGACGGGGGTGCGGGTTGCAGATATTCCCAAGCCGCGGGCAAACTGGATTCAGTGGGAGCTGCTGTGCCCGTGCACTGAGGTTCCCAAACAGCAATGGTTCATATGGGGTGGGTTGGGTGAGGGTCTCAGACTCAGCTCCTGGAGGTCCCTGCCAGGGTGGACACTACATAGGTGCACATAGGGGATCCAGGTTAATTTGGTTCCTCCAGCCGGCCACAGCCGCAGGACACTGCAAGTGGAGCACTGTAGAAACATGCCAAATTGCTCATCCTCAGGTATTCCCTCTGCGAGGAAGATCTGGGCTTCAGCAAGCTTTCATGGACCAGGAGCAGAGGCCTAGGCATGTAGGTTGAGGGTGGAGAAGTAAACCTACGTCTAGGCTTTCAGTCTCCCTGTTGCAAGCCAAGAGCCAAAAAGCCCTGGGATCCCCCTCTCCCACCCCACAAAGTTACTTCCCTGGGAAGCTACCAGGCCACCAGCTCCAGGCTCGAGCCCGAGAGCCAGACATCGTGGGATGGGCTTTTAAGATCCTGCATGACCTGACATGGCTTTGGGGAACCTTCGACACCTGGGTCTGGCAGCTCTCCCTGGGCTTATGGCATCTCCTGGGCTCCCCTAGGAGGGAACCAGCTCACCTCACAGCCTGCAAACCCTGAAATCTCCAGTCCACATGCAAAGCTGGAAGCTGCTCAAGAAAATGGTGATCCTTGCTAGAGCTCCTGCAGCTAAAGGTGGTCGAGCATCGAGTTCATGTAGTAGCAACAAGGGGGGTCCCTGGTCTGCAGAGGTGCCCATCAGAGTCGAGAGGAACTGAGCTTTCGCTGTAGGCAATATGCTGGTTACTTGACAAGAACAGAAAGGGTAAAAATGAGCAAGGATTTAAAGGTGCTTGAAAGTGACTGAGCACAAGGAGAAGCAAAGCTGGGAAATAGCCCTTGGTGGTACCTGAGCTATTTAAAAGGGGCTTAACGGGATTTGGTAAAAAAAATGACAACAGATTAGAAATAAAATCAAATAACGGTAGCTATGTATAGCCCTGTGTGGCTGAATGAGTATAAGCATCAGAGATGTTCAGTATCCAGGATGGTTTGATTTTGGCAGAGGAAGAAGAGGAGGGAAACAGGAAGGAGACAGGGGAAGAGGTGTTCCCGAGTTTGGTTATCAGGTTGCCCATGGAGGGGCTGATTCTGTTTCCAGGACATGGGTAGGTGCTCAGCCAGCGGGTCCAGGATCAGAGCAGAGCCTTGGGTTAGACAGAGCTTCTGCCTGCACGTGTCCCTGGCGGGATTCAGGCTGTCCCAAGGGCTGGCCTCCCCGGTAAACCTGTCCTTCCTTGATGCTGCAATGTGATAGACAACACCAATTGCGAATCGAACCGGCGATCTGCCTCTGATGTGTGTCTGTCCTTATTTTTGCGAAGGTGACCGGTTCTCACAGCCTGCAGCACTGCATCGAGCGGCGAGGTCCGTGCGGTTCCCCTGGCAGTGATAACAAACGCGAACGCTACGGGTTCCAGCCACCTAAACAACAGCACAAAAGGCGGCTCGTCTAGACTTTCCTCTTCTGCCTGTGAGGAAGAGCCTTCCCAGACTCCATGACACAACGCCAGCCTACTGGGGGGAGGACACCAAACCACTGTTTAGATAAGGAAAGCCCTTATCAAACAGAAAGGAATTTTTAACGAGAGCTCCTGCCAGTGGCTCCACCTTAACAAGATTTTCCCATAAGCGGTGACTTTTTATATCTAAATGTTTTCTAATACGGTAACATTTCCAGAAAACATATTTGGAAACAGCYGTAGGTCCTCAAAGTCTTGCCAGATGGAAAATAGCAGCAATAACTGCCTTGGTCTGAGAAAAACTTCAAAGCCTTGGTGTCTTCTTGTCTGTCTCATGCCAAATCGGGAATGCGCATGCAGGAGAGTGTGAAAACACAGTATGGGTCAGTATACCATGGAGCTTAGTCCCTTACTGGGGAACTTCATGTATAGCACAGCGTGGCTTGGTAGAGAGATGGTGGGACTGTTCCTCACTCTTTCCCTGTTTTATTAAGTGATCCTGGACACATGGTTGGTGTCCCATGTCCTGAGATGATCTGTCTGGATCACCCAATGGATACAGGTTTCAAAGTCCAGTCCCAAGTTAAGTGTCTCCTGTGATGGACTCAGTATCAATAGACTTTCCTGGATGATTTCCATGTGGATTTAGGTCTTCTTAGGCAACATCCATAAGTAGGTCAGCATAATAAAGTGCCTCCACTCACTGTGTACTGATGCCATTAGACCTTCTCCGGCTCCTATGAGAAAAACAGACCTTTATTGTTTCAAGGTTTGGTGATCAGGCTTACAGCTTGTAGAGAAGCTCTATGGGAGCTGTGCTGAGGTGGTGGGATAGCTCAGGATGCTCCAAGACCTTAGCCCCCTGCCGTATTCCTGGTCACACTGGGGGCTTGCTCATGGGCTGAGTGATGGAGGCCAGGAGAGTTGGGCAGCTTCTGCAGGCTTTCAACCAAGTGAGATGAT
Source organism: Phoebastria nigripes (assembly GCA_035582835.1). Taxonomy (NCBI): domain Eukaryota; kingdom Metazoa; phylum Chordata; class Aves; order Procellariiformes; family Diomedeidae; genus Phoebastria; species Phoebastria nigripes. The sequence continues at coordinate 2,227,074 of JAYKAV010002955.1, forward strand.
ATCCAAGAGCGGAGCAGGCCAGCCCACATACTGAATGCAGGCACAGAAAAGCTCAGCAGGCAAGCTGCACACAAACTGCGTGCATGGCAAACAAACAAACAAGTCGAGCAAAGGCCGTGCGAGCAAGCCAGAAATCACCGCTTGGTGCAAAGGGTGCTTGGGCCAATGGTTTGAAGACGTGGGAGAAGCGCATCTGCCTTCTGCAATTGCGGCTGGACTGAAATGGGGTGTAGACGGACGCATGGACAACCACGTGTGGACACTTCTATATGGGCGTGCGAGACAGCTTGGGCGTGCAAACATGTTCGTGCAAGCTACGGGCGTCCTGAGCAGGGCGTCCTTGGCACGAGCCTTCCTCCAAGCTTGCTGTATCTGGCTGCACTCCCCATCAAGGGGGCAAATAATTGGGCCGTTGGGTTGAAGAGTGAAGAGCATGAAGCTCCCGCAGAGCAGCTATGCTCCAAGTCAAAGCCCCACGTGCGACCCGTTTCATCTTGGAGCAAGGCTGTGCTCAACGGCTTTAATTGCATCAGAGAAGGAAGCCGTTATCGTTAGCCAGATCCCAAGGTGTCCACCCAGTGGAACAGGCAGGTTTGACTCAGCTGGGCCAAACCCCATGGGGCTCCCCKGGGTTGCTGTGCCCTTCGTACTACTTAACCCTGGAGGAAGCCCCGTTTTGGGTTGAGGGGCACGCAAGCCATGGGTGGGACGTGCCCCTTGATCACGTCGCGAGGGCGGGAAGCCCGAAAGAGGAGGGCTCTGAGATCACAAAAGCCTTTTCAACATTGGAAGAGGGGAATTTTCAAAAAACACCCGGAGCAGAGGGAATGTGTGCTGTTTGGGTGTAGGACTGGATCTCCAGCACGTTCACCTCTGGCGTTTGTTTTGGGCCCATCTCTTCTCCCCAGGGCCTTGGGGCAAGCAGGAGTGCCATAACAGGGAGCCATGAAGAGAGCGGAGCCAGCCAGCGGCAAGGATTTTGTTAGCGTTTGGAGGAGAAAACAGGGAATTTCCACATATGGAAAAATGTTCCTTTAAACTGTGATTATGTAAAAATACAAAGCCACAACTGATAATATCTCTCACTCTGGGGAATGATGGAGAGTGTTTGTTTCTTTAATTGCATTTAATACTCATGAAAGTTACCAGCTTGCCACCACTGCAAGCGAAGCTCGTTTGTTGGATTGCAGCACGCACAACACCAGCTTCCTTTCTATGCTCCTTCAGCAACGCATTTCGCCCTCGTTATTAAAAGGCAGCTCCTAATTTGCCATGCATGTTTGATCGCCAGTGTTTTGCCTGCAAATTGCCTGTAGAGGTGCGAACTAAAATTAGGCGTGTGATGAGTTTCTAAATGAGGACCCTTGACTAGTCACAGGCGGGCTGACTCCTGTTAGGCAGGAGCAGAGCCGCGAGCCAGGCTCCGACGCCTGCCCCGGGCGAGCGTCCCGTGTCTTAGATGGCTGCAGACATTCTTGTTATCCCTCTGAACGGTCGTTGTCTTCTTGAATCTCACCCATTTTTTGGTCTCAAATTTAACAATTAAACAATTTAACAATTTAACCAGGGCCTGGGTGGAAAAGTATTTTCCCCATAGGTTTTGGATGTGCCACCTTGGGATTTTGCTTTGATTCCCGTTCAGAAGCTCCCCATCCTCCTTCCCTCGGTATGCTTTTATCCCATCCTCTCCCGTATGACTCCTCGTTAAGGTAAACGATTTRGGCTGATATATAAAGGGATGCAGAGGAAATTCATAGCGCGGGCAGGAGCCTGTGAGAGCTGACACGGGCTACGCTCCTGTTGCTGCTTTAATTCATCAGCATTCAAGCATGTAAAACCAGGACAGTCGCCGAAGCTGCAGTGCATGAATCACCCTTTGAAAGAAACATGTTTCTGCGTGCTCCGACAAGCCCTTCTTTTCAAAGTGCCATTGACAAACCTGSCTTGCTAAGAGCGTGGATTTAAAAAGCTCTCGCTGCAAAGGTAAATTATATACTGATCCCTGCCTGGAGTTTGGTGCTGTGCCAAATAGGTGCCGAAACCTCCCAGTGAGTCATATAAATCATAGACCAAAACCCTGAGGGAGTTGGATTAATACCGGATCAATGTGAACGTGCCACAAAGTTATTTGATCGCTACAATGCTGGTATTGACTGTTATACACCTGTTATATCATTACGGATTACATCTGTTGTAAACACGCTGTTTGATGTTGCAGGCTGTGCTAACCACATGCACCATAATCATGGCTTGTAGCTGCTGTGGTGGCCTCAACATGCCCGAATGATGCTAATTTTCTTGTTGTGTGGGGTGGCCCGACAAAAGAGGTTTGTTCAGGATGAGCCTGTGCAGAGGGAGCACGGGGGGAGATGGGAGAAGGGATGAGACGGCAGTCTGCATTGCGACGGAGATGACTGGGGAGGAAGGTGGGAATAAAAATAATACCAGACTACGACAGACACTGGCTGAAGGAGGGAGTTTCTCAGTTTTGGCTGAAGTTTATGACCAGGATAAGGTCTGAAAGGATGAAAAAATCGAATGAGGATGGGCAAACAGCCAAACAGGCATGGGGCAGGGTTTAGCTGCAGGAGGGACTGTCGGTGATGGGAAGGAGCAAAGCGACGTTGTTCAGCTGGGGTTTCACACTGCGGTGGGGTGGTGAAGCAGACTTGCTGATGGTCCACTGCCACCAACAGCAGTAGCAGCCTCGACAATCCCTCCTTCAGTAGCGTGGGCCTGCAATTTGGGACCTTAATGGAGCAATTTTAAGTTCACACCAGTGGTTCCCAAGACAGTATCAAACCCTTCCTTGCTGGGTGTATTTCTGTGATCTCTGTTTTGGCAACTTGACACTTTCTTAAGCCTGAGAGACGAGTTACCTCATGCCAGCAACCTTCCTAATTGGTCTCAGATGCCAGGTTTCTCCCCCTTACACCTCTGCTTCCTCCCCTGAAAAGGAGCCAGGCTTTCTCCAGAAACCATCTCCTCAACGTCCCATGCTGGACGTGCCGACAGCAGGACTGGGAACCAACCTTTCCACCTGGTGCTGCTCTTCCAGCTGAGCATCCAACACAGGTGGAGGACCTGACCTAAACCAGCGTTTAAATTAGCCATGTCATGACTTCAGGGTAATGAATGATGGGCCCATGCTCCCAGATGGTGGAGCAGAGTAGGACACCCTTCCACCTCCTATATCTGGGTGAGGGCACAGGCCAAGGGCGCATGATTATGCTGTTCCCACATAGGGACATGCCCTCCTTGGTCCCCCAGGAGCATAGTGCCATTGCAGTAACAGGGCTCAGCCAGAGGAAAGGGGGATGAAACGTTTAGAATTAGAAGTGGCATCTCAAAAAAACCCAGAAAGGATCTCTGTGAAGTGTTCTTTCCTTCTACATTTGCCACGGGCTGAAGGTCCAGCCAGTATCTATAATTTCCTAAATTCAACCCTTTCTCTCCCTTTCCATCTTACCTGTCTTTTTTTTTTTTTCCCTAGCAACATCCCAGGGCTAACCCAACACCAGCTGGAAGACTCATGAAGACTTGGGGAAGAAGACAATGGAGGACGTATTCCCCAAATATTTCAAAACTTTTGGGTTGTAATTTTTAACCAGTCCCAAAACATTATTTGCCTGAAACTGAAGAAGAAAGATGATGCCAAGACTCTTGAGCTTGGAGGGATGAAAAGTCAGTACCATTTTTCAGTTCCCTCCTGGAGGTACCTAGTGAAGGATCGAGTTGGCTGCCTGACACATGTGGCCACTCCAAAGCTGTGCTAGAAACAGAGTGTCTTGAGACTTTCTGCCCAGCTCTGCTCCATGCTGACCCTGCCCCAGGCTAGAACTAGCCCCAGTCAGAACTAGCCTGTGGGTCACACTCTCCTCCTTTGCATCCAGAGGTCAGTTCAGTGATATAACTTATTGGAGGCTAGAAAGAGAGAGAACAAAAGCAATATTTTGGAAAAAGCAGGTGAAGAGAGAAAAGGACACCCGAACAGGGTCTGACTACAGGAAAGGTCCTGGGCTGGCAGCAGCCTGGGGCTCAGGGCAAGCCCTGCCTATAATATTTGAAATACTATGTTCAGGGTGGGAGGAATGACGGATGAAGAGGATGAAAGTCCTTCTCTCACCCCAACCCCTCCAGATGACTCAATGGTGGAGCAAGAAGGGCTCTGATTAGGTGGAAAATGCCGAGAAACCCCACCAGCTGTGAAGAAGAGCACCCCAGCTCTCACACCATCCCGAGTAAGTATGAGCCAGGGATGGGGACAGCTCCAAGAGCTGTGGTGTGCAGGCCAGGGTGTGAGCATGTGGGACCGTGTCTCATTGGGGTTACCGCCACCTCTCCATCCAACTCCTCCTGCAGTTTTTTCCAGTGTCTCAAGAGTGTATGCACGAGTCCAGGTTGTCTTTTCTGAACTTTACCTGGGAATTCCCAGTAAAAAAATGCCCTACAACTGTTGTGATGCCCTGGAAGTACCATCAGAGCCCTTCAACCTGTGACAACGTTTTCCACTGAACTTTGTTCTCCCAAAACAACAGACAGCCAAGGTTGGCATGTTTTGGCTTTTACCCAGCATCAACCCAATGGGTACAACACCCAAAGGCTGCACTTCAAACTTGCCTTGCTTCGTCAGGAGGAAAGCAGGGAGCAGGGTGTCCTGAACTTTGATTTGGAAAACAAGGCTTTGAGTATCACCCTGGTGAGGCTGGTGGCACCCCTGCTCCTGCCCTTGTCCTGAGCTGCTCACGCATGGCGGATATATGGGGCATGTCCACCTCAGCCCTGTGCATTACTACAGCAGTTTGGAGGCTGTCGGCATGGGCAGCGAAGGCAGAGCATTGCAAAGGGAGCTGCCACAGCAGAACTGTCCCCACTTTGGTGGTCACCTGCATCTCTCCTGGACCAGGCTCTGGGCTTACTCCGTTCCTTTCTGGGTCACCAGCCAAGCGCAGCACTGGAGAATTTGTCATGACCAGGGATTATCATCAAGCGATGATCATAACAATCAGTCCACTCTGACCCAGCTGCATCAGTGAGACATCCAGCCTTCGTCAGCCAGCGGTGTATTACCCAAAGAAAAACTGGCCTGTCAGGCAACTTCTGGGGTCTTTTCTGCTTGTCCAGGCAGTGCAGAAATACTCTGAGACACCTTCCTGGTGCGCCCTGGGCTCTTCCTCATGCCAGGTCCTGACACATAGGCACAAGCCTTGCAAGCCGGGCTGCTCTGCGGGTAGCGATGTGAACGTGCCCCCCCAAAGCAGATGCACAGTTTAACTGCTTCATGCCAGGAAGGGTGTAGACGGGCTCTCACTTTCTGGGAGCACTGACTCACGCTCTGGGGCAGCATCCTCCTCCTTCCACACCGAGACCTTACCACAGAGCTCCCCATCCACCCTGGCATCCCAGCAGCCTTTCCCCATCCATGGCCTTATTTCCACCCTTTGGGTACCTGGGCCCTCCCTGTGCTGCAAATATGACCATGGCCCAAAAAAACCACATTCCCATTTCCCCTGTCCTCCCTCTCCCCTGCGTCTCGCCCCCCTCCCCCCACCTGGGGATGAATGAGACACTTGCTGTGGCTGCAATATATCATTCTTACTATTTGTTATGAGGTTTTAATGAGTGCGGAAGATTAGGATGTTTGCAACAGYGTAACAATAAAATACATATCTCGCTCATTCCTTGCCAAAAAGTACTTACAAATAATAAAAGTGAGGCTAGCTGAATGCATAAATCTCCTTTCACAAGCCCCCACCCACTGTGCAATAATTAGTACAAAGTGCAGTGCTAATAGATCATCTTACTTGTGTGGGAAACTTGACATTATGCTTTGTTTATATTATCCCTTTGGCAAGAATCTGCATGGCAAATCCTGGCAGCCAGCAAACAAGAGGCTCTCAAGGAAGGTTTCCAGACTGTCGTGCAGAAAAGCAAGCCACAGGATTGCGTGCTGGTCAGGATGCCGAAACCAGCTGGGGAGCTGAAGCGTTAGATCCAGCTTTTATGGAATTGAGCTACCAAGTTTCCAGCTGACTAGGAGCAACATCCTGCGACTGATTTGCAAAGGGCTGTTCCCACCCCAGCCACAACAAATCAGTGTGAACCTTGGCTTCAGGATGGTGCCCTTTGCTCTAATTATATATTCAGGGCCCAATTTACCGCCTGGGCCTCCTAATGGGAACAGACGGGGTCGCCCAGACTTGAGACAGGCACCGAATACAGCCCCTGCAGTCTCTGGCTGTGTAAGGTTTTCAGCCTGTGCCCAAATAGCTCCAGCTCCCAAGACTCTTCTCCTCCACTCAGCCCCTACGGAGACCTTGGCTGATGTGGGAGTCACCTCCACCAGGACATCTGGCTCTGTCCCATGGTCCAGGGCTGCTGCAGTAGGACTTGCCCAGGGTGTGAAGGGTCTCAAAATGCTGCTGGTAGGTGCTGCAAGGGCTGTCTTCAGCTCTCTGATGACCGAAATGAGCAGTGGGTAGTTGTGCTGGGTGGAAAGCCAGCCCTCACTCACCATGCCTGCTGCTCTTCATCCCACAACCCCTCTCTCTCCGGTTGGGCTCAAGTACCTTCCTTTTGCTTGTTCCTCCATCCCAGGGAGCAGTGGAAAAACCAGAGCCCAGTGCTTGGACGTAGAGATGCATTCCTGCCCCGTGAATCACAAACCATTAGCACCACAGGTCCAGGTATATTCACAGGAGGACACATTGCTAGGGAGAAAAAAAAAGGGTTTCTCGCCAGTTGGGAAGATGGGGAGGGGAAGCTTTCCTTTCTTTCCTTGAGAAACTTGGAAGCCACTTGTAAGCTGGCTATTTTGGGAGTTCAGCGAGGGAGTGCCACCAGACTGGACCTTGTCCTAAGGACACATCCCAACAGCGACAGCTTGTGTTTGCAAAGACCTTACAGTCTGCCACCCAGCACGTTCCTCTGCTGAGGGTCTCCCCAGACTTGTCCCAGTGCTTCTAATTCCCCAGGAAGCTTTTTCCCCCACATGCTGTGGGTCTGGACAATAACAGAAAGCCAACGATGCCAAGCTACACGCTTCCACGTGGGCTTTTTCTCCCCTGCCTCATGAAGTGCCTGAGCAACGTGCTCTACCAGGTTCCTGTGTGCTGCCACGTGTGGTCCTGGAGCATCTACCCCTGACTCGAGCTGGCTTTGCGGTGTGCTGAGCATGGTGTCCTCAGTACCTTCCCTCCCCTTTCTTCTGAAGGGCATTTGGAAGGACTATCCTGTGAGATGAGCTGATCTGCTAGACAAGCCCCAGCAGCCTTCGCAGCGGCAGGTGTGGCTCGGACTCTGCCTTCGAACAGGCTTTACCCGTGCGCGTCCAGGTTCACTCCTGCTCTGGCAAAGTTTTGGCATGCGCTTGATTCCCCACTTCCCTGCTGGACACTTCCTCATTACATCCCACCCACTGTTCTTGCTCAAGGCTGGCCTTCCAAATGCACTGAGGTTGTTCTGCTTTGCGGCTGGGGGATGGAGACGAGGTGTCTTATCCAGATGGAGAAGTGACTCATCCTCCTGGGAAACATGCAGTGGAGTCCCCCAGTGCAGGCTGCCCTCTGTCCTTCTCTGTGATGAAATTGCTGGGAAAGAGAGAAGGTTTTTGCCCATGGGCCCAGTGGACATGTTAATTTGCAAATTTACACCCTGTCTGTTTGTTTTAATTTGGGTGTGCATTCTCCCATGGGTTCACAGCAGTGTACTCTACTGCTGGAAGAAACCTGGAACCAATTCCCTGACTTTGTGTGGTATTTTTAAAGCTTTAAAATAAGAGTTGGCAACTGTGGCCCCACATGGGCATGACAAAGAGCTCACTTTGAAAGGCGTTGGTCAACTGGGAAGAGTATTGCAAACACATGCTCTTCCATGCCAGATCCAGCTTGCTAGAACCACTTCAGATATATTTATTTTCTTTATGCCGGCAGGCTCAGGGAATCCTGGTAACGTGCGAGTAATCCTGAACAAAGTGTGAAGCACAGAGGCAGCATCGCCGTGCTGACAAGGCTGGTTCAGGCAGGAGGAACTGGGCAGAGCCCTGACATTTCAGTGACTGGCAAGGTTATTTGAGGGGAAAGCGTTGGGAGCCCGGCGTCCGGCAGCCAGTGCCGGCAGCAGCTTCTCCTGCTACCCGTGTTGACTCCACTGGCTCAGGACAATGGCAAATGGGCTGAAACATTGACAGTTTCCCCACAGACTCTTCCCAGAGTTACTAAAATTAACCTTTTTATTCCCCCCCACTGGAGAAATATAAAGCTTTTACTTCCCTTAACCTCTCTTTCCCACCCAGTGGGCAAAGAGTTTGTCAGATCTACAGTTAAAATAATATATTAAGGATTTCCAATGGTGCAAGTCAAACTTCCCATTTCCTAATGATTCCAGATGCCTTTTTTGTCCTCCGACATTTCGAGTTAAACCTCTATGAAACTGACCTTTTGGCTTGTCAGTCTCTGTAAGGACCCCAGAGATGAAACACTTCTTTCAGTCTGTCACTACTGTCCGTAGACCGCCCCCGCCTTATCCCCCTCCTCTATTTTATCAGCAAGAACCCATAATTGAGCCCCTTGACAATAGCAGGACTGTGCATTTCTTTGTCAACAACAATGGGCCGTCCAAGTTCATTACTGGAGATTGTTTAAAAATTGATTCATGGGCCAGTAGTAGTAGCTTATTATACAGCATAAGTGACAGTGTGATCTGGATGGAGGCCGAGTCATTCTTGACCAGTCATGTCCAATTAGAAAGAACATTGCACACATTCCTGTTGGAGCCACATTAATGAATTAGTCCTACCACAAACTGAGAGAAGCTTGCAGGACCCTAATACCTTTTGTTCCTAAGGATAATTCAGTAATTTATAAAGAGAACAGTGCGGAGCACATTAGCAAAAGAATAGTAATCGCGGGATTCAGACAGTCCTTACACTTGTCCTTCCTTTCAGGTTTCTGGTGAGCTCCGTTCCCTCTGAGCTCTGTTTCCCCGTATAGCACAGACCTCCGACAGCCACCTCCGTGGCTCCCAGGGTTGTGGTTGCAGTGTTGGTAGTGACCAGGGCTCTGCGGGCCTGTGTACACCTGAACTTGGACCAACATCTAGCATCCAGGCTCTGCTTCTCAGGGTAACAGAACAGCCCAGGAACACGGTACGTCATTGTCATGCAAAAGTCACATCCAAGTGCATTAATGTATTGTGGTGCTTCCTCCTTGCTCTGCAAATAGGCACTGGTGTAACTCCGCTGTGTTGGCAGAGTTACATCTGGCCAACACCTTGTAAAAGAGAGGAGAGGACAATTCAAGGCACAATTTTCAAGCTTAGAAGTCTAGAATCGGTGTTTAAGCTCTTAAATCACAAAGCTGATTTTTAGGCATGCCGAAATCAATTTAACTTGCAGGGAACAGCTCCTTGGGACCAGGATACTTCGGTGGATTTGGGACATCAGACACGCAGTGCTGAGGAGAGTTTGTGTGTGTAAAGTCCTTGCAAAGGCTGTGTTAGGGGGAAAGATGGGAGGAGGTGAATGTGTCCAGCTTGCCAGGTGCTGATGAAGTCTGTGAGTGGAAGGTAGGAAAGCTGTTAGCTGATATCTGAAGGATGCTGAGGAATTTCTTGTGTAGGTACAAGTGAATACAATTCATGGATTGAATTATTTCAGCAGAAAACACTTGCACTTTGCCATGGGAACTGCAGAAAGAGCAAAATGGAAATAGTATAAACTCCCAACAGAGAGAAGGTTAGCAATCTTCTGCTTTACAAAATCAACTCCCAAGAGGAGTCCCCCTCCCCAGGGATGTTTAGAAGGTAACTGCACAAAACACGGTTCAGTGCTACCTGCTCAGTGGATGTGATCACAAGCGGTTACTGCCACCACCGTCTTCTAATATGTAACAATTTTTGACGTGGAGCAGATTCTGCCTATCGCTCGGTAAATATCCTTCGTTAAGGGCCATAGAAACCCATTCTTGGTTGGTCCACATGTCCTTAAGTAGCATTAGTGGTAATATAAGTAGTAGCAGTATAGTAATGTCATCTTCCTAATGACATAATACTATTTGGACTTCTAAAATCCACCTGAGCAGATGAAAAATCAGTAATTTGCAGACAGCGATACCAAGCTATGATATTTTAATAGGAATGTTATTTGTCATCAAGCTCTCCTTGTTGTGGTTTTAATGTTCATACACTGTCACTCAACAGCCTGTGAAATTTTAATGTTTACAACCTCAAAAGACCTGAGAATTTTTGTAGCTAGTAATCATTGATCTCCATTCTCCCTGTTTATGGAAGGTTTTAAAAATATGCAGTTCACCGTATATGCTACATCATACATGTCTAGGTCATGCAGTTTTAACTTTGTGTAAGCAGAAATGTAGTGAATGTAGATATGTAAATGATTGTTAAATTTGCCAGTATGTCAAAAATCAGAAGAAATAGCATATAATTTGCCTCTAATCTTAACACAGTCACAATTAAAAATGTGTACTTAAAAGTTCAGTGATGAGTCATGCTACTAAAACGTGTTTACATATCTATTCTGAATGGAGCCTGCATCATCCTGAGGATGGCTAAATAAACATTCACTTTTGAATGAGAACAAATATTTGTTGGACAACAGAGATTCCACTCTACGCTCACAATTACTACACCACTACTACCCCATTACCACTAGTGAAAAAAGACTGAAAATGAGAGAGTATACAAACACACATATGTTCCTAGTAAAGGACTAAGTACACACACATGCTGAAGGCTTACTGAACTGCAGGATTATATTCTTGTTCACCATTTTGATAAGACAAGGACTTAATGGAGGGCTTCAGCTCCTCTTCAGATTCAAGAACGTTTGGGTTTATACCGTGATTTTATAAATTATGTCTTTTATATCCTGCTCTGGCAAACTGTGGTGCACAGGTAATCCTAATGCTGTTATTTTGCTTCTCCTCTGATTAAAATTACCAACCCAGGGGCATGAATTCTACCATCTCCCATTTAAAAATTATAGGGAAAAAAGTGCAGAGTTATTAGATATCCAGTTCTCTAACCAATGCCTCAGTTTTTGGCATCATCATTGGACTGGAAGGGACCTCAGAAAGTTATCTCCACACCTCAAGGCTGTTCCACAAGTCGGGTACGCTTTCTGAAGGTGTCCAGTGATACAGGCATCCCAGCCTGCTCAGCAAAACTATCCCACTGCTCCCTGACCTCACTGCTGGAAAGATTTCCTAATGGCTAAAATGAATTCAGAGACCATTACTGCTTGTGCTGCTCTATGGACATGGAGAACAGACCATTCCCTTCTTCTCCACAGCAGCCTTTTACATATTAGAAGGCCATCAGCCTATTCCCACTCTGTCTTCTCCTCCTTAGGCTAAGCAATCCGAGTCTGTCCAATCTTTCTGTGTAGGTTATGATTGATACAGACATTTTTTTGTTAGCGACTTCTAGCCTCTCTCCAGTGGCCCACATCTTCTTTGGATGGTTATGCTGAGAAACTGTAATCCTATTCCAGCAAACCCCCACTGGTGTTGAAGGGGCTGAAGGATTGCTTCAAGGGGTTGGTGTTTACACATCCCAGGCTGGTGTTTGCTGTTTTCACAAAGCGCTGACTACCATTCAACTATTCAACCAGCCTAATCCCCAGGTCCTGTCACGAAGACTACTACCCAACCAGGCGTCGTATATCTGTGCAATTGAAGTAACAACATTTTGTTTTCTCCAGCCTGAATCTTTGACTTGGCAAGCTCATTCTGAATGCCCTTCCTCCAATGTGCTGGTGGTCCCTCACTCTTGATCCTCAACGGTGGGTCTCCATCACTATTGCTTGACATATCATACCCTGTGTTGAAGGGAGAGCAGACACTTCTGAAAACCTGCGTGTGAACTAAAAGTCTCTCCTTTGGTAAGCCAATACCAGTCTTCTGCTCCATGCACAGACTCTTAAGTCTTTTCTGCAAGCTGCTGTCCTTATGATCCAGGAAGCCAACTGCTTTGCTTGCAGAATGGTCTGCAGTACTGAATCCTTCCTAGCATGTCTCTGCTGCCTGATCTGAGCCATCTAACCTCACCTCCAAGAGCATCCAAGCCTATTTATTTTTGAAGGAAGTGCTGACTTTGCCCAAAGATCTTTCAGCCTCTGAAATCCAGGGCTGAGTTCTGCAATGCATCTGCTCATTCCTCTGTGCCTGAAGTCAGACTTGTAATTAGAGCTTCCTCCAGCAGATAAAAAAGACAGGAAAGACCCAGAGGTGAGCCTGTTCAGATTCCACCTCTTAGAGTTGAGATTTACTACTCTGTCATTTGTAAAAGCTGCAAAAAGCAGCAGGGGAACCTTAAGTGGGATCAGTTGAAGAGGGAAATAAGCAGTTATTGAATAGAGTGTGGTCTCTGCAAGTCATTAGACAGTGAGCATAATGGCTCTTTATCCACAGTTAATTGTTACCTGCATTTGGATTTTACTTTGCTCTCCCTGTTGATTTTCACTGTACCCTGCATGTACATTTCGTACTGAATCATTAACAACATTGTGAGGAACAGGACGGGCAGAGCAACTTTTTCAACATATGCCAAGTTGCATGTGAAATAATATCTATAGGGTTTACTAAAATTACAGGCAGAGTCATCTTACTGTCTCAGAGAAGTTTTTGGGAAGGGAAGCTATTTGTTTCTCAAGGTGAGCTATTGACTGTCTCTTGTGTGTATCGAACATACATGAGATCCTGTCTTGTACAGAAAAACCCCCTCCTCTTCTATATAAGGGCTTTCACACTCTAGACACCTGGTCATCACCATAGTTGGCCCCTTGTGCCTGCCTTGTGCCCAGCACTGAACAAATCTTTCCATTTTTAGCAATCCAACATATTTTAACAATTGACAAATGAAACAAAAGTGTATTTCTGGGCTGGTCAGAAGCTCTGTCTCACAGCAGAAGCATCCATTGTAGGCAGTCACCTCCCAACAACAAAATGCTGGCTCAGGGTCTTTGGATGATGTCTTAGGGAACAAGCAATTATTATCATCATGTTGCAGAGGAACTTACCTGCTGGGCTGTGAGGGCTGGTGCGGATGGAGGGAAGGGATACAGCAGCGGCCATGGGGCTGACCAAAGTCAGAGTCCTCCCCACAATGACTCTGCAACCAAAGAGATCTTCAGAAGACAATCAACCAGAATAAGAAAGTATCAATATCTTCATTTTCTAGATGAGGAGCTGACTCACAGGCATGTAGGTATCTATTCCAAAGCCACGACTTAACTTAATTTTCTGCTTACTAGCCCAGTGCTCTGACCACAAAATTGCTCTGAGTGTGAAAGTTCCCATAGTGGTGAAGCAGCAGAGAAACAGAGTCAAACTCTCATTTGCCTGATAAAAAGAAATGGCTGCAAGTTGAGAAGGTAGCTGTTGGGACTTGGAGAGCTACTTTTGCAGGAAAAGATGTCAAACCATCTGATCACTTACAGCAGCACACACCTTTTTCATCACACACCGCCCTTTCTTCCTATAGCCATCCCTTTCTACACCAGCTTCAGTGACAGCTGCCATTTTGCAAGATAACTCCCATGCAAAGACTAAGGGATACAGTGACACGGCTGATGCTCAGTCATAATGCAAAAATCCATACTGATGGCAAGACAAATCTCTTGAACATCTAAATGTGAAACCAGATGCCAGAAATCCCATTCTCCACCATGATGGATGAGACGATTCTGTAGTTCATCTCAAAAAAACATTGCATGTTGCAGTCTATTCAGGTGTGACACGATCACAACTAATTGAATTAATTTTATGGGGCCAGGTATGAAAAATGACCATGGGCTTCTCCACGTAAGTGAATGACAAGGAGTGTTGGACCTGTATGAAGAAGATCACCAAACTACTGCAGAACGTTGGCTGTGTGCTCACAATCACTGAGCATGTTTCAGAGTCTTTCCTCTACATTTTCATGTTCTGTGCATGACATGATCATTTGGAAGATGCTGAACATGAACAGGAAAATATATTAAGGGTATCTAGTCCATTTGGTACACACTTAAAAAGTACAGGAAAGCATGCAAAAGCAATTACCTTTTAATACATGACCCCCATCTTGCTGTCTAATCAAGAACCTGCTTGAAGGCACCCTGCTCCATCAACACACCACAAGGCCTTTACAGGGGATGTGCTACATCCCATTCTGGGATGGACAGCCAAATGAAAGTACGCTTGGAAAAGGAGGGGAAGGAAACTGAAGTGATCTGGAAGCTGTAGGGAATTTTGAATACTCTAATTTCTGCATGAGCAGATTTCCATATTTAAGCTACAGAAGCTTTCCCCTCCACCAACAGCCAAACACACACGGGGAAGGCAGAAATCTCTGTAAGAAGAAACTCRGATGACTACAGGTATTTTGAAACACCTTAGGGTTCCAACGTCCGCAATGGCAGAGAATTCACTCATCGCCATAAATGTGGAATCCAGCTCAGCTATGTGTGCACCAGCTGTCACGACTGCACACACCCTGTATTGGAGGTATGCGTGCACGGGAGGCACGCCGACTCTCCTATCTAACAGCGAGCAGTCCTCCCTAACTATGAGTACATTATATGCAAGCTGCCCCATATATATGCTATTAAGGAAAAGTTTTAAAGAATGGGAATTACAATGCAACTCCCTGGGCAGGAAGGGAGGCGATGCAGAGCTTGAGGCAGGAGTCTCTTTATCCAGACAGGTGAATCCAGGAGAGATGTTCCCAGCCTCGGAGCAGAATGTGAATCTCAGGCCAGATCAGGAGCAATGTTATCTAATGTACCTTCCTGCCAAAGCCTCCTTTCCCTTTCTGCTCAGAGAAGTCTCTCCTTACCCTCTGCGTTGGGTACCGTGAGTACTTACACACTACGAACGCTGAGTTTCCTCTGAGCCGATTGAGGCTTTGCCAAATTGGGGTTTGTTCCCTTTTGGCTAGTTTTCTGTTAGCTTTACAGCAAAGGTGTCACATCTTTTCTTTAGCTGGGYGTGTTACATTTGATTGTATTAAGGTATATCTGATGGCACTAACATACAGTCAGATTCAAAGTCATGCAACATGTTCCAGCACAGACAGCACTATGAATTTACACACAGAGTTGTTTAGATCTCGTATCGAATATCCTCTGGCATCAGATCTGAAATGAGTTGTATATGGCAACCAAAGAAACACTCTATCTGTCTGAATAATAAAAAATAAAGAGAGAAAGAGCTTTGCTGTATCACCAGCTCTGATCTGGACAAATGGCAGGCATCCCAGCGAGCAGCAGACAGGCAGCCCCACCGCTGCAAGCCTTGCTCTGTGCTGTTCCCACAGCCCCTGCCCTCACCCCACACCTTCCTTTCCTCTCTCCTGTCTGGACCCCCTTTTTGCCATGAAGGGCTTTCCTGGCACTGGAACTCCTCTCCACCTTCTTGCAGCTGAACAATGATCTTGTCCATCGCCTTCCCCTGGTTTAGATGATGACCTCTCTGGGCATGTTCAAGGCTCCCTGGCTGTCATTCAGCAAGAACGTAGGCCGGTCTCTGGTGTTAAGTTAAGTCACCATTAGGATTTGCTGAGCAGAGGCTTAGAGGCACTGCAGACAATGGGTTTCCAGCCCTTTGGAGCTATGAGCAATGCAGGGCACTGTGAGAGCAAGGAGAAGTAATCACTAAGCAGGAGTCCTTCGGGAAGACGGATGGGCCAGATTGGGTTGAGGTCTGGAAGTAGCCTGCGGACACAAAAAGCCGCCTGTCCCTTTCACAAAGACCCACCACTGCGGTATCTTCTTGAGTAAGAGAGGTTGCTCCCTTGCCCCCAGCACCACAGGGATCCTCAGCTACTCTCCATGGCCCGGGATGGTTATAACAACTTACACCAGCTACTCATCTGGCTTGAGACTTACATCTGCAGTTCTCAGGGTAAGTGGAGTTTTCCAATGAGCAGTTCTGCTTACACAACTGACTCCCTATTGGTTTCCCAGTCCATGCCCTAAAATCCACTTCTTTCACTGAATTTCCATTTTCCATCTACCAGTGCAATCTATAAGGACCTCTATGCCATGGTACCTGGAGCCAGATGGCTCTGCCACACCAGCTAACACTGGAAAACTTTAAAAACCCTCGTCCTGTCTCCTCACAGCAATGAAACCAGGACATGGGGCATGAGGGACTGGACTTGTGTTGAATTTCACAGCTCTTCCACCTCTCGTCTGATCTTGTCCAACCCCACACCAGACTGGTCAGAGCTGAGGGGAAGGATATCTTTGTGAACCCTTCTTCTGCTTTGTTATGGGCCTCTTACATGACCTTGAGCATGTCAGGAATAAGCATTTAGGCACTTAAATCCCAATAGAAATTGATTTTAAGGGGAATTAGGTGCTTGAATAGAATTGAGGCACTGACATATTTTTTCAAAGAAAGATGTTAATATCTGACTCTTTGCCTCTCAGTAGATGGCGAGGAAAAAGAAGCCTGTGAAGATCTTGAATACCCTGGCTAGAAGTCCCTATGAACACATGAAGGTGTACTTCAGTGGTGCTTCCTGCGTACGGGCACATGTGAGCAGGATTTACCTTCCCCACCTTCAGCCATCTGTGGACTAGTTTCTTYGGTCTCCTCTGAGGGTGAAGGAGAAGAGCAGGAGCCCAAGGCAGGTGTGGGGTCTCGCTGGGGTGGACAGGATGCCTCTGCCTTCCCCTTACTCAATGGGGCTACAAGGAGAGCGCTAGCTTAGGCACAGAAAATAAATTTGGTGAATCCAAAGCCCTCTGTGTGTCCATAGTGGGTGAAATCATATCCTCCCCCATTAAAACTTCTCCAGCTTTGGAAGGAGACCAGGATTTTACTTCCTTGAGTTGCTGTGTGCCTGTATGTACATTTTACATAATGCCATTAGTCCCCAGAGTCCCCTGAACTCACTCCAGACCTTCCCAATGGGAGTCTCTGGTGTGGAAGGTGACGTGTAAACGTAAACCATCATTGTTGGCCTGCCTGTAACGATAAAATGGAGCATGAAATTTTTGTGTTAAAGTTTCTGAACATGATTTTAGACAGCGTGTTAAAGGAGCTGGGTCATTGCTTTGATAGCTCTGACTGTGAATTGCTCGGGTCTGCTCAAGCATGCAACCCCTTCATGAGCCACTCTGTTTTTGACAGTGCTACAAACCACCAGTTTCACATCACAGCTTCTCCAGCTAGACCTCTCACTGGCCAGCGTGCCCCATGCGGCTGCGTTTCCCATGGAGGAGTCCCAGGTGCCTGATGTTTGCTGAGACCTTGTGGGCTTATGTCCCTCTGGTTCTCCTAGGAGGGTCCCAGCTGTCCTTCTCAATGTGGGGGCCTGGTTCGTAATTACCTTCAGATGGCTGCTGGTCTCCTCTCCAACCCAGTAAACCGTGCAAGTTCAGGACCAACTTAAGCCAGCTGAGCATTTGAGTGTATATCAGCATTCAGCTCCGGCTGAGCTGAGATCATTTCTCCCTCCACCATCACAGAGGGCTGTGAGGAGGCCAAAAGGAGAGATGCAAGCACAGCCAGAGCTTTCTGGCAGCCACTTTCAGTGCAAATTAACTCAGTGCTTGCCCCCTTGCTAACTCCAAGCACCTTGGATTTGAGCTGTGTTTGGAGATGCTCTCCACAGCAAGGATCAGCAACCGCGTGGCCCCGCTGAGGGAGGAATTACAGCCATGGGTCAGCCTGTGCCAGCACCTCAACCAAGCCCATCCGGGCATCGCTGAGGGCAGCGCTGTGTCTCAGAGAGCTGGATAAACCAGAAAGTTTGGAGAACCCCAAGAGCGGGTAAAAGAAAGCCCTGTTAAATCATTGCTTTTCAAAGAACCTACCCTGGAGCTAGCTAACTGATCCTGTTAGATCTTTCCTAAGTCAGATAAGAAAAATAACCTGGCAGTAGTCATCAAAGGTGGAACGATGCATAAAAAGTCCATTGTGTGGAGATCCTGGAATCAAAGGTAGAGGGTTTGTAGACAAGACTGGTGGGACTCATGAGCACCAGCCCCATGGAAATTTCCACTCCCTTCCTGGTTGTAGGAAGCAGGTTTGCCACACCGCCTTTGACTAAAAGCTGCTCTTCCCATGGGTAGCAAATGCCTCCTGCCTTCCCCGTCTCACATGGTGACTCATTTCCAGGGAGCTGGGGATGAAGAAAGGAAAGGAATGGCAGTTAAGGGAATAATCAACCCTCTATTATTATTTCAGCTTAGTGGGAAACAAGTGAAGGCTGCATAAAGGTAAAGACAAGGGTCTTGCCTTATCCTGATACCTCTTCCCCAGGCTCCTGCTCTTGGCCCTGTTGGAGACAGATGACTGGTCCGGGCAGAGGGGTGACCTGAGCCAGACTGGCTGCTCTTATGTTCTTCCTTTTCCTGACGATAAGAAAAACACTCAACAACTAGATGGTGCTTTAAAACACTATCTGGCCCTCACACCACCCTTTGAGGTGGATAAAAGAGGTAAGTATCACTATCTCCATTTACAGTCTGGGAAAATGGGACAAAAATGTTCTCTGAGATGCTTTATCCCCTGAACAGCCTGAAGCAGTGTGGCTTTCAGCTGTGGGCATGTGTCTAAGCAATGTCTAAGTCACAACTGGCCAAGGAAGATTGGGGCCCTCTCATTGAAGGCCTACAGATGAGAGATGAAAGAAAAAATAGGACAGAGCAGCAGAAACGGGAGCTCTGCAAACGCAAGGCGTTGCCATAGGATCCACCTCGTGTCTTGCCAAAAAGCCCATAAGCCAAAGATCTTGTCTTATGTTGCCATATGTCACACACTATACATAAATCACTTTGTTTTTGGCTGCCTGCTGTTCCTCTTGTTATAATCTCTTGTGTATCTTTCCATGTATAATTAAGAGTCAAGCCCTTGGAGGAGAGGGAAAGTCATTAAATGACCTGCTGGCATTTCCTTTGAACAGTAACTACATCTGCCACTTGAGATGTTGGAGAAAGCCGTGGAAAAAGGAGAAATACAAATAAGGTGGAGAAGCTACGCCTCCAGGTTAAAATCCAAAGATAAGCAAGCAGTTACCTTTTGACTCCATTCCCTACCTGTTTGGAACTCAACTCCAACAAAAAAAAAAAGAACCATGGCATGAAAAAACACCATCAATGAGGAGGACAGGGGGGATACCCAGGAGGAAGAGGTTACAGATAATTGTCCATCCTCTCCTTCCCTCTGAGATGTTGGTGCTATCTTGGCTGCCAAGCAGTCTGCAGATGACCATGGGACTCCATTCCTGCTTTGCAGTTGTGCTGGGACGTCAGAGTTGTCCACCCCCAGACTGAGGACAGGGTTTCTGGACATGACCTGCGTATGATCACTGGGCTTTCTGGGCCAGGCTGTGAGGGGTCCCTGGTGTTCCTCAAGGGTGTGGTATGCACATGGGGATGAATAATGCAGGGTATATATGTCAAACCCATAAAAAGATATGCTATTAGTGGCCCCTAGAGATTTAGCTGGAATTGTATACACACCAGAGTTCCTATATCTTTGCTATTACAGGGTTTGAGTCCTCACTTCAGTTCCACGCTGAAAGGGAAAAAGCTTGAGGAAAGGCAGCTCTCAGTGCTGATGTCCCAGATGTCAAAAGGGGTAAATGTGATGGGCAGTGCCTGAGGAGCTTTCCTGCTCCTGGCCTGGTTGGCTGGTGTTTCAGTGGTTTTCCAAGGAAAAGGAAGAGGAATAGCCAAATCAGTTGTGGATAGATAGTCAGGACTCATCTTGCCTAATTGCAGATGTCTGTATTGTAGACGTCTACTTCTAAGCTGTCCATCCCACCTTTATACCTCCATAGTCAACAAAGCAAAGCAGGGCATGTTTCATCAGTCAGATGCAGATGTTGAATTAAAAAGCAATGGAGTCAGGCTCTGAGAAATCCAGTTTCTCTCCCCTGATGAGAAGAGAAGCCCGGGGGCTGGCTCAGATGGAGGAGCGGGCTGGGCAGACACCTACCTCTGATCAGATGAGCCTCACCTATTTGGCCCCTAAGCATGCTGCACCTCAGTAGGTACTCCAGCARCAGAAATATTCTTCAGAAAAAAATTAGTCTCCAGGTGTAGCAGAGGACTGCTCAAGAAGTCTTGCTAGCAATGTTGCAATAGTGTCCAAACCAGCCTGTGCAGCACTGGCACAATCTCACAGTGCCTGGAGCTGGCGAAGTCCAACCTGCAGGAGAGACCGGAGAGAAAGAAGCTGCAGCGGCTGCTAGGAACCAACAGGGCCATTGGCATTAGCATCTGCTGTCAGCCAGAGGAGGGGTTTGCTTTTAAATGACAGATCCTGAAAACAGAAACTTTTCTTCAGACAGGGTTCATGTTTACATTTTTTCACAATAATTTCTAAGTCCCTTTTGAAGCTGGTTTGGTCCTATCTCGCCGTTTTCTCTGCCCAAAATTGTCATGAGTAATTATCAGTTTTAAAAGCATTTTTAATTTTTTTCCTAAGGAAAAAAAATCAAAATCAAAATAAAACAATTTGGCTTGAATTACTATTTAGAGCATTAAAACACTGAGATTTTGGAAAAATATATTCAAAATATGTCCGCATGTTGACACTTTCAATTTATGATCATTTTGCAGGGCGTTATTTCAAGGAAAATTATGGTATTTTGGCTTTTAATTCCAGTTTTAGAAATAAATAATCGAAATAAGAGAATTTCCTGTGAGTGGGAAATTCTGCTTTTCTGAAGAGGTGTATTCATGACTGAATCAACTATTGTGCAGAAAGCCATGGTCTGTATAATGTGTCTTGCGTAATGACCCTCACAAATACTATTGAGAGATCTAGTGTATTTATACGTAATTATAATCAAGTAGTGACTATTCTCCATCATTTATAACATGGCTTTCATTATACCATCAAAAGAGCTTGTAGCATTTGTTAAACTAAGGTGTTCTCACTCTCCGTTCCTTTTAAATATTTGAAGCTATTTTAAACTCCTGAGGGAAGGGATTTAAATTATTAACAGAAAAAAGAATGATTTTTGAAAGAAAACAATTATTCTGATGACTGCTGTTCATATTAATCAAGAATAGTTTCTTAGCTGAGTTTATGTTTACCAAACTCACTTTTCCTTGCTCCATGCTAATTATGAGGATTGCTAGATTAGGTATTTGGAGGTTTTGTTTGATTGTTTGTTTCCAAACAAGGTTAAAGTCTCTTTTAGAACATTTGATAATGGAAAATGACCTACTCACTGCTTTACCTGGAGTCACTGACACTTCTTTGCAACGTGCCCTACTTTCTTACTCGTTTCAAATTAACATGGCCCAGAGATTAGATTACAACCCAACCAAAGACTGCAACCCAGTCAAAGCATTTAGCCAATGCTTTTTATAGCATTTTATCTTTAAAGACTCTAAAGCCCAACGTGAAGATATTAAAATATTGGAGTTTTAGAGGTTTATTGTGATGTGTAATTACTTTTGCTCCATATTCAGGGTAGAACTATACCAACATTATTTTAAATGAGCACACGTGGGAAAATAATTCTGGAAGTGTCTTAATCCTTACAAGAGGAGCAGTTTTTTGCCATCATGGTATGCAATGAATCAGGGAAAACTTCAACCTTGAAAAGAGTTAGGAGGAGATTTTTCTTAATCTGGTTTTATAATATGTGATGCTTAGCAGGGCATTTCTGGATGTCCCCTCAGGAGCATTAATTAGAACAAATGCAATTAGTTTATAGCATCCTTATTAAGGCAGAATTCTTACATTAATCAGTAGAAGTTTTGCTGAATTAAAGGATTGTCCCAGCTCTTCCCATATGTYATGGTTTAACCCCAGCCAGCAACTCAGCCCCACACAGCCGCTCGCTCACTCCTCCCTGGTGGGATGAGGGAGAGAATCAGAAGAGTAAAAGTGAGAATACTCGTGGGTTGAGATAAAGACAGTTTAAKAGGGAAAGCAAAAGCCGTGCACACAAGCAAAGGAAAACAAGGAATTCATTCACTCCTTCCCATCGGCAGGCAGGTGTTCAGCCATCTCCAGGAAAGCAGGGCTCCATCACGCGTAACGGTGACTTGGGAAGACAAACGCCATCACTCCRAACGTCCCCCCTTCCTTCTTCTTCCCCCAGCTTTATATGCTGAGCATGACATCATACAGTATGGAATGTCCCTTTGGTCAGTTGGGGTCAGCTGTCCCAGCCGTGTCCCCTCCCAACTTCTTGTGCACCCCCAGCCTCCTYGCTGGTGGGGTGGGGTGAGGAGCAGAAAAGGCCTTGACTCTGTGTAAGCCCTGCTCAGCAATAACRAAAACATCCCTGYGTTATCAACACTGTTTCCAGCACAAATCCAAAACAAAGCCTCATACTAGCTTCTGTGAAGAAAATGAACTCTATCCCAGCCAAAACCAGCACACAACAATGCTGACTTGGCACAGGAGCCATAAAGAATTTAGAGGATAGAGCCAGCAAAATCTGTTGAACCACAGGAAGCATGAACAGAAACTTGAAGTTTTAGCATCATCTTTATCCTGTGGTGGATCTTACCTCCCTCATCCAATGGCTGACTTCAGCTGACTTCAAAGGAATTTGTCATAGGGCTCGTCTGCTCATGGAGGGCTCATCAGTATTAGCTAACAGTGTGAACTGAAAATTCCCACACAGGTGAGATTGTGACCTTCTCTCCAAAGAGAAGTATTTCTGGCTAGATATTGGGGTTCTGTGTGCAGAAGTTGAGCATTCAGCTCTCCCCTGGCACAATTCCTGGGGTGCTGCAGGAAAATGCTGGATGAATGCTCCTGCTTTGCTTTTGAGCTTGCACTGTGACCTGGTGGGGTTCACCACAGACTGGCAAAGGAGGTCACACTTGTTGTAACTCCATTTCCCTTAGCGTTGCCACCCAAATCAGAGAAGGAAGAACAGACACTAAGGCTGTAGAGAGGTATGACGGCACATTGCTCTCTCCCGAATTCCCTTGTAGAGGAGCAGATGCAAGATCGCCCTCAGCGATGAGGATTGATGAGGACACAACTGCGTACCACAGCATCACCTGGATTGGAAGGGACTACAGGTTATCTCTAGTCCAACCTCCTGCTCAAACCAGGCTCCATACTGAATTCAGACCATCTTATCCAGTTGCTGTATAACCAACAGGACTGCAAAAAAATGGGATAWCCCTGCAGTTAAGATCCAGTTCAACTTTCTCTGAGAGCACATCTCTTCTTCCTGCCTTCCAAGCAGCTACATTTTTTATTAAGGAGGTGGCCTGGCTCCAGCAGCGTGCTCCGTGTGATAGGCACTTACCCTGAGGGTGCCGGGATYGCCCTGAACAGAACTTCTTTTGGGACTGGGGTCTGGGCTTGCACTGCTTTCCTGCTCTTCCAGCACAGATAGCTTCTCTCTGCAACTTCCCTTGGAAATCAACAAAGAGCAGGAGAAAATGCGGCAGTCTGATGTTTTCATCCAGCTTAGAAAAGCCCATGAATGAAAAAAAGTTAGATGGAAAAGACTGGTTTAATGTTCTTGGGATCCACTTGAGGAAATGAGAAAAGCCACTTTGTGTGTGTGTGTGCAAACCTTACAGTGGAGGATACCCTTCCCCAAAAGGGTTAATGCAACCTCTCTTTTCCCCCAATAGCTTCATGGCCCTAACAGCTTTCATTGTGAAATGGGTGCAGGTGTGGGCTATGCTTTGTTGATCACAATCCCTTTTGCAGAGGAAGCTTTGAATATGTTTGACATAATCAGCTCACAGCCTTTGCCCGCACTCTTTCATAAACAGGCCATTTTCACATCCTTTTCATGGGATCCGACAAGCGGAAAAATAATTAATGTTACCTCAGCCTAACAGTGACCCAGCTTTGATTCAAAAAGACGGCATGTTGCATAAACTAACCATTTAATTGAGTGATAGAAAAAGCCCACATGTATCAATTCTGCCTCCGCGTATTATGATTACTGGGGCTTTGCAAGGATTCTGCTCCCTTGGTCATAAAGCAGAGCTTAAATTCAAGCCTATGAGGTACTTTCAGAAGGACCGAGTGAGCATGAGCTGGGGATTATCCGTGTTTACGGTGGCAGGACATGGGAGCAGGAGAATATGTGGGTACCCAGCCATCATGGCGCATGTTCAGGTTATGTCCAGGTTATGTCACATGTCTTTGTATGAATTGACAGTGACCAGACATTATCCAACCACAGGACATTTTGGATGTTGATGGCACTACACTGCCACCTTGTCATGACCTCGGGGCCAAAGCTAACCCATATGTACCACCAGGTACACCTAATATGAATAGGAAAGAGTCACCCTTGAGGTAACCCACCAAAAAGAAATGTCCAAGATGAATCTCGGTTAAATTCAGGTAGAGTCTTGAGGTAGAAGTGGCTCCTCTAATGAACCATCTCCTCTTATGGTTGCAGAAAGCCAGCCATTTTAGTAAAAAGGGAACCAAACCAGGAGCCTCTACTGCTAASCACCATGAGTGACCATGAGTGCGGTTTGGAGGTGTCATGCACTTGTGTAGCAGTGTCCCCCAGGAGCGGCTCAACACAAGCTCATCACTGGCTCACTCAAAGACAGCGCTAGTGGAGTCACTCATATTCTCCTGGGCGAGGAGGCTGTGCAGACCACCAGGCATCACTTCCTCACCGCATCATGCTATAAGTGAAAACAAATCATCTTGAAATAGCTCTGGTTCCTCAGGCCAACCATAGGCATAGGGCGTATGTTCTTGTGCTGTTAAATGGAGGGGCTTTCATAAAAGCAGCCATGCAAGTGGGTAAAACCAGATAGGTTGGTATCTCACTAACTCTTGTAATGCAGGGGCAGAGCAGTGTTATCAGAAATTCAAAGGGAAGACATTTGAACCCAAGGAAAGGAAAAGTCTTTCCACACAGTGCAGCTGGGCTATCAGACCCAGCTCTATCAGACGTCACTCTTGCCCAGAG
Organism: Phoebastria nigripes; assembly: GCA_035582835.1. Lineage (NCBI taxonomy): Eukaryota > Metazoa > Chordata > Aves > Procellariiformes > Diomedeidae > Phoebastria > Phoebastria nigripes. Next base: position 2,251,968 of record JAYKAV010002955.1, read on the forward strand.
CTTAGGGGATTTAAAAAGGGTATTGGCTATTTCTATGCTCACAAGAATACCCCAAATTAAAATAGGTTGGGGACAGGGAGGAGGACTGAAATCCTCATTCTTATAAAGGAGCAGATAATAAACAGGAGCTGGACCTTCATCTGATCCCAGCAAGGCAATGACTGTGTTCCTAAYCCATCCTACCTGTGAGAATCTCAGGGTGCTCAGAGTCCTTCCTCTGGCTATTTTGCATCTGTACAACCTTGATGGGTTGGCAGCCACCTACGCCAGGCCCAGGTCCAAATTTCTGGGACTTGCAAGCACAACATCATTGGCCAAGCTGGAGTGAGCTCCTCCTGGCACTACCAGTGCTTTGAAGGTATGCTGAGAAATTTGCCTTTCCTAGATCCACTTCAAAGAGGGTATTCACCCGGCAGCATGTAGTCAGCATGAAGCCTTGGGGTTGTCTGGAGAGCTTCCAGGAAAGGTCCAAGTGAGTGGCAAGGCACCCACCTCTTGCTGCAGCTGGCCAAAGGTCAGGCTGTGTGCCTTCAGGCAGGATGACATCCAGGCTCCATACCATATTTCAGAAGGAAGGTGCCTTCCCCTTTGATGTCCAGCATTGGGCAGGCAGAGGGAATGTCATCACATTTGAGCCAGCAAGAGGAAAAAAGTCTCTGAATAATGCCACCTTCACAATCAACTGTTGAACGCACCACCTTACMTGGCCCCCCCGCCAGTAATTTCAATACAAGCCCTTCTTGCTTACACAAGAATTTCCCCCTGTAATGTAGGAGGGGAAAAGATCGTCCTTTCCAATATCTGAAAAGCCCTGATACAGCAGGCCAGGAAAGCACTTAGTGAGACAAATAGATCAATACTCATGGACCACATTACCGCAGCTTTAGAAAACGTACTGATTTGCTGGTGTAAGGACTCCTGTGCTCTGTGTGGGTGCAGCAGAGGTGGGTGAAACAAAGGCAGTGCGTCTTCACAGCTACAGACCCTCAGAAAGCTGCTGGATAGACATCGCAGGCTGTTTGTCATTGAGGTGATGTCAAGTGCCTTCATGATTAGGTCAGCTAGGAGCAGGTACAGAAACCACTCTTCCTCAGAGACCTTTAGTGTTCTGCCAGTGGGGCATTTTGTGTCTCTAGCAAATATTGTCTTTAAAATTATCATAAATACTGGAGATGGAGGAGCTGGGGAGCAGCCCTTGTATTTCAGCTGATTGCATTTACTTTCACACCCACTAACGCAATCCTCTGTATTTCCTCCCTATCCTTTGACTCTTCATACCTCTAGGTAGTGGTCATGTTTCTGGCTTGTCTGCCATGCTGTTCACACTCAATTACTCACTCTGTTTCTCACTCGCTCTCTTAGCTTTTTTGTTGGCCTTCTCTGAATTTTTTCACAGCTGTCCATGTCTTTTCCATGTCTAAGTATCCCAGTCCAGTCTGCTGGGGAAGGAGGGCCTGAAGAAGCACCACTGATCTCTGGGTGTCCACTAATGGTGGTGATGGTACCTGTGGACACAGGAGCCAAGATATGGTTCTCCACTGGCCAGTGTGCAACCCATGAACCACCATGGAGGAGGCCTCCACTGTACATCTTCTCAAGGAAAAGCTTGATGGCACTACAGGAACCAGACCTAGGACTGGCTGCTCCAGCTCCCACATCTGTGCTCAGCTGGAGCTGGGTGACCTCTCCATGCCTTGGGGACAGACATGACCTTTTCTGCCTTCCCGGCTATGCATACTGCCTCTAAAGTGAGCCTGCACAGGCAGGGGCTTTTAATTCTCTGCTCCTCAACTTAAAATCTGTCCCCAGCATGGGCATGCCATGTAGAGAGTATCCCAAGCTTTGCTGCTTAATGCTCCCAGTCTGCCCTCTTCTGAGCTGCTCTCTTCCCTCATCACAGAGCCATTGCCCAGAAGTCCTGTGGGTGACCCGACTGCAAGAGAGTTGTGCTTTCCCTGGAGATGCCTGCAATGGGGCAGCTTGGGTGCCCCTGAGAGCTCCAGGAGCTGAGAACTCCGGGCATTAAAATGACTAGGTGTTTCCCAGGGCACCAAGGTGGGCAGCAGAAAACAGGTCTGAAGTGCTGCTTCCATGTAGTGATGTTCAAAACATTTTGGGAGGAAACTATTCAGTGTTRGTAACAAAAAAGGAAGGGCTTGTTGAAATCCCAGTAAGTGCATCAGAGACAATCCTGCAGTTTCCCTGCCAGCTCGGGGAGTGCGTGCTCCCCACACCTGATTCATCTTTATCAGGCCTTAACGCACACACCTTCTCCAAGTACCTCTCTGTTTTATATAATCAGTGACTGCATAATTCCCCTTCATTGGTATCAATGATGTAATGGAGAGGGGAAAAAAGACTTAGAACTTTTCAGGACTACTAGGTAAAAAGATTGCTTACTAACAAATAATTACAGAATAATGATGTAATCTTAGTTTGTCTATTCTGAAAGAAGTTTATCATGGAACTGTAACTAGGGAAGTCAAAAGGCTGCAGACTAGGATGCTCTTAAGTGCCTAGTTCCGCCCTCATAGGAATAAAGTAGGGACAACACGGGCAGCTCTGAGATATTCCTTGGAGGGAGACACAGGTAAAATCCTGGCCCTGGTGAGGTTTAATCCTCAGCTGGAACCAGAATATGCTTTGAGGCATGAACTGCACGAACTGTCTAAAAGCAGTGCCATCACCTTCACCTTTATTTTGGAGGAGGCTACAGATTTTACAGCCTGCAGGGATGGCAGCTTGCTCGAGGACCGATCCTGCCAGCCCTACTTGCAATGGGTATTACCTTACTCTGCCTGTTCATTCCCGCAGAGCACTGACAGAGTAGGATGCTCTTCAAGATGAAGGTGTGCGTGGGGGGATCAGCCCTCGGTAGAAGAGTTTTAATGTGAAATAAGATCAAACATCACTGCCACACCTCTACCTCCAGCAGTTTCAGCCTACACAAGAAAGGGGAACGTGCAGAGGAGCAGAGTGCTAGTACTGGTGTGACTTCTGGAAGGGTTTACAGAGGAAAGAAGAGGAGGGAATGGCATGGGAAAGGAAAGGAAAGGAAAGGAAAGGAGAAAAAAGACAAGAAGAAGAAAAAGAAGAAGAAAAAGAAAAAGAAGATGAAGAAAAAAGAAAAAAGGAAAAAGAAAACAAAGAAAAAATGAAAAAACAAAAACGAAAATGAAAACAAAAAGGAAAAAGAAAAAGAAAAAGAACAAGAACAAGAAAAAGAACAAGAAAAGGAAAAAGAAAAAAGAAAAAAGAAAAAGAAAAAGAAAAAGAAAAAGAAAAAGAAAAAGAAAAAGAAAAAGAAAAAGAAAAAGAAAAAGAAAAAGAAAAAGAAAAAGAAAAAAAGAAGCAAAAAAAAGAAAAATAAGAGAAAGAATGTCTGGAGCTGAAAAGCGAATTTGGCTCCCTACTAACACCCATGGACCTAATTGGATTTACTGCCTGAGTGCAGGAAAACTTGAAAAAGATTATGGAAAGAGAAAAGAATTTGAGATTAACACATACAGTACATTTCAATACAAGTGGTGGGGCAATTAGAAATGTAGTTAAGCTTTGGAAAACCTTTATAAACCTGGAAGGGATTTAAGTCTGAATGTGATTTGGTGTGACCAGCCCTGATTTTTCTAGACCAGCCAGATGTTGGAAACACAATGTGAAAGGATGGTTTGGGGGCTCTTCCTCCCCTCTGTTGAAAACCTTGAGGAGAGGGGAGGAACACACAGAGGACCTTCTGCCCCCAATGGCCCCTGGAAAGGGGAAAGGGAGATTGTCCCTTTACCTCCTAGGACAGGTGGTGGTGGGCTCCAAGCAGCAACGCTGGTGGAAAGCCTGCATCGGTCAGAAGATAAACCCGCCTGCGTCCTTCCAGTGAAACGCAACTGGAGCAACTCACTGGTTAGGAGAGCCCATGCGGGCTGTTTCTCTTCACTGCTTGAGCAGCATTTAACAATCAGAGCTATTGAATTCCGTTTCTCGGTGTCAGTCAGTCAACCTGGGCCCAGCGTGGCTCCCTGTGCTGCTTTCAGAGCAAATGAAGTTGTCCGTACTGTGAATAGCAGGATGCATCCAGGGGGATTTACATCAGAAGAGGGACTTGGCCTCATTCCTTCAACAATTAGAGAAACACAGCAGTTTCTCTAGGTGTTAGAGCGAAAGAAAAAAGACCTCTTCCATGGGCAGTGAAACGAATGAATGGTTCCTGATGGGTTTGTCTTATCTCGCTTAACCCCTCTCTCCCTCCACATCTCCCACCTCGCTCTCTGGGCATGCAGCAGCATGGTCTGAAGGCCAGGGCTGCTGAATTATAACTGTTTCCCTGGGGAGGCACTAATTTGGGTCTCTGCCTTCTATGCCCTTGATGGCTTTCATGATATCTGCAGTACTGCGGGGAGGGAATTGATCCGACTAAAGCAGATCTGCCCCCCTCCATTTGCAGTAGAGATCTAGGGACCGATTCATCCATTCCTGAAGGAGACCTCAAAAAAACAAAGCAGGTGCATCGCCCTGATTTCTCTACTTCAGCTCAAAAGGGAGACAAGGGTGGTTAGCTCAGATGCAGACATCTGTGCTGGAAACACCTGAAGTCGGTGAAACTAATCCCACTCTTAGAAAGAGTTGAGGAGTTTTGGTGAGGATCTGAGAGCCAGACATGTAGGTGGGCAGGGAGGGCAGGATGCAGCTTGCAGGTGAGACACTGAATTGTACGTGTCTGCAGGTGGGTGTCTATAAGTAAGCGAGGTGTCCAAGTCCTATAAGAAGCAGGAGAAATATGCTCTGTACAGTCAGAGGAGCCTAGGGAGTGAGTCACGCAGTGAAATGTCTGACGTGAAGTGAGCTGGGGCAATTCCTCTGCTGCAAATTGACATGTTTTCCTAGACTTATTGAACCAACACCTCCTTAATAGCTGAGGATCTAGTTGTGGTGGCTTGGCCAGGCAAAGGCTGCTTCTGACATCAGTTCAGAAGTCATCCCTCCTCCTGTTTCCAGCACCCTCCCCATAGAGGCACTGAGCATCACTTTTTTCTAGTGGAAACAGATTGCCAGTGGCAAGGGGAAAGCAGCATTCCTGCATCCAAAGCATTTCATTGAACCAGAGGTCAGGAGCTCATCCGTCCACCAAAAACTGGGGAAAAAGCTCTCCCCAGTCCTGGGAACAGGGAAAGCAGATGCTCCCAGTGCATTGCAGCTAGGGGGAGGTGCACAAACGCAAGCAGCACTTGTTTTACACGGGGAGCAAGGCTGCTGCTTGGAGAGAGCTCAAACTGGGTAGAATCAGATCAGTATCACTCCTGGATGCAAACATGRTTGCACTGGGGGTAGAGAAGGGACCTGAACTGCTGTAATTAGATTATCAGATCTCCAGAGCAGGATTCGGCTTATAACACATTTTACCCCTTTCTTCTAAGATTGTGGCGTGCAAACTAAACATTGCTACTATAAAACCTGGGCAGATTTGTAATGCATGGAAACGGATCACAAGTTTCTGGTTACTGCAGCTCCCAGCTGCTGGTATTATTTCTGGCAGGTTTAGCACATTTCCAGTTGTCCTGTGGTTAAGAACAGGTCTTACACACTATGAAAATCCCTTGGGAGAGAACCAGTCCCTGGCTGTGCAGGTGACTTGTGGGGTTTGGAGGGAGGAAGATTAAATGCTACTGGATTCCCTAGGCAGGACCAATGTTCCCCCAGCAGCATCCATGCTCCTGTGTAAAGCAGCTATAGGTAAGATTTAGGCAAGAAATGTTGTGATCCATTGTACTTTCCTGTAACAGCACCAAGGAAGGATGATTTTGGAGCCATGCCAGAGTGTTTCAGGCTGACTCAGCAGGGACAGTTGTGTGATGGGGGCATTGGGAAGTATGCATTTGACACCTAATTCTGCTATAGCACTGTGTGACCTTTAGCAAATCACTTTCCCATGATGTTCCTTGACCCCTTGCAGTAAAATGGGGCCAGTAACACTTCCTCAGTCATACTTGTCTCTTTGGATTGTCACCTTTCCAGGGTAGGGAATGAGGTTTCACACTGTGACAAGCAGCTGCTGTCTGGAAAGAAACAGCATTCAGAGTTATGATAAATGACCTTAGCATTCATGACATGCTCATTGCTCTAGTCTTCCCACTGCTCACATATTCCCTGCCAGGGACAGTGAAAATAAATACAGTCCCTTGTTCAATTATAATAAATGCATTCCCTGATTCTTTGAAGGGTCTCCCTGGTTTCTTGTCAGGTCTGCTTCCCTGCCATGCTGCCAAGGATAAGCTGCAAATGCTGGAGAGGAAGAAGACAGTACTTTTTTCTCCACCAAAGTATGACAGCTTTTATTATCTTTTGACAACATATATCCACATTTAGGCACACACTGCCTTGGCTACCGAACCCAGYTGGTCTCCATTAGCTCGCATGGCTTTACATGCAAGCAGGGACAAAGCGGTCCCTGCCTTTCCCGTGAGCTGAGAGCTCTGTCTGAACAGACTATGGTTTATTTTGACTTGTTAACTTGTGGGAAAGCCAGGAACTCACGTTGTCTTCACTAGGATCTGAATCTGTTTCCCTGAACTTGAGATGAGCTCTGGTCTAATGAAGGGCCCTAATGAAGCTTCACCAGTGCAAGGCCAGGGCATCTTGCCATAGCTGTCTCATGAGTGTTGCTCTCCTGTTGCCCAGCAAAGGTTGTCCAGCCTTCTGCCACTGAGACATCCAATGGTTTTGATGCTACTGATCAAATAATGATTTGGGCTCATGATTTCAAAACTGCTGCCCCAGGTGCTGGGGACACCTTAGGGTGCAGCAGAGCTGCAAATCTCAGTGCACCACAAACATCACCTCCTGCCGTCTCCAGCCAGGCTGCCCTTCACAAACAGCTTTTTCAACGAGAAATGCAGAGCAGCCTGGACATGTAGGAAACAATATTTCCCTGCAAAACCAAAAGCTTTACACTTCATGAGCAGTTCTTGCGGCAGGAAAGAGAGAATACACATGACATATTGATCATGTTGCACTGCTGGAAGGTGCCTACATGGATTAGGGCAGTGCGTGAACAAAAATACAGTAAGTAGTGTAAAAAAGCTCATCAAACCTTCCTGTCCCACCTCAAAGAAATTCCCTGGCTCTCCCCAGAACTGAATGAACCAAAGCAAGGCTGAGATGCTGCTGCATGGGAGAAGGAAAAGCTATGCAGGAGTTTTCTTCTCCCATACCTCTCCCATGACTAAGGAGGCTCACCTATGGATTAGACCTGTGTCTTGCTTTGAAACCTCCTTGGACTCCTCCATCTCTGGTGGCCATGGTACTATTTGTAAACAGATATAAGACCACACATGACAGACACCCCATATTTGCAGATATCTATGCATTCCTGCCCTGGGGGAGGTCTAAAAGCTTGGCCTATATTAGCTCTCCAGGCTTCCTCTGCATTGGATGGAGAGAAATAAGCACCTGCAGAGAGCAACTTGTCTGCCCTAACCTAGCCAGCTTTTTTTTAGGGTGAGAACTGCTGCAGCAAGCTGAGTGTCTTCAGTGCTCATGCAAATCAATAGGATTGGCCAGAGCTCTGCATCAACCTGTACTAAGATGGAAACTTGAAATGATGCTTTCAACTACAGGAACATAAAATGGTTCTGTTGGATCAGACTGTCAAACTCACTGTCCTGCCTCACAGTGCCAAAAGGTGGTTGCCTAGGGAAGGCTGTCCCATTCAGTCGTACTTCCCCAAAATATATTCCCATGGTCCAACACTTTGCGGTTCAGGAACTTTCTACCTAAAGATGGGGGTCTTTGCATTTCCTAATCCCTGCTGGGTTTCCTTTCTATGAACCTGTCCTGCCTCCCTACAAGCTTGCACCCTCCTGAAGCAAGGAGATCCCCAGGGCATCTCCACCACCGGTAAGGCACCTCCACCTCCTTTGGTCTGCTTTGAACCTGTTGCCTGGCAGCTTCACTAGATGTCCATTGTCTAGACTAGAAGAACACTTACATGGGTGGAAATATCATTTCCACACACACAATATAATTTGGCCCCATTTGAGTATCATTCACTTTGCTGAAGGAAGTCCAAGCTTGGTTCTGCTACGTGTTAGCTTTGACTCCCTCCGCTTTCTTGGAGTTGAGGCACTAACTCTGCGTGTTTCAGGATCACCATTTGTGGTGGCCCCGAAGTGGTAGGGCGAGGTGTGGGTTCTGCCACCCTCTGAACCAGCCTGGGAGGGAAATGGCACAGCTCAGCTCTGCTATTTACTTTAATTAGATATAAAATCAGCACCACTTGAAGGGTCCAAGGGCAGATTAACCATCGGTCCTGACCTGATTTGTCACTGTTTATTGCAAACGTGGACGGGCCGCACGGYGAGAGCTTTGCTTTGTCAATAAATCCTGGACACAATGGACTGCAGGAAAGGGAAAATGATCTGAGGAGCCCAGGCGGATGGGGGTGACGGCTTCCGCTCTCCTACGGCAGCCAATTGCCTGGATCAGGCCTACGATGTTTAATTCACAAATGTGCAATCTTTAGCTCCTTTTACGTGTCCCCGGGCAGTCTCGTAGACACCACCTGAAGTATATTAGAGCCTGGCTGATTATGGGTCTGCTCCAAAGCCCTCTGAAGTCAGTGGGAGTCTTTCCCCTGACTTCACTGTGTTTGGGGCAGGCCCTGGATGAATATCCCTCAGGTTAGACAGTTTAATCATCCATTCAGCAGTACACAAAGCAGATCACATACACTTTTAGCCTGCATTGTATGGTGTTATGAAACGAGAAGATTATTTGATATGATTCAGAGATAGCTCAGGTATAAGGTAAAAAAAAATAACACCTTTGATGTTTTACATTACACTTCAGTTATTCCTTGAGGGGCAAATTCTCGTCACCTTACCCAGGTGAATATTGCGCTCGGTAATTTGGTCAAAAACATTCCATCAACCTTCTTTTTAATAGAAAAAGGGGGTGGGGGGGGAGTTCAGCTTGATGGAGATTTCTGCCAAAAAGAAGGAAAAAGAAAAGGTAAATCCATGTTTTTCTTCTTTCAACAATCAGAGAAAAAAAATAATCAGGAACAAAAATCTGTTTTGGAGGGATTTTCTAACAGGACAATAAAACTAGTCTTTTTTTTTTGCCAAAGCCTAAGGAGAAGCAACAATTTCCCAACAATTACAGTCTCCATCTGGCACAACTCTTCCTAGCTGAGGCATCAGCCATCCATGTACCATCAGCCAGGTCTGCTTCTCATCTTGCCTCTCTTGGGTCAAGCTACAAAATGAGGCTTTGTCCCTCTTATTTCATGTGCTATCAGAATGAGACCGACAGGACCACCTCCCATGAACGAGCAGGACAGGATTCAGGTACGTCGCATTCAAAGTCAGGTGAGATCTCAGGGCTGGTGGCCCTACCTCAAGAAGTCCGATTAAGATTTTCCATTGCTAGAAATACAGTGAGAGCAAGGGCAGGATATCCATAGAGTAGTTTCCTTGAACACTACTACTTCTTTTGAACTATTCCTAAAGATTTCAGGGAAAAATCACCCTCAATCAGCATAACAAAGGCAATAAAACCTTCTGTACAGGCACAACRTACTGTGGCCAACTTTCATGGACTTGGTGAGCGACAGCGCAAATCAAAAGCCTCCTTCTTCAGAGGAGGTGCAAACCACAGTCCATGGCCAGTGGCAGTAATTGAAGCCCTATTTCCAAAAGAGTTGGCGGGCGATGAAACCCAGCGCGGATGGCTGTGTTCTGCCTCTTGAATCCCCTCCCACCAATATACTCGGTGTTGCTGGGGGTGGGGGGGTTTAACTTTACTGGCACAAGAGTTTCCTTTGTTGATGGGAGCTGGGTCTCCTCTAGGGGACTGGGCTGATCCAGCTGTACTGGCAAAGCCTTTGTACTGTGGAGTAGTTCAAGTGCAGACCTGCAGTGGGTGCCTGCCTGAACCTTTGCTGGCATGTCGATAAGGCCAGCGCTGAGCAAAGTTAAACGACCCCGTGCTGGAGAAGTGCCACACGTAGGAGCCAGCAAGCATCTGTGTTACTGATCCAACGCATCTCTTGAAATGCCTTTGGACTGTACTTCTTTTCAAGCAGGGACTGCCTTTTTTAGTAGTTGGGTGTGCTGGAAGAGCCACAGTCCCCGGCTGGGAGTGTCGGAGGGTACAGGCAGCGCAGGGCAGAGGTACCAGGCAGTTGTGCTTGCAGTCATCAGCACGACCATGGTGTCACATCAAGTACCACTGCGCTGCATCAGTCTTGCCCAGTTGAGGTGGCATCTTTCTAGGTGCCTAGAAAGAGTGGAGAAACCAAGCAAAGATGAGGCTTCCTGCGACGCTTAGCTTTAGCGTCCAGCAGCCGGGATCTGTGGGCTCCCAACTACCCGCCATGAGATCACTGCTCCCTCAAAGCCAGAAGAAGCCATTTTACAGCGTGATTCCTATGGCTGCCAGAGCAGAGAGGACAGAGGCCTGAAGTTTGAGCCTCTCTCCAAGGGAAGGACATTTCTCCGCTGACTTCCCTGGGAGCAGGCTATGCCCTGGGCTGCTGGGCTATTACCTGACCCAGGCTGGGAAGAAGCTCATTGTCATGGAGAACTGCCCACCCCAGGCATGGCCTTGGCATTTAGAGGGGAGTGGGGACTCTCAGGGTGGGACCAGCAAGCTAATTGCCTTTGTCTTCCCCCTCCTTCAATGGGGGAATCACAGTAAATCCCCAAAGCCCATGACAATAGCCCTGCTGCTTTTAAGTGCCTTCATTAAACTCAATCCTCTTGCCCTCCCTCTCTCCCAAGATTTGCTAAAAGAAGAGTCTCTTTTAATGACAAAAAGAAACCTAAAAGGCTGCCATTAGCTCATTCACTTGGCTCCTCTCTGCAGGCTAGGTGTCTATTTGCTGAAATCTACTCTCAAGTGTCCCTTGGGCAGGTTGCTTTATCATGAGCACACCAGCCTTTGGGGTGGTGTGTCCGCAGGAGGGGCCACAGYCCCTGGTTCCAGCTAAGGGCTCACTTTCCCTGGAGGGAGCAGGATTTGGTGGCAATGGTGGGAAAGGTGCACTGGGGACAGTTAGACCTGCCAAATCCTCCCTAAAGCCCACCACCATCCCTCAGGAGCAGGGCTGGAGCACTGTGGTGGGTGAATGCTTCCCTGGCTCTGCTCTGGCATGTTCTGGCTATGCCACCACCCAACCAGTGTGGCACGAGAAGGTCTGTTGAGCCATGGGATATTTGCTGAGGACATACTGCCAGAGGCAGACCACAGAGCAACACAAATTTGCCACTGATTCGGGATCCTTAGGAGCAAACATTTATGGGTACTGTCTGGAGAAACATACAGCTGATGAAGTGGCAGAGGGTAAATCCTGAAACAAATCTGGGTGGAAGAACATGAGCTGGACACATGCAAGTGTCCCACATTGGCCCACTGCTTGCTAAGGTCTGACAACAGGCTGGTGCAGCAGAGAAGGGGTGCAATGGTCACTTAGATACGTGAGTAAGCAGTTCCTGGCTTACTGAAGGACTGGCTTTAAATCTTTTGAAGGTGTTGGGAATCCCTCCACTGCTTTTGGATCAAACTCAGCATCCAAAATCCAAATAAAGCTATTCCACTCCTGGTGCGACTGAACTTGAGCAGGACAAGACTGACCACCTTGTCTTTTCGCTAGTGGCAGTCTGCCCTTTCCCTCCCATTATCACTGCCACTGCATCACCTGAGACGCAATTAAAAATCAAGACATGGAGGAATTACCCCTAAAGCCAGGAAGATGGTATCTGTGCTGGGAAGGGGTGAGCAAGAGGGGGATGAGGCAGGAGTTGCCACCCGCCCACTGGTCTCAGCTATTGCACAAATGGCGGTTGGCCAGCACTGGGGAAAGTACTTGGTCCTGATCCCAAGCACATGGAAGTCATCTGACGTTTCGTCATTAGATTTTGGATCAGGMCAGTGGTTTGTCTTGCATCACCACCCTGTATGTTATGCAGGTAGCCAGTGAAGAGGCGCTGCATCGCGCTGCCAACAATTTTGTTTTCTGAATAGCCTGCAGGGATGGCCTTACATCACGGCTGATGCATACATGTTAAATAGCTGCAATTTCATGCTTAACTTCATTATTGATGCTACATTCCTCATGAAGACATTTATATTTATGCTCTGCCCGCACACAGCACCCAACAAACAGCTTATGCAAACGACAAGAATTGGGAGTTGATTGTTTTGCATAATGGCTGCTCTAGGATGGATTCTCCTTTCCCAGCAGTGTGAATCAGGAAGGATTCTCAGGAGTGCCTGTTTACGGCAGTCGGCCGCCTGGCCCGCTAGCTGACTGGTCCGACTTCTCAACCAGCCTGCCATTTTAAGCAGGTGCAATCCTATTCGAAAAACTGATTTGCAAAACGGATCGAGCCAACAGTCAAGCTCAGACTTCATACCTCCTGCTAGCTAGCACCACGCTGGAACCAGCCCCGCTTCTTTTAGTTTTGCAAGCTTTTATTTTTTTTTACTAAACCAGGCTGAAAAAGGACAGTTGTAATTCAGACCATCGACAAAAACGAACAAAAAAGCCCAGAGTGCCCACTCTGCACAGTGAGAYTATGAGAGTCTGCAAACCAGCTCAGATGCTTCTCCTTTGGGCCCAGAGCTGTGTTTTTCTGTCTTACTGCACAGATGAAATTGTTCATAAATCTTTGCACCTTTTATCCCAAACCATGTGAAAGCAAAACTTGCCTCACACAGAGTTTTAAAATACCTCAAACATACTGAGGAACAACCAGGCAAAAATCTAACAATTGTTAACATTTTATTCCCAACAGCTGTTCAGCCTGAAAAGTTTCATTAATACACTAACGAACAAAAACAAAACCAACAAAAAATTCAAAACAAATAAAACAACAAAAAAGAAGGGGAAACAAAGTAAAATAAACTTTAACAAAGTTTAAAACACATTATAAATAAGTACAGCTCCAGAGCATAATTTACAAATATAAAACCACATAGAAACATATGTACAGAAGAGTTACATTACGTACAAATATGTATAAAAATACCCCAGTGTTTATTCTCGTGCTAAAGCTGCATGGCTAAAGTTATCTTTGGTACTAAGCTCAGGGAAAAAGATTGTTTTACAAGACATGGCCCTGGCTGTACAATATGCCGCACACAGGAAGACCAGAGCGAACCTCCGTGGGTTTCGAGGAGGTTTTGGGTGGGTGTTTACCCAGAGTATCCCCCCCGTGCATTGCATATTGCAGGATCAGGGCAGAAAGCAAGGGCTTACAGAGGCAATTGCTGGCAGAAGAGTTTTTTAATACATTGTACAAGGCACTTCATAAGAAATCTCTTCATTTTTTTTTTCCTGTTCTCTTCTAAGACTCACTGGATGTCTACACTTGGCTCTTGCTGATACCGCTTTATGGTTATAGTTTTTAAACTTCTTATTCTACATTCAGGATTAGAAACCTCTGAAAACGTTAATTCAGTTCGCTTTCATCTGCAGAATTTAGATGGCAAACCACCTAAACCACCTAACATTTTCCAGGGTGGGGAAAAGACTTTGCATCTGCCTTCTGCTGGTGTTTAAGGGGTGTTCTTATTTTGAAAGGTGAGAAGATCTGTCTTCCTGGAAGAACTCCTGGGAAGTGTCCACATTGAAATGCTGTTTGCAAAAGCATATGGTCCTCCGTGCTGCCAAATACACCTGCAACTCCCATTCCCTTTGCAGTGCTCGCCGGTCGACTGCCCCAGCATCCTACACCTCCGTTCCATCCCGGGTGTAGATGAGGCTGTTAACCGTGAAGTTGTAGTAGTGGTTGTACTGGGCTCCCTGGCTGCTGCTGCTGGGATGGAAGGAGCTGTAGTAGGCGGGGGAAGGTCCCGCAACCCGCTGCAGCTGGTCTGGCGAAGGCACCTCCTGAGAAGAGCTGCTGGAAGGGGTGAAAGTGCCACTGCTCAGCTGTCCAGCAGAGAAGTTCCTGTGATGCAGGTCACTGCTGAGACCCCCTGTCAGCCGGCTGCCTCCACTGCTCAGGGAGCTCATGCCGCTGAAGAAGGTGCTGAGGCAGCTAGGGGTGGATGAAATGATACTGGAGGGAGAGGAGCTTTTTGGATGGTCCCTGGCAGAAGGTGAGGGGTCCAGCTCTGGGGGTGGGCTGTTTCCACACGGTTTGCCTGTGGCTGGGATGGGTCGCTCTTCCTCGGCCTTCAGGCCCCCCAGAGAGGAGGCCGCAGATGCGGTTGCGGGGGCGTTGGGCTCAGAGCGCCGCTTGCGTTTGCGACGGAAGTTCCCGTTGTCAAACATCTTCTCACAGTTGGGATCTAAGGTCCAGTAGTTTCCCTTCCCTGGTGGAAAATAGGAGAAACAAGAGAGAAAGTCAAATTCCGTGACAGTGAGCCCCACCATAGACAGATAAGCAATAAATATCCATGCCTTGTCCGATCAGGACAGCACGCACACCTCTCCTACACCTGTTCCTCCTTTGTCTGTTGTTCAGTACAAGGATCCAAAACCTGGCTCCAGGACATCATCACACCCACTCCTCCTAAGGCCACATGGAGGARGAGAACCTCCCCACCACAGAGCATAAACCTCCCTGGAGGATCAGCACCTCTACCTCAGACCTGGCCGAAGGGAACGTGAAGCGGGGCTCCCCCTGCTCTGGCTGCCTCACAGCAAGCAGGGGCACGCACTTAGTGTGGGGGGACTGTGGTGGCATTAGCTGTCCCCACACACCTCTTGCCCATGCCCGGGCCTGACGGGAGCAGTGACCCCACAAACGTGCCCCCAAATCCCCCAGATCGGCACGGCCCCTCCTTGCCGGGCTGCACCTCCACCGTCCCGGCGCACCTCCGCCCTCCGCCCACTCCCGGGCACCGGCTGTGCCCCGGGGCCTGGCCGGCCAGCGGCGGGCAGGGAGGGGAGCCGTGAATCACGGCCGGAGGAGCCGGGCCTTGCACAACCGGCACTCCCAGCCTCAGACCACCCGGCCAGCTCGGGGAGGAGGTGAGGGCTGGGGCCAGCCGCTCTTCGCCCAAATCTCCCGCGGGGGCCAGCGCCGGGCCCGAGGAGGGCGAAGGGGGACGGTCTCCTCACAGCGCCCGGCTTGAGGGGACAAGGGAGCCCGGTCTCCTGATGTCACCGGCCCTGAGGGGACAAGGGAGCCCGGTCTCCTCACAGCGCCGGCCCCGAGGGGACAAGGGAGCCCGGACTCCTCACAACGCCCGGCTAGAGGGGACAAGGGACCCGTCGGACAAGGGGGCCGCTGTCACCCGCTCTCCTTACGGTGGTGCCGGCGGCCCCGCGGGGTCTGCGCCCGCCGCTCCCCCCCAGCCCACCCTCCCGCCCGGCGCGGCGGCCTCACCGGGGTCGTCCTCGTCGCGGGGCACCTTGCGGAAGCAGTCGTTGAGGCTGAGGTTGTGGCGGATGCTGTTCTGCCATCCCGCCTTGCTGCGCTTGTAGAAGGGGAAGTTCTCGGCCACGTACTGGTAGATGTGGCTGAGGGTGAGCTTCCTCTCGGGGGCGCTCTGGATGGCCATGGCGATCAGCGCCGAGTAGGAGTAGGGCGGCCGCACCAGCTTCAGCAGCTCCTCCTGGCTGGCCAGGCTCAGCCAGCTCAGCTCCGCGCCRCCCGCCGACGGCGAGCCGGGCGCCGAGGGCGAGCCCACCAGCTGCCCGCCCCGCGAGCAGCCGTACGAGGCCGGCGGCAGGAAGGGCGCGGCGGCGGCGGCGGCGGCGGA
>JAYKAV010002955.1:2267850-2288943 GCA_035582835.1 Phoebastria nigripes
TGGGCTGGGGGTAGACGCTGAAGTTCTCGCTGCAGTACACGGCCATGTCGGGGGCTTCCTGGGCGCTGCGGGGCTGCGGGGGCGCGGGGGCGGCCGCCGGCGCCGAGGCTCTGGGCTGCGCCTGCTGCAACTCACCGGCGCTCATAATCCCTGGCCATGCAGGGCGGCCGGCGCTCCCCCCCGCTCCCGTCCTCTCCCGCGGACAGCCCCCCCCCCCCGCGGCCCCGGTGGCCCCAGACCAAAAAATCCCGGGGGGCTGCGGCGCGGCGTCCTTATAGGCGCTGCCGTGCGCCCGGCCTCCCCGCCCGCGGCCGGGGCTGGGCGGGCGGCGGCGGCGCGCAGGGAGCAGCCAGTAGCGCGGCTCCGCGCCGGGGAGGGAGGCGGAGGGGGGCAAGGCCGGGCCCCAAAAGCGGCGATGGGGGAGGGACCGGCTGGGGGAGCTGCGGGAGGCGCCAGGGATTTGGCTCCCGGCAGCGCGGGGGCAGCATCCCCGAGCCTGCCCCCCCCCACCCCGGCCGTCGTCCCCGTCCCCCCCATCCCCGTCCCGGGGTCTCTCCGCGCTGCCCCGGCGCTGCCCGGCCGCCCCCCCGCCCCGGCCGCCCCCTCCCCGGGGCTCTCCGCGCTGCCCCGGCCCTCAGGGATCCGATCCCCCTTTCCCACGGATGCGATCGTCCCTGATCCCTTCGGCCCCGAAACCGGCCCCGAAATTGAGGTCTGGGGGAGATTAGCATCGCTGCGGTTGCCCCGACGGGAACGCGAAGGGTGAAATTCGCTTAAACGCTCTTATTTATGTGTAATTTTGCCGCCCGTCTCACAACAGCCGGGGCTGAGATCGCAGTTAATTAGCTTTGGATAAGGAATTGCCCGAAATTAAACAAACAAACAACATCGGCGTGTTCGCTCGTACTGCGGGAGGAAAGGGCTGGCACTCGCAGGGCGCGATTTAGTGAATAAAGGTTGATTTTCGCCTTCGTGCTTCGGAGGAGCTTGAGGGAAAGCGCATCCTTTTGCAGAGAAGAAACTCCCGGTGTTCATAACGATCCCGACACCCCGGGGTTTATACGGGGACGCGCTCCGGCAAATCCCTCTCGTCCGGGGCAAAGCACACGATCGGACCCACACGTATAACAAGAAAAATACGGTCAATGGTGCGGGAGAATTTAGAGAGTCTTTGTCAGTCGCTTAGAAGATGTAAAACCCCGGGTCTTAAACGGGATTGTTACTCAGTTTTCTGCTGGTAAAAATATCTAAAAATCCCCTTTCCAGGTACAGATGCGAAGCGCTCTCCCCAGGGTTRCAAGCGCCGGGTGTCTTGATTTGACATCAGGATTTTGGGGAGAGAGGAGTGTTTGGGAAGAGTCTTTGCGTTTTATATCTTCGATAAAATAGTTATAAATGCACATGTAAATCAGTGAAGCTGAATCGGGGCAGCTTTCCCGGGCTACCTCCAATCCCAAATTCTCATCCCTCGTGTGATCTAAGCAGGGATGTAATAACTGGAGGATTTTCACCATTATATTTCGTTTTGAAACAAGTGGACAGACAGTTTGGAGACAGAGAATCACTTAAAAGTGAGTGTGATAAAGAATTATGATTTTGGGTTTCCTCCTTTAATCATAAGGGGAGGTGTTTGGTTTTTTGTTTTTTGGTGTTTCGGTTTTTTTAGGGGGGGGGGTTGGGGTTGGGTTTTTTTTCTGTTGTTATTTTGTTTCTGTCACTGTTGCTGCTGCTGATTTTATTTTGCGTCTTTTGGGGAAAGAGCTTACCCTATGTTTTTGGATAGCCAGAACAGCAGGAGAAAATTTTACATTATGTTTCGCAAGATGCCTTTTCCCTTCTCAGCTTCCTTACCTTTATTATTTATAACAGCTCCGCATCTCTTTGGAGAAGGGTCGCACTGGAAAATGCTGATTTGAAGTCTGACCGGACAACAGGCATCTAAACCAAGCAGTTTATGGGGAAATCACAGCTAGAAAGGGCATCTAGAGGACAAGAAGCAGGTAGATTTTTAAAAAGCAACTTCCCTCTGTGTTTGAAGAGCTAAGCCGAAAATGTTATTCTCTAAAATTACAACAAATCTGTGTTTATCCGTTTGCTCAAAAAAACCGCGATTGTTGCGGGTGGGAGAGGAGCAGTCAGTGGTATCGCCGTATCTCTTGAAATTGCGATTTTTGCTTCAGGGATTTGATGTATTTGGGCAAAGGCAGAGCCATCTAGAGGAACAGCCCGGCTATGACGAGGGAGGGAAGGCAGTTTCCCTCAGAGGCATGGTATGCTGCCTTCGAGTTTTCTTTAGTTGATTTCTCTGCTTCCAACAAAGGAAACGGGTGAGAAAATAATGCTGAATTAGCTCTAATAAAAACATGTGTATCCTCAGAAAACTCCAGCTTGCTTTACCAAATAGTAAGGAACGTGAAACAAAAATAGCTTTAGAGAGGTTATTACATCGCTGGGATGGCACGGATATGCAAACCAACACTTAATTTGAAGAGTGGAGAGAATAAAGCTTTGATGGTGTGACAGCTGTAAAAATGTTTAATTTTCTTAATGCATTTATCCTGCAAGTAGCGTGCAGCGTTGCCTCGAAACATCGTCAGCTCTCAGTACAAACCTGTTGCTGTTCCCTTCTGCCAAGGCACGAGGAGAGCACCATGAAGAGATCCAGCACTCTGCCTCTCTGCTTTCTAAATGCTGCTTTTTTCMAGAGAGGTCTGGGAGACGTTTGCCTTTCAGAAACGCACTAAGAAGCTGGCAAGCGAGGTGCCGAAACGCAAAACTGAAATCAGTTTCAAGGTAAGAGTCTGAGGCTACTGTCCATCACTGTGAGCAGATTCGGGGTTGGGCTTGAGCAACGCTGTGAAATTACTCTGTTATTACCGRGTCGCTGGGACATTTGTTAGCATTGGCATTACGAGTGTGGCAGTGAGGTCTGCCGGGTAGAGGAGCCCATGGCACCTGGGAGTCGGGGCTGAACCGTATCCCCAGCCAGCTGCGATTATGTGCAAACCTCTCCAGCCAGCTGCTTTGGAAAGTGTTTCAAGACTTCCCGAGGAAAAGTGTTGCAGGAGAGCAAGGTCCTCCCCATCCTTGCCTTGTGCTAGCCACAGAAGTGTTGTGCTTGTCCTTGTTGTGCATGCGGCAAGCGCTTTTCCCCCTGCTAGGAAGACAGTGTCTTTGCCTCTAAGGCCCTGCTCCTCTGAACATGTAGGTACAGGCTTAACCTTCCTGTTGTGAATCTCAGGTGTGTACAGCTGAACACGGAAACCTGAAAATGCTTCAGACCTGAGTGGGTCTGCTCCAGCCTTGCAGCGGGAACCGATACCTGCACCCACCTGGGTCTCTCTCCGTTTCCTGAGGATGCTGARGTCTAGGCACAGGGAACGTGTTGGAGGATCGGGACCTAATAGCCCATATAGGCTGCTGTTGACTTTACCAGTAGGAGAGAGACCTGGATCCCTTCAATGGCTCCGAATTGCCGCAGTGAAGCAGGAACCACAGGTTTGGTTTGTTTTGGCTGCATTTACAATATAAGTCTCACTTTTTCCCCAGGGCTGGAAGAGCCAAGGCAGTAACTCTATGGCCCACATACAATCTGCACATGAAGAATTCTTTCATATCTTTCTCCAGAGTAATCAATGAAATTGGGAATGAGTTCTTCATCCTCAGGGACAAGACAGGAGAATTATCTTTTCTCTTGCAGTGGTCTGATACTGTGGYTCCACTCTCAAGAATATCAAGGAATTGACTAAGAACAGCTCAAATTAAATTTAAGCTCTAGTACCACTCCTTTATTTACAGCTAAGCCTATTCCTTCCTAGACTGGGTACTTTACACCTATTAATATGCTCTAAGAAAGTATCTTTTTTCAGTCAGCCTCTGATTTGTCCTGCAAATGGGTAACAGAGAATATCTGATGGTGTGCAATAGATGTTTCACTGCCATGAATTTGGGAAGGGTGTTCTGTGTACGTGTATACAGGTTGAAGTAATTTTTATCCCTTACCTAAGGAGAATAATATATATTCCTCCCTCCCTGTATCTAGTCATCTATTGGACTGAAGTTCTGGCGATCAAATTTTGCCAACTTACCTTATGATAAGATCAGAGGTTTTCAAATCTTTCTTGATTTTTCAGACCCTACAACATTTCCTGGGGAGGTGTCCTCATTCCACAATTTTCAGGCTACCGACAACAGGCTTGGTTTGGTTTTGTTTCTAGTTCACGGTCTCCGTAAAAACACTGCAGGCTGCAGACTGAGGGTTAGCATTTTGGAAGAGCAAATATTTTCCCGGTGCGTTTATATGGTGCTGAGCATGATGGAGCCTCTGGACTCCGCCACAAAGTGAGGAATAAATCATAGTTTATCGCAAGCCGCAGTTACTCCAGCACTATAGGCTGCCATGAGTGAACACCATCGCTGAAAGAAGCAGTTCTGCTCTGTGTCCACTCCTGGCTGCTTTTTCTGGCTGCTGTGCTCGTACAAGTGTTTCTGTGGCTGTGGACTGGGGCACTGATCCAGCTCTAAAGGAACACCCTCTCCCCAATCCTTTTTTTTTTTTTTTTTTCCTTTTTTTACCCCCTCAGGTTAGTTTTAGCCTGGGCCTGCCTAGCCCCTTCCTGAATGAGAGCTTGTTAGCGACTGATTAGCCAAAGTTTTGATAAAAGCGTCATTGTTTGTAACCTCTGTAACCGACCCGGAGCTATGCTCCTAATAAAAGCGGGATTAAATAGACACCTTGGGAGTGAGACAGTTGCAAGTGGGAATTTCAGAGTTTTGGGGGACAAAGGGATATGGCCAGGCTTCAGTAGCTCTGCGTGTCAGAAGTGATTTTACCAAAACTGGGAAAGAAGCCTGACTTTTGGGTTTTGGGGGGAAGAGGAGCCTGGTGGGAGGCAGAAGGGTGGATTATTTTGCGGGTGGATTAAGCACACGCTCCAGGTGTTTGGAAGCACATTTGCAGAAGCTCTCAGCGCCATGCATTCCTCCTGCATCTCCTCGGGCTTAAGATTCATAAAAAGCATTTAAAAATCCCCACTCTGATCCCACAAATTTAATCCTTCCTCATTTTATTTTTGCAACAATAAAAAAATCCACCTGACAATGAGGTGTGACTATCTTGGTACTATCGGATAGTGTCTTTTCTGGGAGGAGTGTTAAGCAGGGAGCTTCGTCCCTCCTGCTTAAAGCTAGAAGCTGACCTGGGCTGAAATAAAGCAACATCTTTGTGCTTTTTATGTGTTTTTGATGTGTAATGGGATATTTGAAATGGAGCTTAGTGCTCTGGGCTGGTTGCCCTATAGTGATCACTCCTATAAAGCAAGGTAAAGGCCAATATCTTTTGGTCTTAATTCGTCTGAATAGGCCACCTCTGCCCTGGAATGAGTAATGGAAGTAGAAAAACATAAAGATAAATTTATGGTCAGCTAAGGTAAAAATAATCGAAACTATTAGTAGATAAAGGCAGTAGCTGCCATCACCACCACCACAAGGAAATGAAGGAGTATTAAATTAATATTTCTTTTCCATGTTTGTCTGGGGGAGAAAATCAGATAGTGTATTAGTATCAGGTGCTGGTGAAAGAGCATTTTGGGCTCCATTAATAACTAGGGATTATGTTAAATAGCTACCACATAAATTAAATATTTTATGATCAGCCAGTCCCGGTAATTCACATCCAAGAGTTTCAGAACTCTTGGAACCAGGAACATATTGTGTGGGCCATTAATGCTGACTTTTTATTTTGGGACACTAGAAAGATTTKAGAGGACTGAGAAAGCTGATATTGGCTCATTATTTAAAAGGATTTGGCAAATGATTTGGGTAATGCTAAGACTGTCAGCCTGTCACTGTTAAAGGCAAGAAATAKTGGGCACATCACTTGATTAATTAATTCTTAAAGGAAGGCAATGAAATTGATGCAAATGAATGTGTGTATATAGAACATAGGCCTTGTCAAATCAATTTGCTGTTGTTCTCCAGTAAGAGTGAGCAACTCTTGATGTAACTGATTTCTGAAAGTGTTTGGTTAATACTATGTTGGAGGTGGATTTTTTAAAAAGGGTATAAAATCAACATGGTGCAAATTAAGTGGATCTAACTGGTTAAACAGAGACCTCCGAATGTCACTGTGAAAAATGAATCCTTGCGTCTCTTTGCAGGGAAATCCTATGGAAACTGGTTCATTATTCTGTTTCTGTCATTGATTTAGGGGGAAAATAAAGAATCATTGTAGACCGAATGTCTAGGAGTCTAAAACTGGGGCTATGGAGCGTTAAATAATGAAGAGGACAGTTCACTGACACAGAGCTACCTCGATCTCTGCATGGCAACTGGGAGCAAATGGGCAGAATGTATTTTGATACGGAGAAGCAAAAGGACACATTTAGGAACAAAATCTGAGATTGATGAGTGATGGAGTCCATCCCGGAAATTAATTTTTTTTTTTTTTCTTTAAAGTTGTTGGGGTTCTTGTGAATAATCATCTGTTCCTTGTTGTGATCTTGGGGTGAATGAGGCATAGGAATAAAGAACGATCTTAAGGRTCTTTTCCAACCTAAATGATTCTACGAATTATAATAATTTCGTATTGGTAGTGCATCAAATTATGATAGCATCTATAAAATCATGAGTAAGCAGGGTAAGGTAACAGGGATGAAGTTGTTTTCTGTCTAGTCAAATACAAGAGCTAGGGGACATAAAATAAAACTGGTAGGAACCGTGTTCCTGAGAAGATACCACTGCACACAACGTGCAGCTAAGCCTTGAAGCTTCTCAAGGAACTCACTTTAATTACTTACAGGAAGGGAATATTATGGGTGACTTGTTTGCAGTCAATAAATACCTACGCAAGAGCAGAAGCATGAGGATAAAGGACAAAATAGGAACCAGTGGCGAGAACTGAAGCAGGACAGGTAGAAGGGGCTCAATTCAGCTGCTCACACAGGGATAGCTGGGATTATTTGAGGTGCTTTGCAGTCTCCAGTGGTCTCCCACTGGCACTGTTTCAAATATGTCAGGCATTGCAGACTCTCAGATACCGCAGGGAACCTCAGACAGCTCTAAACACCTTTGTGTGCAACTGAATTAAGTACAAAGTATCAGTTTTTACTGTCACGCATAATTGTTAGAACAACTTACCAGGACTTATTGTGGATTCTCCACCAATTCTAAAATCAAGATGGGACATTTTTTTCTAATACATACTTGAAAGAAGACAGCTACTAAGAGAAACTTTAGCCTGGATCCTTCTGCATGCATGTGGGCTGTCCACAGTGATCTTCCATGTTCCCATTTTCCCACTGTCAGTCCTACCTTGAACATTGCACTATACTCCAGCTCCAGACTCAGAGCTTCCCTCAGTTGGTTTGCTGTCTTTGCACTGTGCTTAGTTTTGCCCAATGCGGTGATATTTCTGTCCAGGTTTTAGTGCCCAGCCAGGCAGGTGATTTGGGTAATTTAGATACTGCTGTGAT
Source organism: Phoebastria nigripes (assembly GCA_035582835.1). Classification (NCBI taxonomy): domain Eukaryota; kingdom Metazoa; phylum Chordata; class Aves; order Procellariiformes; family Diomedeidae; genus Phoebastria; species Phoebastria nigripes. The sequence continues at coordinate 2,275,323 of JAYKAV010002955.1, forward strand.
GCCTAAATAAGAATTGCCCTCTCTTGGAAGTATGGCTCTTATGAGAAGGTCTGAGCATCATGTTATCATCTAAGCCAAAAACCCACTCATGTGATGCAGAGCAACATGTGCTAAGACCCACAGGGCTGTGTCTGCCATGAAGGCTGCTGGCAAGAAATGTTTTGAGCTCTGTTCAGTCTTCTTGGCCATGTAGATGCTATCTGATATCTGGATAAGGTCAGTGTCTGATGAGGGGAAGTGGCCCAGTGAAAGGATTGCTGTTAATGGAAGCTTTGGTCAGCAGAAGCAGGAATCTGAGATCAGTTTGGGTAAAATTTCACTCCTAATGAGCAAGCTAGAGATGTATCAGCATAATACTGTGCAGCTTTTGAAAATCAGGTGGACAGACAAGGTAGCGATGCCATATGGGAAAACCTTGCTTTAAGGCAATGATGCAAAACACAAGAGAGGCATCAGCAGGAATCACAGTAGTAAAAAGAAAACCCTGGTCAACTCAAGATTTGTCACCTTTCAGAAATCAGCCCTTCAGTTTAGGGCTGTGGAACAGGTTCTGTAGTGCTTATAGACGTATGGGCTCCTATGACAGATACCGAGGAAAAATTTCCTTGATTTCTTTGAAGAATTTCAGGCAAATTTGTGATCAGTCAAGGCATGCCTAAGCCGTACCTTGGGAGTGAACCATTCATGTACCCGGTGACTGATGTTCATGACTGATTGGCACATGCCAAAGATTGGTAAAGACAATACTAACCAGGAGCAAATATGGCAAGTGCCTGCAGGCTTTCATGAGGCTCTACAGACTCTACATACACAAAAAGAGGTGCAAGTGCAAACTAAACAGGCAGCAGATTGGCATTTAGCAATTAGAGGAAGAGCAAGCACTGGGTATCCCCTGGAGCAGTGGTCTTCTGCAGTCATAACCTCATCATCTGTCTCAACAACATTTATTTAACATGGCTTGGTGAGAAAGAAAGCAGGCAGCCACTGAGCCTAGGTGTTGGAAGATATTCTCCACCTGGGCAGCGATAAGCAGAATGCATAGGTGAAAAGACATACCCTGAGCAGGCATACCCAGTGCTGGGAAAAAGTCAAATAGCAAGGGCAGTCAAGGAGAGTTGGTTTAAAAAGCAAGGCAGCATTAAAACATGCTTGTGTAAGTCCAAATCAAGATGGTCTTTTGTAATAGATGCTAAGGAAGAAGAACAAGTGTACTCTCCACAACATTAATTTTGAGGAGAGCCCCCTGCTTTCAGAAAAGGACAGGCTGAAGAGATGGGTGAAATATTACCAGAGTCTTTACAGATGACCGATCAAGAGATGAAGAGATTCTCAGTGTTTGGGAGATTATAACGCTTCAGGAGCAGGATGACAAGAAGAATCTTGCTGGCAGAGGCTGCAAAGAAGGGTCAGGAGACTGAAGAAATCTGAGGGGCTGAGAATGGATCAATGGGGCTGTAGCATGGGTCATTGACCCAGCCAGGCAATAGTATGTTATCAGGAAAGAAAAGATCCCCTGAACGAGGAAAAGTGGATCCTAGTAAGCTCATTCCCACAATGGTGACCTTCCAAATTCTGCGCATTTCCTGATACCTAAGCAAATTCCTCACTGTGTTCCTTACTGGAGGATTCAGAAGGTGGATTCAGTTTCCACAAAGCGAGAGGGACAGTACAGCAAAACCAGCGCAAGAGGCCGGTCACTGGCAAGTTCAGAGATATCAAGAACTTCAGTTGCACAATTTCAAAAAGTCATTTGACCTGGTGTGTTGCAATAGGTGTGTGGAGTGTCCTAGGGCTATATGATATGTGTAAGAAGCTGCTGAAAAACATTATGAAGAGGTGAGGTCAGCAGTCCTGGTCAAGAGCAAGCTGAACAACTGGTTCAACACAATGACTGGTAGCAGACAGGGTGACTTGATAATTTGCAGCAACTTCTGGAGCTGCCGGTAGAAAGTGAAGGATGGAGTTACAGTCACCAAAGACTTTGGGCAAAGTCAGACAAGGAGATCCAGAGCCTGAAGATGATCACATCTTCAGTGGTGGTGCCAGTTCATCAGATGTGCAAAGTCAGGTTGCTGTGTCCGATGATGAATGATGCAGATCAAACATTGGTGTGGGCCAGACGAAGACCAGGAGAAAAGGGAGAGAGGATGAGAACTACACAGGCAGGGTGGACAAGATGGACCGCCCCATTTATCTGAGAAATTTCACCACACAGGACAGCAACAGATCCCTCTGCAGAGATCTGAAGGAGGAAGTAGCTGATGGACGTGGGTGTAGATCATCTGAAACAGTCATGAAAAGGCACAGACAAATCATGAAAGCAAAACTCAGGCTACTCAGTAGGTCCCTGTCCTTGCTCTGTGTGCAAAGAAATGGATGGTCAGGAAGGCAAAACAAAAAAAGATAGCTGGGATTTGCAACGAAATGTTACAGATTGTGAGACCATGTCAGAAATGGGACAGTCAGCAGTAGGATTTACAAAGGGACAGTCATCTGTGTGAGGAAACTCTGGCTGCTGGCTGGCTGGATAATCATTTTCAAGGTACCCTGTTCTTTGTTTTGGTAGAGGATTAAGGCACTGATGGTAGGAGAAACTAGATTATTGGTTTTCATTTTGATTTTTTTTTTTTTTTGCTTTACAATTTTCTCAACAGAGGTGTGCACACCTATGTACTGAATTTACACCTACCTCTGTAAGCTGCTACTTCCTAATCTTCCTTCATAGATCCTTTGAGTCTGCAGTCTGTGGACCTGAAGGGGTGGATGACATAAGAAAATGAGTCTGTATTTGCTGAACACAGTGGAGCACTTGAGAATGACTTGTAACTGTCCTCTATGGTCATTAGTCTGCGGGACAAAAAAATAAAGGGCAAACCTCTCTGAAAATGGAGATGGCAAAGACAAGGGAACTGAGAGGGAAAAGGGGCAAAGAGAAGATTTATGCAAGCAACAGTTTCAAGTTCATCCTTGAGCAATGAAGCCACTTTGAGCCACTGGACCTATGACACCAGGTCACTCTAATGGGCCAGGCAGACAGAGCCCTGCCAGACAGCCACCAGCACCAAGCGTGCAGAAGAAGAGGCAAAATCCAACTCAAATTTCCACAGTCTCCTCTTGACAGGTAATCTGGCTCTTTACAAGTCAGGAGGTATCTGCGGAGCAGTGAATTCGCGTTGCGTAGTCTCAAAGTTTTGGATGGGATCCCTAAAAAARAAACATCATCAAATGTGCAGGATGGAGAGAACCAGATGATTTAATCTGGGCTGTAGGAAGGGTGAGTGAGATAGAGGTGATTGAGCAGCATCAAAGGGTGACAATCAATTTGAATTTCCCTAGAAGTGATGTTGATGCCTGTGTTGCTTCTGCCTGTGCTTTTTCTTTAATTAATACCAAGTGTTCCATGGGTAGTTGGAATAACATGCTGTTCTTGGGGAAAAGAAAACCCAAGTAATCCCTTTATCTGCTAAAATAGATGATTTCTAGTAGATTAAACAATGGCCTTTCAGCTACCAGAGCATAGTTCAGGCCATAATTGAAGTCCTCTCCTTGGCCTCTCCTCGGTCCCTCGCAGCCAGTAGTCCGTAGAGCCCCATCATCAGAGATAACCTTGGTGACTCTTGTCTGCAGTGAGTGTTTCTCCAGATGAGGAGATTAGTCAGAGATAAAGCATATTACCTGAAAATAATAAGTGATTACGGTCCCGGACTGTCTCTCCACATTCATTTCATGCTGGTTAACCCTTGCAAAACTGGCTGCTGGTACGGTTTAGGTCTTTAAAGAGGGGGGAAGGTGAAGGAAGTTTTCCCATGTTTGAGTGGAAAAGGAGAAATTTTGCCTTTTGTTTTCTGTTTCTTGCCCTGCGTGAAGATTTCTGGGCACGGCAGGAGGCACCTCGCCGCCTTGCATTGCTGCAGCGCGCTGTGCCTTGCAGTGTCCTTGCGGGGTGCCATCACCCTCTGCCTCGCCATGCTGGTCAGCTTGAAGCTGTGAGGTCTTAAAACTCCCTTGCAAGTCATCTACCATTTACTTGATAGTGACATCGAAAAATACTGGATGCCCAGTACGTACACACTGGCTATATTTCCACTGCTGCATTAAACGGGACCAGGTCGTGGGCCCAGCCAGTGACCTGCAGTAGTCCATAAAGTTAAATTATTAGTGTGGGCCAGGCATGTTTTGGGGTTAACAGTACTCTTCCATGCCCAGGCATGGCTCAGAGGCTATAAACTTCTCAGTGGGCAGTTTCCATGGGACTGGTCTGCTATGGGGAGTGCTGGCTGGGCTGTGTGGATGAGAGCTCAGGGCCAAAGAACAGTCCCTGGTATTTTTTCCAGCATGGGTGTATCTACTCTGACTTGACAACACAAAACCATTTATAGCTTTCATGTTCATTCATCAACAGCAGATCCAGAGAAATACAAAAACCTCGCAAGGTTTTTATAGCAAATTGTCTACATGTCTAGGAGAAAAAAAATGAACATATTGTGGTTTTCTAGACATTCAAATTGGTTGCCTAGGTAGGATGGAGAGAAGAAATGTAAAAGAAAACTCAGGGTGAAGAAATGCCTCGAAATCTGCTTATGGGACACTGCTGTTGTCATCACTGCTGGGAGTGAGCTCCTACACTGCAGAAGGCAAGTGTCCTGACAGGAAGATCTTTTCCTTGGTCTCCCTGCAAATATTACAGATGAAGTCCTGGCCCTGTTCAAGTCACTGGGAGTTTTGCTAATGACTTCATTAGGACCACTGCTGTTTCATTCATAAAAGGCATCTTCCGAGCTCTCGTGCCATTACAGCGTCCTCCGTCTGTCATCGGGCTGGTCTCCGTGAGTGAGGGACGAGCGGGTTCATCCTTCTTCCTCTAAATGCTTCATCGGCCGCTCCCTTGAAAACTGTAAATAAAGGCCGCTGGGGATAGCTTTTCTGCTTGACCCCTCACCTGAAATGAAAATAAAGGTGGCTGAATTTCATCCTGACGCGGAGCTCCTTCCCGGGCTGGCTCTTTCCCATAGCTGTTGACAGTTACCTGCCAAGCCCCACGGTTACCTTTGATTTTGCCGTAATGACATCTCAGTACTTAGGGTGGCTCTGGGACTGTAATCCTCTCTGCAGCCTTAACCAATTTATGGGGTAACCTGAGACCAGGCTCTCGCTTCCCCATGATTTTGCCTCTTCTTAACACTCACCAAAGGTATCAACAAACTAAATGCAAAGGGTTTATTTTATTGCATGCCCAGGGTTGGCAAATATCTGCATGCATACCTGCTGTAAATCTCTGCTTTTAGAGGGTAGCTGCATGCGCTTGCCACATTAAAACTGCACAGTATTTTATTTCCCCAAAGTGTGCTGCTAAAACAAATGCTTTGTTAGCAATAACCAGGCAGTGCTCCAAGGACCTGTTAAGAGCAGCAGTGACGATTCAGCAAAGCGGGATTTATCCACAGTTTTGCCACAGATTTTCTGTGTGATCTGCAGCTTGCTTTGTCTCGGAGTGCTTCGTCTTTAAAATCCTTCAAGTCGAAGTCCTTTATCTGTCTCATGTGTTTAGACTGTAAGCTCTTCAGGGCCAGGGCTTTTTTTGTTGGCATAACAGCTTTTATAATAACTCTCCTCTGATCTTTAGAGGACCTACCTGCGCCTGTGTAATACAGTTATAAAAGAGCAGTCTCAGCTTCATCGCAGTGAATGATCCTGGCATTAGAGGAGGACACGAGTCCTGATCCCTGCTCCCTAACCTGTATTAATTGGCTTTTCTAAAGGAAATCTCAGGGCAGATGATTTACACGGCGGCGGAAGTAGGAGGAGGATCCCCGGGGAAAGCAAACACTTGAGACTTCAAGGTGTGATGACTTCGGTGGCACACTTCTCTAATGACCATCTGATCCAGGAGGTGCCCGCTTCCTAAGCACAGATCAAAGACAAAAAGTGACTTCTGAAATGACATGCAACCACCTCTCACATTGCTTAAATTCTCTCCTCCTGGTAACGTTTGATCTCACTTTACTTTTCCTGTCACTGGAAGCAGGTGGTTGCTTTATTTTCCCCGACAAGTTTAGATAGGCTGAACAGCTAATGGCTGCAGTGGGAAAATCTCCCGGTTGCAGACCCAGTCCAAACCTTGGTGCAGTCAATGGAAAGGCTCCTCTTCACTGTAGTCAGTTGTGGATGAGGTCTAGATGAGCTGATCTGGAGTGGTCGTTATCCTGCCAAACTTGCCTTTAAGAATTAGATGTGATTGTATTGCGAGGTGAGACTCAAGGAAAGTCCAGCTGGCTGAAACCCATGAGCTCCTCCAGACATGTGGGGATGTGACTTGAGGATTTTCGATGACACGCTATAAATGCACAGTCCCCCTATATTTATTGCTAGCAAGGACTCGTGCTTGTTGTTGTGGGCTCTATATGGTGGCTCCACTGACTGCTGGTGAAAACGTCAGGCAGTCGGCCACTGTGAGATCTGTGAGAAATGTGAGTGCAAGTGACAGGCGTAAGTCAAGCCAATGTCGTATTGTAAGCAGAGTTAAGTCAGATCAAGAGCCTCCCCGACACTTGGGTCACTTGCGTGCTCTGCTCTGAATTTCGCCTGTAATTCCAACGTGTCCGTAACGCATGGTGCTGTTCTGCTCTACTCGTGTGAGCCTATCTCTAATTTTAACCTTCTCCTTCCAAGAAGAAAGAGAAGCAGAATTTACCTAACAGGCAAGCTCTTAACAAAGCCTTGGATATCTGATACACATAATGGTCCCAGAGGCATGTTTACTTTGGACTGAGTGAGTGAGTGAAAACCATTTTGGAAGGGCTTTTTCACCTCTAGCGACTTAACCTAACGAGGAGAAAAGTGATGTGGTTAAAGGGCTATTTAAACAACGGCATTACTGAGCAGATTTAGGTTCTTCAACAATACATATATATATTTGCCTTACACAGGTGCATAAATATGCATTGATTTGTATCACAGGACACATCGCATAGACAGTGATGAGATTTCAGGCATCCTCTGCTGATGGATGCTTTTTTTGGGGGAACTGAGAGCAAACAGCTGATTGTTTCAGCAGGCTACAGTAGAACTGCCCAAAGATTTGGGACACCACCACTGAGTTCACCAGCTGCCCTTGTCTTCTGCGGAGAGGAGTGTCTGCGCAACAAGGAGTTTGACTTTGAGGGCTCAGTCCTGTAAGTGGCTGGAAGAGAGTTACAGGCACCTCAGATTTAGGCTGAAGGATGCTGCTTATTTCTGATCACAAGATGCCATAAATGCCCCCACCAATTTATCAAGAAAACTGGAGAGAAGCATGAAATAAATAACTCCATGGGAAACCTTCCCATGCTGGTCTGCTGCACTGCTACGAAAGTTCATGTTTTTAGACCCAAATGGATGACTGACCTCATGCTGACAGAATGGGCTGTCAACACTTGTCCCTTGAAGAAGAGTCTCCCCTTTGCGCTTTGTCTCCTCGTGGTGATAACCTGAATGGAGATTCACAGATTACGCCCTGCCTTTTTCACACGATGGGGGTCCTGCTTACCGATTGCTTCCCTCTTTCAACATCCTCACGGGGGCAATGAATCTTATTCCCAGCCCAAAGAGCACATGTCAAGAGCTGGGTTGACAGGGAGGTATGTCCTCCTTGGCCATGTTTTCTTGCATTGAATTGTTAATAGCTGAGATGGTTCACCTGAACCCTGCCAGTACCCAGTGCAGCGCCTTGCACAAGAGCAATGCAGGCTTAGATAGCACCGTTGCCATTTCGCAAGTGGAAAAAGACAGCAAATACAGGAAGTTAGGACCAAATTGAGGTGAAATTCATCTCTGTGTCACGTCCTATATGCTACTGCAGTCTTACTGAGGCTATGAGATAGACTTTCCAGAGGTACATAGGTACCTCTAAGCACAGGGAAATGTCCAGCAGGATATTGGGAAGGAGCTGCACAGATCAGGTACACAAATCTCATTGTTTTACATTATAATTAAGGTCCTTGACTTTAATTTAAACTCTTCCCCTCTGATTTTAAAGGACCTGAACTTAGCTACCACGCATTTGGGCCCATTGGAAAGTTCTCCCAAGGTGCTACTAAAACACATAATTGTCTGTCTTCGACAGTCTGGTCCTGGCTGGCTTGTTGTAATTTCCTTGTATCCATGCACATAGCATGATGTGGAGAGGTCAAAAGCACCAGCACCTTCTGAAAACCTCCCTGGATGTTTGGGGTGATCACTGCCTTGAGAAACAGTGGCACTTCCATTCAGGTACGTGGTTTAGGCTCCTGACCCTGGGAATCTCAGCCGTCGCCTCCCTGGAGTGTTGTGAAAATTAATTATTTAAGAGCACTTTTCTCCTGCAGGTGTTTATAGCACAGTGTTGGTCTTCAGCATTAACTTCTGTCTTAGAGATGTGCAGACAGCTGCACAGGCAGCAGCCATGCAGGGTACAGCAAGCCCTCTTCAATGAACTGCTCCTAGGGCGGGGAAGCTTTAGGAAAACATATGGAAGTATGTAGTTGGGGGAAGGTGGGGAGGAAAAGGCACAGGAAAAGCTGCCTGGTCAAAAAATTGCTAACAAAGCAACCCCATGGCTGAGATTCACAGGTAACACTGAAGTGCCCGGTGCTGCTTTGTGTAACCCAGCAGAGCCTGAATGATCATGCAGTGGTTAATGCTGTAGGGAAGGGGCAATTCCAGCTTATGTGAAGCCAACACAATATTTCCATTCACTCCAGTTCAATGTCTCCCTCCTGGTGCTTCTCATGTGCAGCCCACACTGAGCACTGTGTGCGGGGATGCCAGGGGAGGGATCTGACATGCAGGAGCATCCTTCTGCCGAGTTTCCTTGTATTGGGGGGCTCAAGAGAAATCTGGGACCATTGCAGGGAATTGGTATTGCAGGAGAGATAACGGCACTGCAGCCCACAGGCGTCTGTGAAGGAAGTTTAAAASAAGTCCGTATGTATAAAAACACTTAAAAAAAAGGCATGTGGCTGGTTTACTTTTTCTCCATATCTGAATTAGCAACGAGGAGGCAGATAAGCTCTCTCAGAGGTAGAGGAAGATGAGAGCTGGGAGTTTGGTTCCTACCCACTTCTAATTGGGATTATGTTGCCAATTATCAGCCCCATTGTTTGGTATTTGGGAAGAAGAAATGGGAAGCTGAACAGCAGTAGTGGGCTGCTCCTGCATGAACTCTCCTGGCAAAATGCCTTTTAATTTCATGTGAGCTGCGCCTGCGAGAAGACGGAAGGATCAAGCCATCATCAAGGAAGATTAGGATTTGGAACCAGGTTTTGGAAATTGTCTCCTATCTCAGTAATGAATCAGACACCTTAGGTGAAATTCAGATCCTACTGAATAAGCATTTTGTTTTTTGAGTTTAGCAGGGCCAGGATTTCACCCCTAACTTCAAATATATCCAAACACTGCTGTGCCTGCAGCTTGGAGCTAGTTACCAGTGGTACATCCTAAAATTGTATCTGTCTCATTTATACTAGTCTTGTACGACCTCATTCTCCTCCCCCTGTAACTGATGGGAGTTCAGATGCTGAGTTCAAGATGATGGCACTGTCCCTGCTTTACCGTGCAGCTTTACAGAACACCGATATTTTAAAAGTGAATCTTCTTAATTTATGTTATTCCTGATAATTTTAGAGTGCAGACTTGGTTTCATTTACATGAGAAATAGGATCCATTTTCCCTGCCCTGGAAGGAAGACACTCTCAAGGGCTTACTGATATTTGTGTGTTTGACTTTAAGGCAGAAGTTTGTTCCTAATTAATTGAATAAGTGCTTTAATCCCTGGCCTGAGGGCTTCCCATAGAGCATTAGCTGTATTAAGAAGGAAATGGAGTGTAATCCCTTTAATATAAGCATAGGAGAACACGAGAGTTTCACATTTCTGGAAATAATTTCTTTCCTTGTTGCATTATTTATTCTAATATTAATTTGTATATAATAGTGTGGGGACGAAGGGCTTCTCCTTCTGCCTGACTCCAGTGCTGAGCTGTTAGCAGCACACGACCCTTGCCAGAGCGTTAGCATCCTCGGGCTCCAGTTATACACTGGTGTGTAACAGGGTTCAAAGAGAAATAACTCTAGAAATTCAGCTCATTCCGATGGTGCTTGTGAACCCAGGTCCGTGACCAGCTCTCCTCTGTGGAGGATCCTGGAACAAAGATGTCATCTTTCTGACTCATGTGTCATCACCAGCATTTACTACTATTTGCGTTACTGTAGTGCCAGAGGATCTCGTTTCTGAACCGATAGCCAGGCTCATGTGTAGCTACAGAAATTGGACTCTTGGATAAGATTCAGCTGACCAAACTCAAGCTTTCTGAGAAAGCAGTTTATTTCATCCCCAAATACATATCTACATTGGTCACATGAATTGGGCTAAATGAGCCAGGAAGCCCGGAAGGCTTCAGAGGAAAGTGTCCTCTTTGTGGACATCTAAAATTAGGTGAGATTAGTCTTGGATGAGGTGGACCCAAACCTGGCTAATGTTTGACATTTTTTAAAGAGTAAATACTCTTCACTGGTTTGCTGTTCCTGTCCATTCATGGGACAGAAGACTAAATCTGAGCATCCCCTGCTGTCTTATGTTGCAGGTCATCAGAGGAAGGGGGCTGCAACATCTGGATGGGACAGTTCAGGTGTACTTGGCYGCCCTCCAAGACCAAGCGGAGATCCCTGCCTGCCCTATTTCTGCAATGTTTCCCACCCCTCCATGCAGTGAGGTAAGGATGATGTTTTCTTCCACTCCCCACAATGCATCCACAAAGTGGGTCCTTTCCTCTGCTGTTTCCCCATCTTTTGCTCCCATCTTTATCTTTAGCAGGTGCTGGGGAGGCTTTGAGAGCTCACAAAGGGCAGGCTTTGTCCCTCTCCTGGCCATATGTCCCCCTCATGGCTGGCTGCAGCTGAAAGAGCRGATAGCAGCTCCCCAGCTATGACTGTGGGGTGGCTTCTCCTCCAAGAAGCCCTCACCCCACACCTTCATGGGGAACCGCCTCCCACCAAGGCCTCCAGGGTTCTGGAGCACGGGTGTCTCACAAAGGGACAGAGGTTTCCCTTGTCCCTGGAAACACTGTGGCCACACAGACGCTGGTGCGTCCCATTGCACACGTACCCTATCCCAGGTGGGGACACTTGTGTTTGCCCCCCAGCTGGCTCTGGGGCTGGTAGTGGTGGGGTGCTGCCATCTCTTCTCTGCTGGGTCCCACCAAGCTGCATCCCCTGAGGTGTCCAGCTCCGTACGTGCTGGTTGCTGGGCTGGATGGGTATGTTTTGCATTGCTGAAGTTGGATGAAGTCAATCATACTCTAACTGCCAATTTGGGGTGCACAGGGGTCCAACAGCCCCAGCTGAATCCCCTTCCTCCTGCCAGTACTCAACTCCAGGTCTCTAGATCCCTTATCCCTTGGGGCGGTGTGGAGGAGAGGATCTGGTTTGCTGGTTGTTAACTGAGTGACTTCTGGTCCAGGTTCCTGGCTCACCATGGTGGACACAACAAGATAAACAGTGTACTTGAAGGTGAAGTACACACGGGACTCTCTTCCTCACTGGTATTTGAGTAATGGGTTGGCAGGGTCTGCCAGACTGGGAAGATAATAGGAGTTGGTGACAACAAGCTTCTGGGTCCTGGCCAAAGGCAGCCACTGGTCTGGGAAGCCCAGAGGGGGAAAAGAGTGAAATGTTAGAAAAAAGGAATGAGAATATAAAATATATTCTTGCCCATAATGGGTGACATTGTTGGCAAGGCACGAGGAGTCCTCCCTAAGGTGCTGTGCACTTATGGGTTCCTTTTTATCACACGAGGCGTGGGAGCGCAGACCCGTGCCTTGGCTGGCCAAGCCACCCCTGCATGGTAGACATGTTCATGTAGCAATGGAGATCACAGTAACACCTTCAATTACCGCACAAGAGCTCATCTCTCCCAGCCCTCTGCCATGCATTGACAAGTTAGCATATTTAATGCTTTAGCATAAAAACAGCTCTCTTGGGTCAGCCTTAAGGCTCATCTCACCCGATTTCCTGGCTCCAGCAGTGCCCATGGTGGATGCCGAGGGAGGAGCACAGGAAACAAGACGTGCACATAGTCCTTCTTCCCTAAAATCCTCTCCCCATCTCCATCAGTTTGCACTGCTGTGATTTTTGGTGTTAGGGCAGGTGTCACTGGCTTAATATCCCTTGGCAGAGTTTTCCTCCATAATCTTTCCAACTGCTTTGCAGAATGAGTATTGACATTAGCCAGCACTTAACTTTAAATATGTGATAAGCACATGGGAAATATTACTGAAATAGGAGACGGAAGCACATGCTGATTTAAGCTGAGTGACACTGGACCTCAGCAGCTGATCAAAGTATTTCAACAGCTTTATATTAGTGGTCTGCCCGGGGGCATTTGAGCAGTCAGAGGAGGCTTGAGAAAGGCAGGAGGAAGGTGTTTGTTGCAAGGGACCGCCTGGGACAAGAAGACCCCCAAAAACCATTGCCAAAAGAGCGCAGGACCTTCCTGGCCACCCTGCTTGGGGCTCGACTGAGCAAGGGGTTGCCCCTCTTGGACTGGCCCCAGGTGGCTCAGGGGACAGAGGCTGCGCCCAGAAGAGCAGCTCATCCTCTCCTGAGCTACGAGGGAGCATTTTGGGTTTGTATCACCACTTTTGAAGGCTTCCCCCAAATCCTAGCAGCTCCTTGTGTTTGCCTCCTCTCATTTCAGCTGCCTGTGTCACTGGGCATGTACAAGAGTTTGTACAAGAGAGACTACCGGTGGTGCGAGGAGTACAAGCCACCCAATGAGGAGGATGCACAGGTACCGTGGGCTTTTCCTTGCTTGGTTCTTTAGCCCGTGGTGCCAGTTCCTTTCTCGTGGCTACAGGGCAGCAGGGGATGGGGTTGGTGCCGAGGGGGCAGGAGACATGGTTGCCATCTGCACTGGCAGGGTCTGCTTTGGTCCCCACCGCTGTGACCCACCAGCAGGTCACATCACGCCCAAATGCCCTTGGCTTGTGTCCCCATCCCTTCTGCGGGAAATCCCCCTTGTGCCCTCCGGTAAAGCTGTTTGGGGCGGGCGATGCTAATTACACTCATTAAGTCAGGGCTCTAACGACTGCTTGCTGAACCGGCGCCTAAGCCTTGGACTCCTATTGCTCCCTGTGGGGCTGATGGAGTGCGTCAGAATTAGACCCATCCCGGTACCGCCTTGAGGAGGGCGATTGCATTTGCGATGGAGATGTCTCCTTGCCCTGACACGGGCCTGAGAAGACTTCTGCGGGGAAGCTGAGGTTGTTTTTTTTCTAATCTCCTTGCAGTGCGAGCGACCCCCTGAGCTATTTAATCTGATTTGCCTCGCTCTGCCTGCCCTGGCTTAATTGCTTGTGGCAGCCTGGTGGGGACAGCTGCGGTTTGCACTGGGCCACTGCGGAGAAGTGGCGGGGGGCATGTTCGGTTGCTAAAGTGCTTTGGGCTCGTATGCTCACGAGAGAGGAAAAAAAAGTTCAGGCTGGGGAGGAAAAAGGGGGGGACAACAACAGAGAAGTCATTGTGTGAAGGTGCCCGCTAGGGCAGAGGGACTGTCTGTGGCCACCGCTGCCATACTCGCCTGGGCAGCAGCCTGGGGAGCCCTCTCCTCTCC
>JAYKAV010002955.1:2289218-2382133 GCA_035582835.1 Phoebastria nigripes
CCTCTCCCCTCCTCCTGCCCCGGGGAGCGCTCCGGCTGCCAGCAGCCTTCATTAACGGTCCCGCTCGGGGCTCCCGCTGTTCTCCGGGGCTGGTGAGCACTTCCCGGGCAGCCCCAGCCTTAGGTGGCTGCTCCGCTTCCAGGAGCTGAGATTCCTGGCTGGGAGGGCAGGGTTTAACCCCTGCCTGCTGGAGCACAGTTCCTAAGCTGTGCGTCTCAATTTGTTTTTCTTTTCTGTTTTTCTTTTTTTTTTTAATTTTTTTTTTTTTTGAAGGCTGCACGCTTCCTGTGGAGGTCCCGATGTATTTTGGGAGATAAAAAGGGAGGGAGAACCTGAGATATGTCTGCTTTCCTTGGGTTGCAGCTCTCTTTGACTCTTTATTGCCTCTTTATTAACTCCCAAGGCCTGCAGAAGAAAGCTGTCCCACAGGGTAGCATGATGGTGAGGTACTCGGGAAGCCCAGGTTTCCCTCTTAGCCCTGCTAGGATTTGGCTTTATTTTAAGAGGATAAAGTCTCTTTAAAAATTGCGGTGTTTTTTTCTCTGTGAAATTTTGGAGGGTAGCCTGCTCCCAGGGGGAAKGTGGGGAGCTCCTTGGGTTAAGGCAGAAAGCACTGGCTGGTGAGCCATCCCCACCGTGGGCTGCTGGAGGCTCCTGTCCCTCTGAGATGCCTCATGAGGAGCTCTGGGCATCCTCGATGGGGGAAGCCCCCAGATACAGGTAGCTGCCATAGCYCTGCAGCCTCCACCTGCCCTACTCAGCATGACGAAGGAGAAGCCACCTTGGGGAGAGCCCTGAGGACCTTGGAGGTTGAGGGACAAATAGAAACCCATGGAGATCCAAAACAATGRTGGACAAACCCCATGAGGATGGTTCTTGCTGGCCCCAGCACCCTAGCAGAGCTCACAGCAGGARAGTCTCTTTCTGAGCCCCTAGAAAGGAGCAACTAGCTCATGATGGAGCTGTAGGGTACAGCTGAAGAGGCTGGAGCCAGCAGACCCCCCAGAGCAGCCATGCCAGCAGCCCCATTAGCCCTTCCCCGACACGAACCTTGGAGCTGTTGCCTCTCCCACCAGCAAACCACTGCTTGTGGCAGGGCTCCCTCCCTCCCTCCTACTGTCCACCTGGGGCCCAACAGAGTCCCAAGCCATAAGATGGGCAGAAAGAGGAAGCTGTGATGGTCCGTGCATTTTTAATGACAGTTATGGAGCTGCTTTGTGGCCGTTGTGTCCCCAGGGGTGCTGACCCCACCAAAGCCCAGGCTTTCCCATGGGCAGGTAGCGTTGCTTGTTGATGCTTTAGCAACTGGCCTTCCCACTCGCTGCCTCTCCCTTCACATGGGCCTTCTTTCCGCAGAAGCTGCAGATTGCAGACTCCCAGCTAAAAGCCAAGGAGTTTGCCGTACCCCGGGAGGCGCAGGCGATGACCTACAGCAACAGCGCTGTCTGGCAGGGGAGAGAAGTCATCCCAGCACCAAGCACCAAAGCCAGCAGTCGTGCTGATGACGGAGGAGGGAGAAAGCCAGAAGGTAGCGCCTCTGGCCCCAAAGCCTTGCAGCAGAGAAAGCACTTTACTTCAGTCCTTCCCACTGCAGAAAGCTACCTACCAAAGTACTACCCTGCCACCGAACTGGCAGCAACCCAGGCAGAGAAATCGGAGAGGCTGCAGGCTCTCGCTGAGCCGGAGAAYGAGCTGTCTTATTGCCAGCATCTTCCAGCTGCTGCTCAGACTGCTGGAACAGCAGGTAATTCCCCCGCGCTGGCGCCGGCCACTCACGAACAGCTGACTGGCCGTATCCAGCTACCCAAGGGGCTGTCTGCCTGGGCCTTTGCCAGCTGAGCTCCCCCTGCCCGTGGTCCATGCTGGCTGGACATGCGCGGATGGCAGCATCCCAATAAAGCGTTGGTGCTGGGCTGAGCCCGGTGAGGATTAGCAGCTCCCAGGCCAGCTCAAAGAGCAGACGTAGTGAGCTGGAGTCTGCAGAGCCATGCTCAGTGCATGAAGACCCTCTGCTACCAAGGCATCAGCACTGCAAAGTCTTTAGGGGTTTTATCTTAGCAGCTCCTTTGGGATAGAAGGAGATGCAGTTAACCCCATGTTGTAGGTGGCAAACAGAAGCGCAGGGAGGCAAAAGGACTCTGTGGTTGAGCACGAAGGTCTTGGGTGGTTCAAGCCAGCAGCCCTTAGTGCCCTTCTGCTTGGGATAACTGTCTGGCAGCAAATGCAGCAAAGGGGCTGGTAGCCAGCCCTCAGCCATGCCATTTAACAGCTTGCTTGCATGGATTAAAATGCTGATGGAAGTCAGGAAAACAAAATTAGTGGTCACCAAACATCACCCAGCCACGCCCAACCTTCCCAAAGTAGCGGAGATCTTCCTCTGAGCTCCTGCATGAGAGAGAAGAATGCAGCATTGCTCAGCAATGCTCCAGGACCAAACAGGAGGACATGAGCTCACCTCTCCCAGCGTGGGATGTCTGTGTCTGATCACCTCAGCTCCCTTCGTGATCARTGGGGAGAAAAGACACAGCCATCTCCCGTAGCTTAAATGCCACCTTGAGGTTGAGGTGGAGTAAGCCCTGGCAGGTTTTCTCTCTCTCTCCAGGAGAGTCAGGACAAGCAGCTCAGATGGACATGTCTCCATTTGGATGGATGTCCATGTGGACTGTCCATTTGGACTCTACTTAACATCTGAGGGCTTCAAGCATCTCCTTGCCAAGCCCATCTGAAGCTGTCTTGTGCTAATGACACAACCACTGTGGGCTTTTGCCTTCCTGCTCTACCCCTGTGTCGCCCAGCAGTGCAGTATTTCTTGCAAAGTCCCTTTCATACACAAACCTCCTGCAAAGGATCTCAGCTCCCTTTAGCACTCCAGGGCAACATGGAGACAGCATGGCTCCTTCCACTTACTTCGCATCACCATAAATCCTTCCCCTACTGGCTTTATGAACCAAATCGATGCAAAATTGATGCACCTCAGCAAAGCTCYGCTGAAGTGAATGGGTCTCCCCTGATTTATGCCAGCTGAGGCTCCAACTTGCTGTTGTTGTTTGCTTGCTCCCACCCAAGGGTAGGATTTGGGTGMGTAATTGATGGTGCTTCCTGACTAATGTGCTCTTTTCTCCTCCCACCTCTCAGGGACGTTGCTGCGCAGGCAGAAGCTAGCTCCGGGCTGGGCCACCTACCAACAATTCACTCTGGAAACGTGCCGGGCAAGGCAGCACAATGCTCAGCAAAACAGGAGCATGATCCTGGGCTCATCTGTTTTGGTGGAAGGTCAGTGGATGGAGATTTTGGCAGCTGCCCCACGCGGGTGACTTGTGGCCTTCAGCCTGGCTTTGGGTTTTTTAGTTYAACGCAGGAAGAGACTGAGGAAGGTGAAGGGAAGGTGAATGACATGGGAAGGGTCTGCAGAGTCCCCATAACCATCTGCCCATCAGTGGGGAGAAGCAGGGCAGAGAAAAACAATTATCTTCCAGAAGAGGTTGGAGCGTTGTAAATAACGTTTCTTTCATCCCAGTTTCCATATGGGCCACCCCATGTAGCACAGCCCTGCTCGATGTGGCCTCCCTGGAAATAATGTCGCAGCACGGGAACTGCTGCTGCGACCGCTCAGGTTGCATTAACAGCCTGACATGGTCATGCACGTGTGAAATACCTGTAACCCCGGCCTCAGTGAAAGCAACAAAAATACTTTACTAATGACTCATTACAGGAACGTGTCATTTTTAAAATACGCAGAAGATCTGAAATGTCTACAATCRGCAGCTCTTCTTTGCGCGTCCTCCCTGCTTTGTTGCGAGAGGTGGCAGCACGTTTCTCTGCAGGCAGATCTGCTCGATCAGAAGGACACACACACAGGCTATTAACATACAGATGGGGCATCTCTGGAGAGCAGGATAGGAGACGGCACCCCTTCAAACCAGATTTTTGGGGAAGATAGCACAACAGATGTGATGGTCCTCACTTGGGGGTTAAGCGGACCCTGGATCTCTTCCCTGGTTTAGTCCCTGATTAAATACAGCAGAGACGCATTGCTCTGGCATGATGAAAGAGAAAATCTAGACAGTAGGAGAAAATATATACCAGCTGACAAGACAATGTCCAGAAGGGAAGAGCACAAGATATCATTTCCAGATCTGCCTTGTGTGACTTCCATCATATATAAAAGGCTATAGAAAATAAGGGCTGAATAATCTCGTCTAAAAGACCTTATCTACACCAGAGAAGCGCTTCTTGCATTTTCCCTTGGCTAACCCTTCGATCATGGTAGCTCCAACAGGAGCGCTGAAAGCATAAATGGCTGATGGACCTCAGGAGAAGGGGGAGCAGTCAGACTGTGGGATACAGGAGACAGAGACCCAAAAAAGTCTTTCAATTATATGGACTGTCTTTCACTAGAGTGCTTTGACCTTGACTGGAGAAGTACCTACAACACAGATTTCCAGCGCTGGCTGGGAGCCCATGGTGGATACTGTAGAGCAAATAAGAGCCTTTCTCACATTTTCCCTGAAGATGAGCACTTAAACCAGTAAGAGAGAGGTGGGCTGGGGGGAGAGGGTGGCTGGTGGGAGTGGGGACAGGGTAAGAGTAGGGCAGGGAGGTTTTGGAGCTGGTTGGGATTGGAAGGTGTTTCTCAAGTGTATTTCTCCGTGTCCATGTTATGCAATGAGCTCAAATGAATTCCCTTGGGGCCAAATCCTTTCTCAAGGCCTGCTCAGCCTTTTCTTGAAAAGTTTTGCAGTGGGGTTGATATGAGTGGGGACACTTCTTCTGGGACACCCTCTGATATGTTCCTGTGGAAAGACGATGCTGAGGTCCCTGAGGGACTGGGGGAGGGAAGCACGTCTCAACATTTCCATGCCYGGGCTTCCCCTGGGAAAGGGCTCTCTCAAATCAGACAGGGCAGGAGCTGTTTGCAATGTGACTCATCTGCACAYTATGAACAAACAGGCATAAACTGCTCCTGAGCTCTCATTTCTCACCGGAAAGGCAGTTCCTCCCCGCTGCCTCATCCCCCCCACCTCCCCCTAACACACATATATTTCAGCTCTGCGTTGAAGTCTCGATTTTGATCTACGATCCTGGAGTTATGTGTGGGCTGGAGACTGAGCCTGTGTAATGGTTGATCTAGGTGGGAGATTGGTCCCAATGACAGCCATGTGTGTCGCAGCATCTGCGCCACTCCTGATGGAGACAGGCTGTTCCCCCTCTCCCCCATGCCATCGGCATGTGCTTTCATTTGCTCTATGCTATTTCCTGGCTGGGTGGTCAACCGCTGCGGAAGGGGAGGCAGGTCCCCTCTCCCGGTGCACAAAGCAGAAGATGGAGGTCCTCTTCTTATCCCCTTTTCCATGTTCTCCACAGGAACCGCTGGGTATCCGAGTACAAGGACAGCTACAGCATTTTCTTGCGGAGGCTGAACTGGTCATCGCAAATCCCCACTGTGGGGCTGTGCTCTGGGCTGTCCTTTGGGAAAGGGATTGCGATGGACACAGCCCAGTGAGTGGTGCTACAGGTGGCCGTGGTAAGTACCAGGATTACCCGTTTTTTCACTGAGAACTGGGAGTAATGGTGGGATTTCAGGGATTGAGGCAGTGGGAAAAAGTATAAACAGTCATGAGATCTGGTACAAACTATCAGGAGACCTGAGATAAAATGGTGAGAGCTTTACTGTCRGAATATTCTTCTGAGTAGCAGCATTTGTCACTGCTCATTGTAGGGGTGTTGGACTAGATGACCTTCAAAGGTCCCATCCAACCCAAACCATTCTATGATTCTATGGTTTTCTGGGCTCCTAGAAAGTGATTCTCCAACCAGATCTTATTAGGAGAATATTTTTCACCACAAGGGTGGTCAAACACTGTCTGGAGACCAGAGAGGTGGGGGAATTGCAGGGAGATGTTCACAAGGTGACGAGATAAGGTCTGAGCAACCTCATCTAAGCTGGCCCTGCTGGACCAGGACACCTACATTATTCTATGATTTTCTGATTTGTTGTAGGATGTGTTCTGTGATTACAGCTCCTTGGCCCTCCAAGCTGTCTGTGTGATATTGTCCATCAGAGACCCTGAAAGCCTGGAAACCTCCTCACTTCCAAACCCACCACCGTATCTATCAAATACCTGCGAAGTGTTTGGCATAGTCCTTTTTAAACATATTATCATTAAAATCTCCCAAGAATCTGAACTTTTATCATTGTCAGAAAAAGGCTTTTTTTGGGACAGTGCAGGCTACAGAGCTAAAATCACTCAGGCAGTTTCAATTTATGTACTTTAAAGAAAACTTGCCAATAAACTTTGTCTCATAGCAAGAAGTAGTATGTGTTGAACAGCATTGCTTGTGTTAATTTACTCTCTTTAAAGCCTCGTACGCTCACAGGGAGGGAAATATCCGTGTTATCCAGGGCAGCTGAGTACCAGCCTTGCAGAGCTCCTTCCCCTTCTTTGTATTTAACACCTTTTTCCAGGGTTTGGCTACCAATTTCAACTAATGCTGGGTAAGCCGGAATTGAGTTTCCTGTGTCCGTTTGGGAGATTTCTAGGATTTCTGGGAGGCGCAAGGCTGCTCCCAGCCTGAAGATGGCAATGCAGAGCCGCCGATCCGAGAGCCGGGAAGGGCTGATGTCCCCGGGCAGGACCGTGCCCATCACAGCCTTTCTGCTGAGCCCTGTGGCTTTAGTGATCTGTCTCTGGGTCTTCTGAATTGATGCCGAAATTCGCCTGGAGTAGATGGTGTAGAGAACTCTCTCCCTAGCGCCTAAAAAGTATTGCTTTTAATGAGACATCCTTGCGGTATTCAGCGATAAGAGATTCTTAACAGATACAGCCAAAATATCAAAAGGTAATAATAATGACAACATATAATTTATTTTACAGTAATATCAAGCATACCTAGACCTGATGGTGACAGGGGGACTGTAGGGGACTATATAGGGACTATATACACACAGCAGCACACTGGTCCCTGCCCCAAGGAGTTTATCRTCAAAGGGAATCACCTCTCTTGCTTCCTTAAACTCTGCAGGTGTTTCAACCCATCACCATGGCAAATTTTACCATTAACTTGCTGCAGGACCTTAGGAAAGCCACATGCACGGCTGTGTTTCCCTGCAGGAGGAGGAGCATTGGGGGATTATCAAAATGATGTCTGGCAAGGCCGAGCTCCAAGCAGATGATACAGGGAGGTACAAGGGTCTGGCGTTTCTGCAAAGCTGCCCCCTCTCCCCGCTCTGGCGTGGGACGTTACTGATCACAGCCCATGTGGCGTTTGGGTGGTGTAAGGTATTTCCACTGTAGCTAAGTATAGTGGACTAGTGGCTGCAGAATTTGGAGGGCAGAAACGATGAAACTGCCTTTAACATAAAAATAGGGAAAAATAATACTTGCTTACATCAGAGGCTCCTGAGGAGACCCAGACATTTGATTTCCTTAGGAATTGAGACCATGAGAATAAAGATGTTCTTAATGGGACACGCACTTTTGCACCACTTAAAATGAATCCCGTGGCCTCAACGATAGGTTTCTCTTCTGAAAAACCATCATTATCCTGCCTCCCCGTGCTGGAGACAAGCTCCTCAAGCTGATTTCAACATTGCTCCACTGCAACGGTTTGTTACACTGACAGGGGCTGCGTCTAGACAAATGCTTAGGGCACATATACAAGGTAATTTTAAGTCAACTTCAGTAGGAAAAAGTTATGTTGCTAAATGCTAATCAAAACGGGCAACCATGGTGGAAACAAATGGCTGAATCAGAATATATGGTTGCGATACACCCCATCAGGCGCACTAATGAAGATATTCAATCAGGCAGACGGATGCTGGATTTGCTAATGTGGTCCTCAGCTGCATGCCAGGGAGAAGGAAGGATGCTGCTGATATTGAAGATAAATGTCCTTCCTGGATATTCTGGCAGTATGCTTACTTAGGCACTTTCCAGCTTTGGAGACCAGGCTTAGAGACAGGGCTTTTGAAACCTGCGCTTGCAYGTTTCAGTCCCCACACCCAGGATCCAGACTGTTGCATCCCTATCTCCTGCCATTTCTCTTCCCAGAATTACATTTATTTTCTTTCAAACCTTTGTTTCTGCAGCCCTCATTGCCCCTTCCCCATATTGGTCTGTCTGACATCGGCAGTGATTGCTGTTAATGCTTTTTTCCCCCCCGCCAACTCCCTGCTATGGAAACGGAGATGGTCCCAAGGCAGTTCAAGCACACAAAAGGGTGGGCAGCGTTCAGCACAGTGCAAAGTGTGGCTTCAGCAAGCTCTCACACCACCCCAGGGAGTCACGACTGTGTTGTAACGGGGGACATTTGGGCTGCGTGCAAATATATCCAGATGACAGAAGGGAGCAACCACAGAGACAGCTTCCCTCTCTCCCCAGTGCCCCCAGTGATGGTCCCACTACCTGGTGGATGGAGCCTTTTCATGTGAGTGACACAGGCATAAAATCAAAGCGCACTGGGGTCAAAAAGAGGTGAGAAGCTCTGGGTAATGCTGGCATTACCTCAAAACCGTCTGTTTTCAGTCCTTTTTCTGCACAGCCCTGAATTACCTGCTTGGGCTCATGGCACCAGATAACACCAGCCATGAGCTCAACAGGATTCAAAAAGGGATGAGATGTTTGTATGAGCATCAGGTTTTACACTAGCAACAAAGTCCAAGGGAAAAAAAAAAAAAAACAAAACAGCACAGAGAAACAATCTGGACATGAGTCAGATTGTGGCTGGTGTGGATCACAAGGTATTTCCCAGGAGCATGTTGCCCCGTTAGTGCTATGGTTGACTCTGGGCATATTTCTCCAAAGCATTTGGTGCTGCCTTGTGTCCAAAACAGAGGAACATCCTTGGATGGAGGCTGCTCTGATCCACCAGTTGTCTGGTGGGAAACTCACTGGAGCCATGAGAAGTACGATCCACTTCAAATCCAAGGGATAACATCCACAGAGCAGTCAGAAACCTGTTCCCTTTTAGGATACACTGTCGCATCACAAGATGCACAACCGAGTGAATGCAAATTTTACAGGTTTTTCTCCCCAACACACAACTTCAGGGAGAATAGGTTTTTCGTAAGGCTGAAGTGATGCTTTTTGTGTGAGTGCCTTAGTGCCATCTCCTGGGTGGAAGGGGAAATTCTCATTTTGGAGGTGAAACGTGTGGTTTGAACACCCTTGGCTGTGCAGGTTCAGTCATTTAGCAACTGGGTGTGTGAGTGTGGCATCAAGATACTACACTCTGCCTCGTCCTGCTAAATTGCTAAATAAATGTCTTCCTTAGGATACRTAACGGAGATATCTGTTCAGGGAAAAGGATGCTCTGGATTCATCCCTCATCTTCACCATGAATTTTCAAGTAGCGTTTTCTGTCTTTCTTTTGTCTTTTTTATTTCCCAGCGTGGAAGAACAGGCTGAATGCTGAACTTACTTTGTGCATTCTTTATGGGAGAATTCATTCAAAACGATCAGAGGTTAATCCAATAATGACTATTTCTCTACTTTGAGGCTTTCTAGATCTCACCACAAATTATCTCATTGGACATTAGAGGTGTAAAACCTCCTTGTTGAATCGTTTAATGAATTATGCAGTGCTGAAAGACAGCCTAAAATATGTCTGTGGTCGTGCTGGTCCCCACTACAGAACATCTACTTCACCAAGGAGTGCCCGAAACCTCAAATGTGGTTGCTTCTGTCTGCAGAAATCCCACTGCAACAGCCTTACAAAAGCTTCCTTGGAAGAGCATGATTAGGACGAACTAGGGGTTTGTGACAGAACAGGCATAAATTTTCAGAGGTGTTTGTACAAACTTAATTAGAAGCTGAATTTAGCCCAGCAGAGTCAAAACATTGGTGTTTGGGATCTCATTGGTATGATGTGAAATTCGTAAAAGAAAAGCACCTGCAGGAACACTGCTTGGACACCTACACTGCTCTGCAAACAGCATTGTTCACTGAAAGCCACCGTTTCCTGGAAGGCTGTAAGGACATTCAAAGGCTGAGCCTCAGCCCCATCACCAAGCAATCAACTTTTCCTCCTGTTTCAAAGAAAATTCTTCCTGTGGCCACCACCCAACCTGGCAATTATGCAATAAATMATTCAGTATGTGCTTAATGTTAAGCTTTGTAAATAGTCCCACTACCCTGTTTGGCAATTAATAGTCAGAGCAAAACAACTTTGAGCACATCATTAGTCACATGGCTTCAATGGGCTGAAAAGCAGAATTCCCATGGGTCACCGTGGAGAAGCATAGTAGGGGACTCCACCAGTGCAGTACCTCTGATCTCTTAATTGCAAGACAACTAACCACGTGCTTAAAGCTAGTGTGTGTTTAAGATTTTTGTTGGAACAGGTTCTTCATGTAATGTTTTATAATGTAGCGGTCATGGAGAGGGTGGGAAATGCCCTTCTTCAGAGGGGGCTGAAGTAGCAAGAGTTAATGATGCAAAACMACCACCTACTGCAGCCAGTTCTCCTCTGGTAAGTCCTGCCCATGGCTCAGCCGCCAACCTGAGCAGAAATGATGAGCAAAGGGAAAGAACTTACTAGTTAACATATTTCACCAAACTATGATTTTTGTCAAGGGATGATGAGYAAACAAAGCTTTGGGAGTAGCAAAGTTTTAATGAAATTTTCTTGGGCCAGTGATGGAGTTCAAAAGAGATGGAGAGAAAGAGAGAGAAGTGAGAAAGGCTTACTGCGAAGTAACTGATGGCTTGGCAGTTGAGAACAAAAGCAACGGTCAGCCACTCCTCCCAATTTTCCTAAAATCAAGGCTTTTGCTTTCCAACCAGCCTCAATTGGCCTCATGCCTGTTTCCATGTTGTTTCTGTGTGGCAGCTCAGGTTCTGTTAGTGTTCGGGACCATGTCTGCTGGGCTTGAATGTGGGACACTACCTTCATAGAAATTCATAAGCACTTAAGTGGTCTTCACTGCCTCTATTTGAGCTTGCTTAAATGAAGAGAGGTTCTCTGGTTTGGTTAAAAACTACATGAATCATCCAGCAGAAAATGAAAGAGAATGTATTACTGAGACGTAATGACTCCATTTATGGTGTACAGATCTCCCCGACGCTGCCGCAAAGTAAAATGAGTTTACAGTTATAAATGACTACACGATGATGGCAAGCCCTCTACATGCAACCGCTTGGCCTGTGCTCAGCTCAGAGGCAGGTACCAAATGCTTTGCCTCAGTTCTCCCTCTTTTAGAACAAAACAGGCATGCCTGCTGTTGGGCTTGGCACTGGCACCTCTGCGCACTTCATGGTCAGCTTGCACGTTGCTCGCTGGATTTGCCTCCATCAGATATAAGCCACACTGGTAAAGCTGGTGGAATTTTCCACTGTTGGTTTTTTTTTTTTTTAAAATTGGAAACGACATATTCTGTAATACTAATGTTTTGATTTTGCCCGTATTTTTCAGTTCTCCTTTGGTGAGATCAAAACGAAATGTTTCAACCAAGGGCTGGGCTGACCCCAATGTTTTACTTTCCTCTTTAGCTGCTCAGTCACTGGACCTTGAGAAAATTGTCTTTTGGGTGGCCTGAGCCTTCCCTTTACCTTGGAGGTCATGCCTGGCGCAGAGGACGCATCTCAGGTACGCTGGGATCATGTGGCCTTCGTAAGACCTAAGTGTTGCCGCGCTCCCAGCGAAGAGTGGTGCTATCCAGCCAGGTCTATCCTCCTAAGGAGGAGCCAATCTTACATTGAACTAAGCCTATATGAAACATTTCCTTTTTCTTTTTAACATTGTCAAATTGAAATGTTCTATAATATTTGCAAATTCAGTACTCATCCTTTCATGGCCTGCTGGAGACATATAGCTGTATGTGTTACTCAACAGTAAAATGAGATGCCAAAGCAATAGGAGAAAGAAATAGATTTTATTTCTCCATAGGCTGCATATCTGGGGAAAATATTCCCACAGACTGGGAACTGGCTGGGTTGCTGATAATGAGCCCATTAATTAAATAGGTCAGCAGGGCAAACGGTCACGTCAGAAAGCTCCTGCTCTAATCAACACGTGAGACTCTTCCAGCCTGGCTATGCCAACTGCTCGTGCTTTCAATCTTGGTTCACAGTATGAGATTTCACTGTATTTACCCAAGGAACGTGCATATAAAAGACATAAACAAGTACGAAAAGTGCAAACAAGCACTTAAGTATTTTATTTCAATCAAGCTGTCTTGACTGTCATGTAGGAGAGCAGACACGGGCTGAGATTTCCTACTGTGTACAATTACCTACACCCTCTTTAATTCAGCTGTGACACCTTCTAATGAAAAACTAATCTACCTGGAGGGCCAGATCAGCCGCGTTGCACCACACGTGACAGAGAATCTCCCCAAATCAGATTGCATTTCTCACTACGGCGTGATCACCCTTGTGCATTCTTGCAGGGACAGGTGGGCTCACATGCCCTGAAAGTTGCATCCAAAGGCTATTGAATTCCCTGGAAAGATTTACACTTATTTCAAGAGGCTCAGACTTTATAACACTTGAAAAAAATTAGTGAGGGGAGCCCCCCGCCATGGCTCTTTGCTTGCAGTCCCATGGCTGAAAGCGCTCACCTTCCCCACCGCCCTTCCCTGCCCCGGTGCCTGCAGCGGTCACAGCTCCCTGCAATAAAACCAGTAAACCCAATATTGCTGCTACTGGTACCAGCCTGCAGGTTTTTATGCTAACTGTGCCTTACGCTAGCTTTACAAGACGCCACTGCTGAGTTAGGCTTGTTTACATGATCATGCCGCGTGGACTGGTGCTGGGTACCAGGTGTGATGGGGCATAAAAGATGGGTTAATAGCAGAGCCCTTAAAAATAGGGACACTAGCTCAAAACAGAGCCCTCAAACCTACAAACAACCCCCTGAGGCTGTTGGAGAAGTATAGCTTTGAGAAGAAACTCAAGCCTAGCAAAGAAATGAAGAATTGGTGAAAGAAAGGAAAAATAGTTGAGCAGCAGCTGATGCACCTGGGGAATAAGATGCCCTCTGAGTCCATGCAGCGCATGGGGGCTGGGGCAGAGGTCGATGGCTGAGGGCTGCATAGAGACTTGGACATCTTATACAAGGGCGAGACCTTGAGCTTGGAGGAGGATGAGGGGCTCATTACAGGGGATGAAGGTCCTCGTGGGGTCACTGGAGCAGCGAGCATACTGCCTGCCCCAGGGACCCTGATGTTTCAAGGACCTTTTGATGAGGGAGGATGATGGAGGACTTGGTATGGTGGTATGTGCGCCTGAGTCAGATGCTGGTGATGAAACTCTTAATTACGTCAGCGTATTTATGCCTGTAGTGCTGTCTTGAAACCCAGCCAGGGCACATACAAGGAATGACAGGTATTCAGCAGTCATGTTGCTTGCATCAGTTTCCTGTTTGCCTAATAGAAAGTAAATGGTTTTTATTCCAAATGGAGCTGTGCACCCAGCCTGAGAAATGCCAGCTCTGATGCTTTGGCTTTACATACAATTCTTTCTCAACCCAATATTGTGTTTGCAGGAAAAAACATCAAAGCAGCATTTCTGCAATCCTTGGAAGTTATCTAACTCCAGTCCTCTCTGGAGGTCACACTGAAAGAGGTGAGACATGAAGGAGGAGGAGACTATAGGAAGACCATATGGAGTTCTTCTGTTGACTAAGAAAGGGCTGGAGGGCTTAAGAGAAGAGGGTGGTGGTGTAGATCTGTGGGATGGAGAACAACTTGGAGATTCCCGGGCAGCTGGGAGTGCCTGCGGGGCGCGGGGACCAGCCTGTCCTGGTTGGGATTGGGGCGTGGGGTGTCAGGTGAGTGTGAGGATGGGGCATTTTGTGGTTTGGGGAGCAAATTGCTATAGGTGAAAAGACATTTGGGAATAGTCTTTGAACTGGAATCAGGCCTTCTCCGTTCACTGACACATTTCTAGCTTTTAAGGAATAGGGCAGGAAAGCAGAAGAACTTGAGAAAAGACAATACTCGGTCTTCTGGAAAATTATAATGGTCTTTTTCCATTCGTTTTTGACCTAATCAGATCACCCGCCTTTCCCAGGGCAGAATCAGCTGTCCCTACAGTCAGCACCATCCTAATCATGCTAGCACGTGGTGTTTGGTGAAACCCATCTGAATTTTCAAATGGCTTTGTGGCCAAAACAGCTTTTCATTCTGAATGAATGCTGCGTTGAAGGGCACCCTCCCTTCCCCCCAGATTTCACCTCTGGGAAGGAGGGGGAAAATGCCTGAGTGTGAGTCCCAGACTCCCAGCAGCTGCTGGGGAAGGAAGGACTGGAGGGATTGGGAATGTTCCTGGGGATGGGGCTTGCATGACAGGACAGAAATCTCAGAGGCTGGAGATTAAACTCTCTCGCTGAGTCACCTCAGCTCTGCAATGCAGGTGCCTTCCCGTCGCTGTATTCCTGACTGTTTTGACCACTCTTCTGGGGATGACCAATGTCTGAGTCATCCCCTCATAAAGCTGCTCCTGGATTCATGTTTTCAACAGTTACTGCACATCCTGTAATAGATGTTTTCCTATTCAAGCACTGTTTTTTTTTTTTCCCCTTGGAGATGGC
The DNA here is from genome assembly GCA_035582835.1 of Phoebastria nigripes. Lineage (NCBI taxonomy): Eukaryota > Metazoa > Chordata > Aves > Procellariiformes > Diomedeidae > Phoebastria > Phoebastria nigripes. Next base: position 2,303,751 of record JAYKAV010002955.1, read on the forward strand.
AGGAACCCACTCCTCTGTCACTTGATCACTCAAAACCTTGACCAATATGAATAATTAATAGTCTTATCTGGGGGATGGCATTGAAAACTGTTTTTTTTTGTTGTTTCCACATTTAAAGAAACCATGGAGAAGGGGTTTAAAAGGAATCCTGAAGGCACATCTATGCTGCTAAATGAGAGGGCCAGGGAAATCAGCTGAAGCACTGGACCACCGCGGTCCACATAACTGAATTGGTGGCTTACTCCACGACTCTCCAAGACAAACTTGCTGTAGAGGATTAGCCTTAATTAGTGTGGATGAAAGCCAGTTCCAGCTGCTCAGCCTTGTGGCCAGGCTTTGGTCTTGACCATTTTTTATTTAGCACTGTRCGTATATACATTTGTCTGTGTGTATGTATATATATATGTGTGTGTCTCGACATAATTATAGGCACAATACTGTATTTGCAGGGAAAATAGCATGCGCGCCCCACGCTCCAGATGGCCAGCATCCAAAGTGTCCAAGTTACAGCTCCTCTTAATCAGTCCCTTGTGCATCATACCATACCTCCTGCACCCAGTTACCGTCTGCCATTTATCTATCATGAACCTTTCATTAATACAAGTCTTTTATCTGCTTGCTCAGCACCCAGGCAAGCTCCAGTAACTRTCAGCTTTGGAAGTTCAATTCAAGCCTTTAATGCCATACCTGGATATTTTCTGGCTGCACACCTTCCTCCATACAGTACCACTTACTGTGGGCCAACCTTTGCTCATCTTGTGATACTCTACAGACATTTATTAAGAGATATGCAACAATGATAAACATTCATCTCTTCTGGCCTCCATCTAGTGCCATCATTGTTCAGTTTTTCTGGCAGCAAAGATTGCAGAGATCTGCAAATGGATGGTTACATATCTGATGAAGCATGGGAAGGAAGCGTATTTAACTACCGGATCACAAAACGTAAGTGGTGATATCCATTAATGCCAGAAGCGTTGCAGTGGTCCCTGCACGCCCTTCACCTCCAGGTTAGCACTGATTGCATGGCCAGGCTTGGCCACACAGCTCAACACGCAGTGACAACTAAAGTCATTTTTCTTGTGAAGAAACCTCAGAGATATTAACCAGCTGAATATAAATCTCCACTGGCAACTCATGAAATCTGCATTTTCCCTCCCGTTCTGTGACCAGAAATACAGCACCTGGACCCTGCTGAAGCCTATTACGGTTCAGTGGGCATTTCACAATTATAAAGTAGGGTAGGCACTTGCTTCAGTCAGTCTATTTATTGTGCCAAGGGCAAGATAAAGCCTCAGCTTTTCATGTTGTGAATAAAATATTAAACTCCTGGGGTTTTGGTTTGTTTCATGATGATGCCATGTGGCAATGGATAACAAGAGAATTGGTTTGGTCTAACACTGAGCTGGGAACTTCAGCACAGCTCAGACAACACTTTCCTCAGCCTTTTTCTGACCTTCAGCCTCAGACTCTTTTTTTTTACTGCAGAAGAACTTGCTCCCAAGTGCAGACCACTGATGACTACCAACACAGGTGTGTTTCACTGCTGTGGGGTTTTGAATTCAAATGATCATCCTGTAGCAGTGATACAATCTGGCAAGGCAGCAGCACATCAGCAGTTGGAGTCTCATGGAGCACAGTTTGAAAACCAGTATGGCCATAGATGTCACTGGGGCATTTGGTTTATAACAGGAATCTCAAGAACATCTTCAGGACAAGCAAGACCACTGTAAGTAGGTTTAAATCCTTCATGCAACCCTGTTCAGACTCATGGCTTGTTTTCTTCCAGGTATTTCCAAGCTGTAGTGAGCGCCTTGGCSATTGCTTGTAAGGCTGATGATAGGATGTGCTATATATGGCACAGTAATGTATGCCACAGGCAGACTGTACATGCCACGGAGGAGCGGGTGCTCCTCTGTGGGGGGCTCAGAAAGCTGTAGGTCAGTCCTGCTGTGGAGATATGTGTTGTTTTTGTGAACAGATCTCCAAGTGCCTACAGGAGCCCTGCAGACTCCGGCAGATTCCTCCCCYGTATTTGTTCATCCCCAGCTGACATCCCAGCTGACCACGCTTGGCAGGCACTGTCTGATGCATTTGCTAAAGGATTCCTGCAGGCAAAAAGGAAAATAAAACTTTTCTTCTTTTTTTTTTTTTTTTTTCCCAAAATTGGAAATTTGTTTTTTTTTTTTGGTTCACTTCCCAAATTGTCCCAGTGACTTAGAGGTCAATGGCTATGCCATAAAGGGATTTAGGTACACAAGGGCAAATTATGGCTTTGAAAGCTGCTCCTAGCCAGTACTGGAAGTCCATTTGTATCTGTGGTTTTGGTAGAAAGGGTCTTCAGGGTGTTGTCTGTCTGACAAAGAAAGAGGATCCTGATTCCTCTTCAGGGATGGTCTAAGCCTATCTGTAATTCACATTTAGGGTATTATCCCAATTTTCTCCTTTGGGACTGATGCTCAAAACAAACCTTTTAAACAGGACCTCATCTCGAACATCCGCTGAGAAGACAGAGGCTGGGAACCAGGCTGGGATGGGGGATGCTGTCCAAACCCTTCTGCTTTGGTGTGGTTCCCCTCCACAACGAGTTCCCACCATGCTTCAGCGCTGGCGGGGACCTGTGGGTCCAGGCTCTTGCAAAGCATTGCAGCAAGGTGCTCTTGGTGAGGGTGACCTGAAATGCTCAGAGCATTCATCTCACAGTACTATTATCCTCTTTTAGGCACTCTTCTGCCTGAGTTTGATGCCTTCAACCCTACCGTAATGCAAAGGGAGACCTGGGCATGTGGGAAACGTGATCCAGAAACAGTGGGAAGGGGAAGCTGTTGAACATGCCCACGGGGAGATGCTGAGCCCAGCCCTTCTCTGGGAAATCGGACAACTTCCCCCACTTTGGACAGGCAAGAGAAATTTCTCCTGCAGTTCATGGCCTTTTCCATGCAGCTCAGCCAGGGCTGCCTCCTTACACGGGGATGTGGTGGTAAGGGCCGTGGCCAGGAGGAGATGACACTTGGATAGCTGAGGAAGAGCATCTGAAAAGTTTATTCTGTTCATTTGTTCTCCAAAACTAGTTTCTACCAGCTATCAGATAAAAAATTATAACATTTGTTTCTCAGTTTAGAAACAAAAATTCTTTGGGTTTCCCTTTTCCCAGTGTTTTTGCCAACTTGAAAAAGGTACCGAAGGGCCCYATTTAAAGAGATAAAGAATGATGAATAAGAGGAAACTAAATCTTTACAAAGCAAACAGGCTTTTTTTTCTTAAACACAGAACTGGAAGGGTAAATTTAAAATCCAAGCACTAAGTCAAAACAGGCTATTTTTCATGTGTCAAAGTTTGAAATGAAAAATATAGATTGGCTCCAGCCGCAGTTTTTTTATACCACTTTTATCCTTGATAAGGATGAGGGTGAATCACAGGAGAAGGATGCCACTTCAGAAGGAACAGCCAAGTGTGACATTGTCGCCAGTAATCTATAAATTATACATGGAGAATTGCTGCTTGTTCAGTCTTGTACTCAAAGCCAATCAATACATTTTTTAGTTTGCACTGATGGAAGTTCACAGGCTCTCCTGGGTACCTCGGCAGCATGTTTTGGGTGAGCATTGCCTCTGCTRCTAATTCCCTACCTCTGATGACCCACTTCTGCCTCTGCAATGAATTTTCACATCGCTGCGGTAGCATATTTTCGTTATTTCATATTTCGTTACACCACAAGCCACTGAAGAGGTGCTACTAGGTACCTCTACCTAAGGAATTTAGCAAATCTTCAAAGATGGATATCTTTCTTCTTTGAGAAGATAGGAGCACTGGGTTTTCCCTTTATTGCTTTCATATAGATTTGGTCTTACAGAAAAGTAATTTCACCTGAGATTAACTTATTCTTATAAAACATTCCTGTCTTCACTTTAGGGCTGGTTGTTTTTCGCTGTACATGATTTATTTTTCAACCAAACTAAAAAGATTTTTGCATTTTGGTGGGATTTTTCCTTTTCTAACTAAATGCATCAGCAGCCTACATGCAATCAAGTTCAAGATTCAGAAATAAATTTCCCTTTCCCCACTGTCAAACATGAAAGACTGGGTTTCAGACTCATCCTGCTAACAGACGTTTTCTGTAACCTGCTGTCCCATTGGTATGGGATTTCATTTGTTTTGGGTAAGCACAAAGCAATAAGTAGACTGAAGTCTTTTTTTAAATTAACAGCATCAGCCACCTCTTCTGGACACCAAATGTCTAAATACCCTCTCAAGACATTGCACAGAGGAGACTCCATAACACTTTCTTTTACCATATCTTTCTTTTTAGGATCTCTTCAGGCATTTTTTGCCAGGCTTATTACAGTTTTTAAGACCAACCTGTTTAAAACATGTATTATCATTCAAGTGGTGGAGGATGCTGACGCAGATCAATTACTGAACACGCTCTTGCTTTAACAGCCTAGCTGCAGAATTGCATATATTGGCTTTGCAATCCACAGAAGCACAGTACCCACAAATTAAATGCTGCTTATTTTTTAAATGACAGCCTTTCTATCAGAGGAACCTGGGGAATATGATCAATACATAAATCAACACATTGGGAAAAAGAAATAGAGTTGCAGGGTTCTGCTCCCAGATCTTCAGTTTTGCGAGTCATGCAATTCACAAGCGAAGGTTAAAAATGTTCTTGGGCTTTAACTTGTTGTAATGCAGGGGTTGCCAAAATTTACTGATTGCTCTGTTGCTTAAAAAAGATGTGGAGAAATTTCATATGCAAGATTCTTCTCCTAATGCATGTTTAATTAAAAACTTAATTGGCTTGAGCTAAGTATTTCTGAACTCTGGTAAAGTAAATGAACATTTAAAGCTCCCTCGAGGCCATTATAACAAGAACCAGCCAGAAAAATAGGGTTTTGTTATACTAAAAATAAAGACTTTAACACGACATGAAGTAAAACCAAGACCTGTCAACCAGCTGAAAGGGCAGCAGGCAGGAAAGCCAGGTCTGAACTGGGCAGTTGCAGGGTTTTTTTCTTTTGCCAGAAATTCTGCTTTGGTTTCTGTTGCCCAACAATTTTTTTCTATATTCTATTTTTTTCTGGGGGTGTGTGTCTATATTTCTGTAATATCTTTTCTTCTTTTTAATGGAGCAGCATTTCCCAAGCAGTCGTCTCACTCAAAAGCATTTGAATTGCTCTAATGAGAGCAGCCTTTGAGGACATCTTATGTTTTCATTAAAAAAGGAACAGCACATGATACTCTCTGTTAATGCTCTGTGCAACATGAACTATAAAAAAAAAAGAAAAAAACCCCAATTATCAGAAAAGCTGTCTTGATATCCCTCTTAATATTCTGCAATAATCTAGAAAAAATGTCTGACAGCCTAAGATCTGATGACCCGTCAAAGGGACCCGTTCCCCAGGATGAAGCTTTGGGAAATGCAGGATTCTGTATTCAGGGACTTGACTTGTAGCTGAATCTCTGCTGGGTTTTCCACACAAACCTCAGACATTTGGAGACCACCCAGCAGAGGCCAGACCACAGGGACGGCCACCCTTGAGAAGGTGCCCCAGAGAGAGGGGCAGAGTCCCTGCCCGATAGTCACTTAGAGCCAAAAAGCCAGAGCTCTGCCTTGTGTAAGGTCTGATTTTAGCACGTCAGAAACAAGTCACCCGTTGCCTAGTCTTCCTCTGTAGACTCATCCCCAAGCCACAGGGAGGAACTTATTACTCAGCATTAATGTAGCTGAGAATTTTAAATTCTTTAAATCCAACCTCTTACATGAGAATTGTTCAGTTCCTCCTTGTGATGCTTTGTGGACATGCCGATCGCTTAGAGCACCAGAGCTGAACTGGCAGCCTCCTACCGCCGGTTATATGGCTTGTGAAGTCTTCGCTGTCCACGGTGATGGCTTCAGCTCAGGCTATTTTCCTCATTTTATTCCTGGTATAATGTGGGATTCAGCCTTCAGAGTCAAAGGACTCTGCTTCTGCCACGGTTTTAATGGATGAGCACTAATTATTGACCATGAGTTTCTGCAAAACGCAGCCAATTCCAGCTCCTTCATGCCAGATTGCCCAAAGGTTCCTGGAGATGCTCTGCCAGCCATGCTGGGTGAACTGATCTCCCACTGGATGGTGGGACAGGAAGGTTTCCTCAGCCCTTGCTCTGGGTTGTCCTCCTGCACCTGCCCAGCCAGCCAGCCCTCCTGGCTGAACCGAGGGGCCAGGAAAGCTTCTCCTGCTTCTCAGACATTTGGCCATGTACTTTAGCTCCTGAGTTAGCCGCTGGAAAAATAAGAAGAAATAAACTCCCACTCTGGATGAACCCACATCCCACCAGTGACAAAGGTACCACAGATCTCTGATTTGAACCCGTGTCTCTGTACTACCACATGTCCCTGYCTATGTACACATATGTCCCGGCTGAGTGGACCATGTGGACAGGAAATCAGAAGACTTCATGCATTTTTGGTTTTGTCAAGCTTTATTTCTCCATAAAGGGATTGTTTTTCTATTGGTTTTGAGACAAGACCAAGCAAATTCCCTGTCGTGACAGCTGGATTCTCCAGAGCTTAGACTGGTCCTTGGTGTGAGGTGGTAATGAATGAAGAGTACCTCAGGTTTGCACGTTGTCTAGATATGGAGAGAAAAGTCCTACTTAACTCACTCTCAGATAGAAAGAGAGCTGAGAATGTCTTCCTGAATTTGCCTTATACTGGGCTGCATCCTGCTTCTGGGTTTGCCATGGCGAGGGCAGATGCGGCTGCCCGGTCCTCTGCAAGAGGATGCAGATGTTCAATGCAAATGTACAAGAACAAAACCTACACTACAGAGACTGAACTGGGCAGCTCACAGCTTCAGAAGTACCAGGAACTCAGGCAAACATCACCATGCAAACTGCTTTTTCAGCTAAGGAGACTTTCTAACGAGCTTGAGGAAGCTGAGATAAAGCAACCCCCCAGGTCCTCTTCCAAACTAAGCTCTGCTTATACCAGTCTTGCTGAAGTTCAAGCACTCTGATGTTCAGCCCAGTGAGAGGAGGGAAGGGCCCTCAGTGCACAGCTGTGATTTCTTTAGTTTGGCTCTCCTGACTTTGAAAGGGGAGAGTTGCACAGCCTGAATGGTAGTATGCAGAGAGTAAAGCTTTGCTTTGGGTAGTGTTAGCAGTTAGGCTCAAACTCAGTGCCTCCAGACGACGTCCTGGCGAGCCTGAAGCTCGCTCTGTCCTTGATCTGCTTTTGTAGATGTGCCTGATTTGGGAAATGCCAGCTTTGTGGCTATGGATGGTGTCACCTTAGATCTAAGGGGTGAATGACAGCTTCATCGCCATAATCAGAAAAAGGTAGTTTTGCAAAGAAAAGAAAAGGTGTCAGAACATCTTATAACCTGTGTTCTTGTTTATATCTGGTTCTTTTTCTGTATTCAAATTTTACTTATCTAACTAGATTAAAACTGATTCAGTAGAACTGCTAACATAAATAGTCTGGATACTAATTCTTTGAATCCAMCCTATATTTATCTAGCATAAATCATATTTATCTTGCATAAATCAGTATCAAATAAACCAACATAGCCTGGCTTGTAGGAAGGAATATTGTCCCTGTCTTTTGCATTGTCTAGCTGGATTAAAAAGGGGTATCTCTGTCACCACCTTCGGAGATAGAAGAGGGGTTCCTCTCACCAGCTACTAAGCACCCCTCATCTGCCAGTGCCTGCTCTTCCCCCCTCTCCAACTGAACTATTTGTGAGAGCTTTCTAGGCMTTTCAGTCAAAATTACCCAGGTCAGCTTAAATGTGGCTGACAGGTCTGGATCTAGCAGATGATTTTGACTAAAATAGGTATTAGTGTGTGCACACAGGCAATCCTCTGGCAAACCAGCAAGAGATGGGGGGACAGAAACACGGGGTGCTGATCCTGTGCAGCCCAGCATGGGCATCGCTCCCTTAGTGCCTCTGCTGTGAATATGGGCAAAGCCTTCAGGCAAATACCTCCTTTGAGCAATAAAAGAGGCTTTATTTAGAGCCTGATCTAGCAGCTTCACTGGACATGGAGCAGATCCATTGATAAAGAGTTAAAGTGCAGCTTTGGCAGAATTTAAGCATTTAAGTACAATAGACCAAGTATTAAAACAAGCAGCCAAAACGTAAAGAGGGCCAAGCACCTGAGATGTCACAGACACCTGTCCCAGGGAATTTCCACCAGGAAAACTTGCTTAGAAACATAAAATCCTCCTGTGTGTGGCTAGAGAAACCCACGTCATGGCTTTGGGTAAACACCTAGCTACTTATCTCTAGGCTGATGCTGCCTGGGAATTCATAAATAAGGCAAGTCTGCGCTTAAAACCTTTCAAAATCACACACAGCATGGCTAGGATGCACAGAGAGGAGGGAACAGCTGACTTTTGGGTAATAATAGCAATAATTTAGTTCAACAGGGAGAAGTGCAAAGTCCTTCACCTGGGGAGGAACAACCCCATGCACCAATATATGCTGGAGGCCACCCAGCTGGAAAGCAGCTTGGCAGAAAAGGATCTGGAGGTCCTGGTGGACACCAAGTTGAACATGAGTCAGCAATGTGCCCTTGCAGCCAAGAAGGTGGGAAGCTTTCTGTTGTGTGCAAACAACGGGATTTGAGTGTAGTGCAACCACAGAGCCAATACAGACATTAAATCATACAGACTTTTACTCCAGCACTCTGCTTTCCAAAGGATGGGAATAAAATTCATAGAAGAGAGCAGAAGAGGAGGAATATTTCTCCTTTTATTATAGAAATTKTAACTTTGGCCCTATAATGTCGAATCCCAATTTCCCCTGAAAGCAGTCCTTTGACTGAAAAATATAACACAGCCACCTTATGTTACTAAGTATAGTTTTCTTAGCGCACACACAYGCATACATAAATATAGATCACATCTTCAAATACTCTGTCTTAGATATGTCAGTGATAGAAGCTCAAACATRAAAAACACATAAGATGGAAATGAGAGAAAAGTGGATGTTCTCTCATTGAGATGACCAAGGCGTTCAGCAGAATTAAAGATTTCCAAACTCTATTCAGATGAGATTGCCAGAGCTGAAGCCAGCCATGAAAAATAGAATAACCAAAAAGTAGGTAAATCTATGTTTCAGTATTCCAGATCAGGCAGCGGAAGCAGATAGATTATTACTGTGAAAGGAGGTCTTTGGGGATCTTTAGGACTCAGTCTGACACAGACATCAAAAAGCATTTTTGGACTTTGTTTGTAAGTTATTGGATAGATAAAGTAATTCATGTTATAGATCCACACAGAGACAGCACCTGGTGCACTGCTTTATGCGAATGTCTAGGAGAGAATTACCCAGCTGGAAGACTGGGGGAAAAGGGAAAAAAAGCAAAGATGAGAAAGCAAAGAGCTGACACAGAGATCTGCTGGGTGGGTAGAGTTCACTGGCAGGGCAATGTCCCCCCATGATGTCTGTTGTCTTTATCAATGATGTTGATTTTCATTCCCTTCCCCACTTTCTTTGTATTTGTTTGTGGAAAGGATAGGGTTTTGACAAGATGGATTTTTGTCCTGCTCCTAAAGAGCTGTGTATTCCAGCTAATAGTAGTTCATCTTCTTAGCAGGCAAGATGTATTATCGTCTATTCAACCTCTTTTATATTATAACCTATCAAATGAAGTTTCCCTCTCTCCTGCTCCTTCTGAGACCCAGCAGATGCAATTGTGCAGTGGCGGAGGGCACAGCTGGGCACAGCTGGGCATCCCCAGCAGAGGTGCCAGGAGCTGCTGGTGCACTGCACGCATGCTCTTAATGACCTACCAACACATGCAATGATTCTTGCTGGCTCCCAAACAGTTTCATTTTTATCTTCCTTCACTGACCTTGCATTTATATTCTAGCCCTTCTCTTGCCATCCAGATTTTATGACCAAGTAAGATTCACACATCATACAAAAAAAAATCCTTGGAGTATAACATCTACTTTCCAACACATGCTCCTTTAATCTCCCCAGGGCTTACTTACCTTTGGAGCAAAATACCATTGCCAGAGTTTCATTTCCCATCACAGTGAAGCAGCATATTTCTCATCCTGCTAGTTTAAACACATCCTCATTTCTACAAACACTTCCATAGATATTCAGATCAGGTGTGTACTCTCAACACAACCGTGGGCAATTATCCCACACTTTCCAGTGGAACAGCAAGCTTTTGACTGCTCTGTTCAACTTTCCACCCATGGAGCTGCAAGGCATGTTACAGCATTAGTTAAGCTTCAGAAGACAAATGATGGTATGTTTTTTATATATGAATGCTCTATGGATTTAGTATCATCAAGTTACTGAAGTTAGTAAAAAAATGTTCTATATTGGCAAGGGAGTTAAGTTGTACAGCTCTAAAGTATTTTGTAACTGTGATTGTGATTATATTGAGAGGTACTGTGGGGGGAAAATCATGTTCTTAATTAAAAAAAGGATATTTGCTGCAAAAAACTGTGTGTAGATCAGGCTTTAAGGTTTGTAAATATTTGGAGATCCTCGGGTGAAAATCCATATTAAAATGTGAAATATCAACCTTGCCAGACAACATTTTATTCTTCAGCTATGAATCACATCAGTAAACAAGTCTCTCCTGGATTCGAGATGAAATGCCTTGGAAAAAAGATTATTAATTTGCTGTTGCTGTGCTCTTCAGCATAAGGTAGTCTACATTATGTTTGTATTTATGTCCATTCCACTTGATGTGGGTGGGCAAAATAAGATTTAAAAGGAGATATTCAATTAAAGGTAACAATAAACCACAGTTATATTTGCCGAATGACAACAACGTAATGCAGCTGTTTGTAGAGGGAGAGCACAACATCCAATGCAGCATAGGATGGTCTGAGATTTAAACAGTCTAGTGCCAAAAAAGCATCATGCCTAGTTCTTTTACTTTCCACAATTTCCCTGCCTACCTGAGTATTTCTTCCTGATTTGTAATATTCTACTGTGAATCTTCTCCGAAGATCAGGCACCACCATCCTGACGTCACCCAGCGAGATAGATAAAGTCTTTGCTCCAGGCACGTCGGAAGGAGCCGGCGGAGTGGAAACACACACATTTCACAGCTCAGCAGCCAGCCTTGGCTCGAACCATGCAGGGAAATGCTGTGTGTGTGAATGAGACCGAGCACTATGCTCCGGGGATGGGAAATTAAACAGCAAGGGGATGCATTTTTAAATGGGATTGTAAAATCGAAACAAGACTGGCTCTTGCTGGAACAGACAGGTCCTGGCACCAGGATCTGTGCCAGCAAATCAGTGCCATGAAAGTTGAGGAAGACAATTTAAGAAACACTGTGTTTCAGAAATATGCTGCCCACCTCGCTGTGAAGGGATGAGTTTCTTCAAAGTTCTCCAGGGTTTCAGAAGTAACTTTTATTTATTTATTTATTTATTTATTTATTTATTTATTTATTTATTTACTAAAGCTTATCTATAGCAGATTTATCATGCCTGATGCTCTGAGACTGAGCCTTACTCTTTTGGCCCCACCTTCTACTCAGCCCCATGCACTTCTCTTTGGCTCTGGTCTGCCCTGCCATGTGTAGTCCCAGGGCAGAGGAGAAGCTGTGCTGTACTACCCAGCAGGACCCTGAACTTCCAGTGAGGTCTGCGAGGAAGTAAAATGCATTCACTGTGCAGCACTGTCTGCAGCCACGTGAGAAGGTGCACCCTGGCGAGGATGTCTGGGGTCTCACCATGGTGTAGTGGAAACCCTCCTCCCCACCACCTGGTCCAGAGCAGGGCTTTCAGGCATCAGCCTCACTCCTGCACAGGAGGTGGCCATGAAGATGTAATCCAGGGAGGGGTCCACTTTTTGTTTTAAAACAGGAGGCCCAAGTTATGGTTTCACAGCCCTGTATTTTAGATGCAAGGCTAAATTTGACTTCTTGGGTTGGAACTGGACAGCCTGATTAAGGCAGGGCAACCCCAGAGAAGCACTCAGCTTGTGTTTGTGATACAAGTGTAGCTTGTGGTCCCATTCAGCACGCTTCCGGAGGTCTATCCGGGGCGAGAAGTTCAAGTTATGATAGCAGAGACTCGGTAGGAGCAGGTCTGGGCTTTGGTTTCTGTGGCTGCTGCAGTAACAGGGTGCATGAGAAAAAAGCCATTCCCAGGGAATGGTTGTGTTCAAGACATTGTTGTTCTTAGGTGTTGCCAAATATGGGTGTCACCAAATATGGGTGTCTCCTCTTCCACTTGGACAATGCTGTGTTTCTTCATGTCTTCTGGGCTGTACAAACCGTAACGCCCTGCCATGGGGATTGCCATTGAAGGCACTAGATTGTCTTTTAGTGGTTTATCTTCTGCAATGTTTCCAGCTCACAATAATCCCAGATGTCCAGTGAAATCTTCCTCCCATCTCCTCCCAATTACTCAGCCTAATCCTTGCCAGCCTGTAATCAAGCCAAGCAGCCTTGTGAGAAACTAACGTGTTTCGTGGTTGTAGTTTGCTTGCCAGCATTTGTGACATTTGGAAAGACAGTGGTGAGTCATGCGAGACAAATGGTTAGTGCCGTCTATTTTTTTATGTACGTATATAATTAGATTTTGCAGCACAAGAGAAAACAGCCCCTGTCCAGCTTGTCAGGAAAACAATAAAAAGGGAAAAGAAAATTTCTTTGGCAACTTTTTTCAGCCTGACAAGTTTCTTAGATGGCTTTTTTTCCCCAATAAGTTATAAAATAATTTCAGCGCTGTTGCTAGAGATACATAATAGAGCCATGAAAAAGAATTGTGGAAACAAGTGAAAATACCACAGCTGTTCAAATAAATACTGCATCCTGATACAGTGTGTAGGATATACTGTCTTTTTTCCTCCAGTGGTTTTGTCTGTGGGTCTTCAGTGCTCTCCTCCCTCTCAGGACACTGTTTTGTATATCACTGTGCCCACTGGTGGTCTTTGCTTCCAAGGTCAATGGAAGCCTTTGCAACTGCCCTTGGTGGTCTCTGCAACAGATGTCTAGTGTCTACTCAGCGGGATTTCTGACGAGATTTATATTTTTCTCCCTCCCTCACGTCAGATATGGTCTAATAGTTAACACACAGAACTCAGAGTTTTTGTTTTAGACCATGACATTGAGTCATTATGCAGTTTTTGGCAAGTGATGGAGGCTTACAAAAATGTCCACTCATTTCTGATGACTCAGTTTGAGTGTCTTCATACCTCTTGGGCTTGAATTTTCTGAAGGTCTGTGAGAACTCAAAGCACACACAAGGCTAAGTTACACAACCCTGCTGCAAACCCAGCCAAGGTATCCCAATCTGGACGCTTAGGAACAGAGGTGCCCATAATTAGAGAGCACTTTGGGGAATGTTGGTCTTACTGGGTTTCGGTTCATTCCTCATTAACATAAGGGTAAAAATACCAAGGCTTCTTCTTGACAATGGGCTTTTGTTTGCAAAACACGGTGATCCTCAGGTGAAAGTGCAGTGGTGTAAACAAGGGAAAGGAGTGTGCCCATGTTGAAAACCTGACCATCTGATAACTAGGACATGCCCTTTTACAGGCAAAACCATTTTGCTTAGAAGTACCATCAAATTTCTGTAGAAATCTCCCACACAAATACGAGACATCTGCCCAGCAGCTACAAAGAGCTAAACAAGCCACTTCAGAGATGTGAGCAAGCAATTTCATTAGAATATATAGCAGATGCATGCACACTTCAGTGCAAGCTAACCAAAGTTCCCAGAAAGTCTCCTGATATGTAACAGCTGGTCGTACCATAAAAATCATGATTGCTTTCATGGAAACTCAGGGCTATTTTCCTGCCAGCCTTAGATACCTCTATTTGAATTATAGGATATCTCAGGCATAACTATGGCTGTTGGATTATCAGTCAGTGTGAAAGGACTGTGATCTGACAGCATCAGATCTTTCTCGCTGGGATAAAATGCCCCAGGTCTTCTCAAGCTGTCATGAAGATTCAGCTGGAGCCGCTCACTGCTGTGTGGAGTAACGCCTGAGTGTGGCTGAAATAAAGCCACAATGAACAATTCAAACGTTAAAGAGCATTCAGGAACCGTCACCATTGCAAGTTATGGGCAATGCTATGCCATTTCTGTTTCTGAACATGCTTTTGCAGCTTACAAGCCTYAAACTTTTCTGTAGCTCAAAGGAGAATCCATAATTGAGCAGAATTTGGACACATAACTCCATATATTAATTAACTTGGTTCAGTACCTACAGCCCTGCTGTTGAGGAGTTGTGAGCAGAGGTATGGGGAGAGYGACCACAGGTCCTTCTGGAAACCACACTTTGCTTTTTTGTACCAACAAGAAACCCATGTAAAATAACAGAATAAGGATTTTGAGACTCATTTTCATGAACAACATGCTACCAAGGATGCACTGTCCTCTCAACATGAGTCACACAGACTATACCTCAGGAGTTCCCCTGCAAAATTGCCCTCTTTTTTGCCCTGATCTCTATCACAGCTGTCCAGTCCTGCTCTTTGTCAGACATTACATTTGGATCCTCAACACCAAGAAAGACTGGGATTGATCAGCACTTTGATGGGAGACTTCTACCACATTTTAGAGTTTGGGTTTTGAAGTTTTTAAATGACAATTGCCCTTCTTCCCCTCCAAGTGGGATTGATCCAATGACCCCAAATAGCCCCGTAAGACCAAAAACATTGAGCACTTCCATAAAAACCTCCTGATGCTTACAAACACTTGCTGTGCTGAGCCAGTTTAAATTTTGAGAATTGTTTTTCTTTTATTCTTTCTATAGTTCCGTAACTATGTATCCATCTTCCTGCCTTGAATTAATGGGTGCTGTGATAATAAATGTCTGATAAACTCTATCCCAGGCTCCAGTAATTCCTGTGGATTTCACTAGGAATATTTTTGGGATTTCTAGTTTTCTTGAAAACCAGGAGGATCCTGATTTTTCAGCAGAATGACCCAGGCTGCAGTTCAGCTAGGGCATGCACAAAGACATGGAGGTGTTTGCAGGATTATAAGTATATCAACAGAAACATTACTGGAAGCCAAATGTGGAAGGCCAGTGGTAGTATCTGTACTATTTACTTCCAGAATATAAATTAGATACAATTGGGACAGGAAAAATTAGGAGTGTATATCCCCTATACAGCCRTTGGAGAAAAGTGAGACCACTTTTGGGGTCAGAGGGGCAAGTTGGAAGCAGCATAGAACAGCTGAGCTAAATGCCTGCAGCAGGTAATAGGAGTAATCCCTTGGTGTTCATTTTAGGGGTGAATATGTCAAGGTAGAAGGAAAATCCCACCTGAAAAAGAAAATATAAATGTATGGGGTCTGATGAGGGAAAATTGAAAGGGAAATTGTCAGATAGAAGTCATCAAATACAAGAAATGTCTCAGACACAACAGCACATAAGATATCAAAAAAGCACCATCAGGGAGCACAGCAGGTATCATGTGTCAAAGGAACTTCATTGCTTGAGCTGATGACTAACACCATTTATACAGAATTCAAGCGTAGAACGCCAGTGCAACCTGACAGAAAGCACATTTCAGAGGCAGCTGCCTCTGATCCGTAGTGCTGCTAGAAAAGCAGTGGTTAGCAAGTGTCTTTGGTGGCTTCTGTTCAGAAATCCTGTCAACCAGCAGAGTTATTAAAGAGTTATTTAACAGTAGAGACGACTGTTTGTACAGTTCCACGCCTGGCTAAATCAAGACAGACAGGAAAGCAAATGCTCATTTCTTCCTTCTACCTTTCATGCAGCTGCCCTAAGAACAGTGTTTAGCAAGGGGCAGTACCATCAGGACAGGCTCCCGCTAAAAAGACAAAGGAAGAGAAAACACAAAAACTAACCTGCCACTCCTATGGGCCTGTTTACCCAATGCCATGTGATTTACAGGCCTTTTTTATTTGTTATTCTTTACGCCTTTGGCAGATCTCCTTGTGTGATGGGGTTATCATATGCCATGGCAGTATCCCCACTGCTGAAGCCTTGATGTCTAAAAGCCACCAAGGGAAGTGTTTCCTTGTATCCTTCCACTCGGCAACTCAACATTCATCTGAGATCCTTCCCAGGGGTTTTATCAGTGCTTTCCAAGTTGGTACCATGGGTAAATGAAGCCTCAAAGAATTCCTGAATATTCCACACCCTGTACCCTCTTATTTGGCAATTTAAGGAGATTTGTTGCTTTCTACCTTTGGCTGTACCTCGGTGTCTGCATGAACACAGCTCTACTGCTGTTCAGATTTTCTGAGATCAAGCTGCTTTTGCTATGCAAAAGACTCTGGAATGTACATTTCCTATTACTCTTCTTGTTGCCAAGATCAGAAAGTCAATTAAATTCTATTTTTCCTCACTCCTGCCTTTCCAGATAGCATGGCATATAATGTGAAAACAAACCCCAGCAACCTACRAGACCTTTTCCTGCTTGACAATATCCTAGAAATTCCAGTAAATATTAAATCGTGCCATGTTTTTTGATGGTTTGTGACATGCTGACAGGTGATATCGATCACATATGACATTAGTACGAGTGGTTGACACAGCMTTTGCAACACTTTGTCCAAACTACTTTCTTCTTCTTGCTGTTATCTCTCTCGTCAGTTTTTTGGGATCGGTGCTATTACTCTTGAAGAACTGCAAGCCTTTATTATTATTCTCTACTCTGTAAAAACTCTATTATTCGAGTCTGACAGCCTTCCTAGATTACATGAAGATAAAGAAAGCCACAGCGATGATGCCTGGGCCAGGCAGAGCCATCCCCTCCGYGCCGGAGGGGCGGCGTGACCCGCGGGTACCACGGACAGCGGCAGCTGCCGCCCCACGGCCCCCTCCGACCCAGGGTAATGATCAATTAACTCTAATTTAGGGACAGAGGTGAGTTCTTTCGGGTTTTTTGAACTATACTATAGGTTTTTTTGTACTATAAATTCAAGGGAAATAGAGGAGGAGGAAAAAGCGTGCTTTAGGAAGGTTCTGTCAAAAAAAAAGATAAACCAGCCATTATTTAAAATGACAAGGTTTTTCTTGTTTCTGTATTTATATATATAAAATACATATAATATATTATAAAAATTTTAGATAAATACTATTGTATATAATATATGATATATTATTATGTAATAATAGAATAGAATAGAATAGAATATATTATAATATAATATATAATTTATATCGATAATGTATAATTTCATTCTATTTGTTGATGTTTGGTTGTCAGCACTGGAGAAATGACAGAGTTTGGTACAAGCTTTTTAATAAAAAAAAAAAAAACCAAACCTCAATCCCTAAATTATTTTGACTATAACTTCTTCCCCTTTGTTTATCTTCCCTGGTCGGGTGCTCCCGTTTGGCTCAGTGGCACTAACGGCGTGAGGAAGGAGGTCAGAAAGTGGCTTCAAGAGCTCAGCTTGCAAAGAGGGTTGGTGAACAGTACACGAAAACTTTCCTTCAGGTTTGAAAATTGTTCTTTTTGATCAGCAATAAAACATTTTGCTCAAATTTCAAGTTTTATAAAAGCCTTTTTTTAAAATGAAATGTAAATTAGAAGATAACTTTAAACACAATAATGTTAAAGTATTTTACACCGAAGTTGTCAAAACTGACTTTTTTAGAAATAGACGTTTATGTTGACTAAAGTAATGAAATCAATCTAGATTCACAAAATACTCTGATCCACACATTACTTATTTCTCCACTTTTATAGAAAATATTTTATCCTTATTAAATGAAAATACAGAGATGAGGTTGTGTTTGCATGTGATACAAATTCATTCTTTCTTTCTTTCTTTCTCTCCTTTCTTTCTTTCCTTTCTTTCTTTTCATTCCTGGAGTGGAAAAGCATCATTTAAATTAGATTTTATTACTTTCAAAGGGTAATCTGCTATCCCTGAAGCCATAAATATGACACAAAATGTTCCAAACATGCTCATCCATCACAGTTTGATTGTTAATGTCAAACACAAGTTTGAAACCTGAAAGGCCAATGGCCAGCCAAGAGCTGAGCTATTCCAGGGAGAGGACAGTAAATCTGGGTTTCTTTATTTTCCACCAACCCTGCTCAAGACATTTCCTCTCCAAACTCATTGAGAAAATGCTCCAAGGACATTTTTGGTGATGGRTGAAGATACAGTCCAAAACTTTAGTGACTGTCTTTGGAAAACAGGTGGGAAAGGAGAAGGACTTTTTGGTGGTAGCAAGCAAGTGTGAAGAGTTGATGCGTTTGGGTGTGATTTGGGGGGTTGTTTTAGGACAAGGTTTACACACTCCCAGCTTCGTGTGTGACACTCACCCAAGCTCTCAAAGAACCAGATTTTTATCCCTTTTCTTGCCAGTTAATTTTCTGCCAGACCGTTGAGCTGAATCAGCTCCCTGAGGAGTCTGAGAGGTGCCGGTCACTCCTCCAAGCCCAGACCTGCAGCTGGGAGGAGGACCTCTCCTTTCCAAGCAGCCAATTTAGCCGCGTTTTCCCCAGGGACATGCCTAAACAACCCAGTGCCCAGTTTCCAACCTGACCAGCTCTGCTCCAAAACCCAACGGTCACCGTCCCATTGCACCGAGCCTCAGCCTCCCTGGCAAAGCAAAGAGGGGCTGAGCAGGTAACATCTCACCAACGCTAATGCTAACGGGTTCCTCTTAAAGTCTGGGCTTTTTTAGCATTTTGTACGAAGCACCCCTTTGCTTTTAGCAGCAGGGAAGCCAATCCGATTGCACGCCTTTGAGTTTTGTGTTATTTTTATCCCGTTGAGCGGTTGCCGTGCCCGTGCAGCTGCTGTGTGTTAGGAAGGACTGGTTTGAACGCAGAAAAAAAGCACCGTTTCCACGGGGAGCCACGGCCCCCGGAGGGATGAAACGCCTCCCGGCTGGGAGCGGGGCGGAGCGGGGCGGGGGAGCGGAGCGGGGCGGAGGAGCGGAGCGGAGCGGAGCGGAGCGGAGCGGGGCGGCTCCCCCGGCGGCTCCCCCGGCTGCCGGCTCCCGCGGGGGGCGGGCTGCAGCGGCGCCCCGCTGCCGGTAAGTGCCGCCGCCGGCATCCCCCCTCCCCATCCCCGGGCAGGTCCTGCGATCCCCTCCCCGGACAGGGCTCCCCGCGGGCAAGACTGCCCCTGCTCGCCCCTCCGGGTGGGACCCCCTCCTCCAGCAGGCTCCACCCAGACAGGTCCTGTACCCTCCGCCCGAAGGACCCCCCCCCCCAAACACTGCCTCCCCCTCCCGGGCAGGGCTCCCCCCGTTCCTTCCCCCATTCCGAGGCAGAGGTCTTTCCCGGGCGGGACCCCCCAGCCCCCTCCCCCGGGCTGGTGCAGCGGGGGATGTGCCCTCCAGCATCGTTGGGGTTTTGCCCTCCCAGGGGGCTGGGGTTTTTGCACCCCGGAGAGCTAGGGGTTTTCCCCCCGGGGGTTGGGAGTTTTGACCCCTGGTGAGTGGGATTTGGCACCCCAGGGCTGGGGTTCTGCACCCTAGGGGTTGGCTTTTTTGCAACCCAGGGGTTGGGGTTTTTGCCCCCCCCCCCCCGGGGGTTGGGGTTTGGCACCCCAGCTCGGTCGCTCCCCTAACACCAGTGGGCACCCCCACATTTGCAGCATGGGTTTAACTTTGCCTTGAGTTTTACTGCTGCGATCCCGCTTCAGTCTCTCCTCGCTCCTCGGAGAAGTGGTTACAATAGACTTGCTTTTGCTGCAGAAGAGCGTGCATTTCTGCTGGGGGCAAGATCTCAAAGGACAAACCRCTGTGCTGTCTCATAGGTGCGGGTTCAACATCCTGCACTGGGGCAGAAACCATTGGCTGCCCACAGTCAGGCTGGGAGCAGCTCCGTGGGATGAGATCTGGGAGCCCTGCRAGCTGGAGTGATTCCCTTGTACCCTGCTGCTGGGAAAAACACCAAGCACCCGGCTCAGCGGTACCGCTGAACTGCTTCAAGCTGGCTGGCTGCGTTCAATGGTCAGTTTTGAAGGTAAGGATCCCGTGTTTGCCTCTGCTGGGTTTCCAGACCTGGGGCTGGTTAGCTGTCGAAGAGGTTGTAGGAGTTGTTCTGTGCTGATTTGGGGGTGGAAAGAAAACATTCATGCCCTGAGAAATGCTGCCCTTCAAACGGGAAAGTTGGATGGAGGAAGACAAAGAGAGAAGGAAAGTCAGTGCAAAGGCTCTCTTGCTGCGTGGCCTCCTTGAATGCATGTTTTACGGGTGGAAGCATCCCCAGGGATGTTCCTCCTCCTTTATCACTGCACACCAGCCTTCCAGAGCAATGCACTGTTCGACAAATTACTGAGCCRCTGCAGTCTCGGCTCACAGCAGAGGGGAGGAGGGAAATGTGTTTTGAGGTCCTGGGGCAGGTACGGTTGCACGCTGCCGTATGCTGATTCGTACTTGGTTTAGCAGAGGAGCAGAGTCTGGCAGYAAATATATTTCCAATTTTCATAATTCCTCTAAGATTTTAAAGTGCAGTCAGCCTTGAGATTGCAGAGGTTTTTTTTCCTCCCCTGCCATCAAAACATACCATTTAGTGATGAAATTAACCTTTTACTTGGGCTTTTTCTGCTGAATAAATTAGGTCAAACTTCCAGTATATTAAAGGAAAACTGCTGAAATGATGGAGTTGCTTCTCTCAGGCAGACTGAGAACAGAATCTAGCCCACCAGTTTTTGAAGGGAAGCAAAACTGTAATGTCCAAATAAGACCAACGCAAACCCTAAGGCATCTGAGATCCCCAGAAAACCTGGGATGATCCCACATCATGGTACAACTGGGCATTTATCCCATTGATTTAAGAAGGCTCCTTATGGGAAAGGCTGAAAGACTGATGTTAAAGAAAGACACTGCTTTATCAGCAGCCTAACCAGATGAGCTGCTGCAGCTCATAGGAGAATTTAAAAGCTCCGATATTTAAGTTGTGGAAGTACATCCCTTGGAAGGATGGCACATCCCGCTTTGTCCCAAAGATTTCCAAAGAGATGTTAAGATTGTATCATCCCTCGCTTTCCTGTCTTAACGATTCTCCAGATGGTTCAGGAGTAGCACTTCTTAGCAAGAGATAAGTTGCTGGCTGCCCAGTCGGAGGCAAAAAGGATGAGAGACATCAAGCTTGGCTGCTTGGCTATGACACAGACTGCAGATGAGCTTCCAAGGACTCTCTGCCTGGGAATCCTTGAAAAGGAGCCAGGAGCAGCAGGACCCTGTTGTCTGCACCCTGAATTCGAGTTCGGGGTTGAAACCTGAAGTTTCAAGCATCCATCATCCCTTCTTTTTCTTGTCAGAGAAATCATGGATGTCAAATGAGGAGAGTCTCATTTCCAGCCCCTCAGCCTGTCTTCACGTTGACCAAAAAACAGGATGACGAAGAGAGTGTTTCTCTAATGTTTTGTGAGTGTGGGCACATTTGTCTCCTGTATTTGTGCATCGTTGTGTCATGCGCCTAGATGTATCCTGCATTAAGCGACCTGCTGTCAGTTTTTCACTTGAGAAGACCTTTTAACCCAGGCTGGTGGCTAAGGTCGTGCTTGAGTAGCATAGAGAGCTTGCAAAGATGAACTCTAATAGCTGTGTCCTAATTCTACTTAAAGTTTGAGCGCAGTGTGTGTTCACCGATCAGTACCAGAGCAACGTTGTGTAAGTAACGATCTGCTTTAATTAGAGTTGTACTAACACTGATACATACTTAACAACCGTGTGAGCACAGTCATTGTTTGCAGGAGAAGGAAGATGTGACTTCTAAACCTTCTTGTTTCGATGTTATATCTAAAAAACCCAAATAATGAATCCAACGTTCTCATCTATGATTATTCAAGGCCATAGACCAAAAATTTGACATTGATTTTTTAACCCTTAAGACCTGATTTTTTAAACCTTAAAATTTGACATTGATTTTTTAAACCATTGATTTTTCATTAAACCTGATTTCTGCTGTTCATGATTTGGGAGCCTATCTTAATGCTGCATGCTCTTCTGGGAGAATGTAGGGCTGACTGGGTGGTGTTCATGTGCTGGTTAGGGGTCAACTTGAGGTGGAAATCAGAGGACTGTTTCCAGACCTTGCAGAGGCCCCCGAGGTGTGAGGACACCAGCATCTCCCAGCAGGTATGGGAGATGGCAGATGACCAGATGAGCTGGAAGATGGACGTGGACCATGTAATGGACCTTGTAGTGGCAGGTTCTGCAACTTGGCTGCCTGTGTGGCCATGCGTTGTCACCACGTGGTTTTGCCAGCCAGCAGTCACTGTGCCGTCTGCACGGACCACGTAGGGAGGAGAACGGCTGAAGAATTTTTCTGCCAGGAAGTGTGGTTGCATTGAAATCAAACTGTTCTGCAGGAGCTCGTCCAATTTGATGACATCCTCAGTGGGGCTGTTAGAAAGAATGGCGCAGATTATCCTCTTTCCTATCAATAACGTGAGAGCTGGAGACAGGATTTTTAATTTTATTTTTATGGGGTGTTATCAGGATGTGAAATGTTGCCCAAGGAACATTTTCATTAAGACTGATGTACTTAAGACACCCTGTAGACTTTTAGCAGCACCTGCTCAGGGGCCTGCCACAGAGTTGATGTCCAACAAACCTGCTTGTTCTCAGCGCTGGAGGAGCAGGAGAGCTTCAGGTCTCAGTCAGCAAGTCCCAGCTCTGGTGAGGAGGGGCAGAGGAGGAACTTTCCTTTTTAATTTTTTCTAGACAGCTTTAGTTATTTCTTGATTTTTATTTTTAATTTTTATTTTTTAACTTGAAAGAAAGGAAACCACTAAATCCAGCAAGTAAACAKAAGCCAGTGGAGGGACCTGAGAGGTGCATCTAATACACGATTACATCCAAGGAAAAGGTCAGTATTGCTTTTACAAAAGGCAGCCCAGCCTCACAATCATATGGGAGTGCTTGGAAGAAGCAGCAAGCATGTGGATGAGAAGCACCTAGTYGGTGTAGTCTGCTTGGATTCCAGAAAGGTTTGCAATAAGGTCCCTCATGGCGGGGGCTTTTAAGGAAACTTAATAGTCCTGGGTTAAGAAGGAAGCTCCTTGTGTGAATAAAAACTTGTCTAAAAGGTGAAATGCAGAGGGGAAGTGGACGGTGAGTTACAGTGTGGAAGAGAGGTCAGCAATGCTCTTTACAGGGATAGGGGCTGGGATATGTGGGGTTCAATAAATCTCTAATTGGAAAAATTGTGAATCGTGAAGTGGTGATATTTGCAGGTGAAACAAAGTTTAATCAGGGCATGAAGGATAAGGCCTGACTTAGAGAGTTGCAGAAGAGCTTTTATGAGGCTCAGTGAGCATTAAAATGGAAGACAAAATCCAACTGTGGAGTGGTGGAGTTTGGGGAAGATGGAGAGAACCTAATTTCCTCATTTCATCCTATTTTCCTATCTAAAGCAGCGGGCTCTGAGCTGACTGTTACAGCTCAGGAACGAGATCTTTGGATGGCGATAGGCAGTCCTGTGGAAAGGTCAGCTCAGTGCTAAGTGCCAATCAAAAGCAGCAAACCACGTTAGGGATCGTTATGAAAGGGAAGCAGGACAAAACAGAGAACATCATTATGCCCTTATATAAATCCACAGTGCATTTACCTCTTGGAAATTGTTTGCAGTTTTGGTCCATCTCAGAGGCTCAGAAGAGCAGGAGGGATGGCCAGGAGTCTTCAATTGCTTCTGTACAAGGAATGAGCAAGTCAGCGAAGGCTCCACAGCCTGACCAAGAGATGACGAGGGGGCTGGGGGATGTGACAGAGATTAAAGAGCCCACCAGTGGCATTGAGAGAGTGAATGGGGATTGCTTGCGTGATGTCTCTTCCAATACAAGGACCAGAGGGCATCAAATGAAACTAGCTGGTGACAGGCTCAAAACAAGCAAAAAGAGGTGTTTCTTTGCAACGGTGCACAGCTGAGCTGTGGAAGTTGTTGCTGTAGGAGGTCATGGATGCTAAAAGTATGCATGGGCCAAAGGGGAAGCAGGACAACTTCATGATTTAGAAGTCCTTGAAACCATCTTTAGAGGTAATTCTGGATCATAAGCTGCTGGAAGGGAAAAACAGACATCGGCGAAATTTTGCTACATGCTGCCTTGTTCTTATAATCCTTCTAAGGCAAAGTTTGGCCACTGTGAGATAAGGCATGTTGGACTACATGGACATTTATCCTGACCCATTCTCACACTGCACTCAGTAGTGATGCCCTGGAGATGTGGGATTGACCTGAGAGTGCTATGGAAGCAGAGCCCAGTCACAGGAGAAGTGGCAGTATTCAAATATAACAATTTGATGTCTGGAAATATTTCTATAATACTCTTTTCCCCACAAGTTTTGTCTCTGTGTTCCCATTAGCCACACCAGTGAAGTTTGAACTGCTGGAATTTTTGCAGTGCATCAGTCCCACCTTCCCAGGTACCTGTGACACCACTTGGTTGAAGTCTGGGAACTGAGCTGTGGGCACAAGCATGTGAATTTCCTCAACTGAAAAGTCCCCCATTACGGAGTTGGGAGCATCCTCTCCCAGTTGGGTGCAGAAGGGGACATGAGTCTGAGGTCACTGCTGCACCTGGGACGCCTCAATTACTTGCTTACTTGCATTAAGCTCCCTGTGTGGTTGCTGGCAGCTCTGCACGGCCATTCAGACTGTAGGATGGAGCTGCCCACCGTGGTGGTAAAAAGTTCTTAACTTCAAAGCCTAAAAAAGTACCAGGACAACCCCAGGGCAGAGCATGTATTGAATAGTGGGGTTACAAAAGCAGCCTCACCTGGTCTGTGGGTGGCAAAGATGATAATGAGAATCTAGAATCATAGAATCATAGAATGGTTTGGGTTGGAAGGGACCTTAAGGATCATCTAGTTCCAACCCCCATATTTTGTGGACCTGGCATGCTGTTCAGTGGGATTTAGCAGAGCTGCTTTAATTTTGGATTTTCATTGCTTGCTTGTCCTCTCTCTGCTCTCAGTGCTTTTTTTCGTGTATCATGCTTCACCTGATGATGCATTTTTGTTCACAGGAGGGCTTTTAATTGCCGTGAAGGACTTCAGCCAATGCTGCATATTTATCCTCACCCTCAGGATTTCAGACACTTCTAACGGACTGATAACCATGGGACAGTGATGGCACAGACACAGCAGGGTGTGTGGATTTTTCTTGAAGTAAATGAAGCATAAACATTACTTCTGTACTTCCTTTCATAGACCTCCAAGTCATGTGCATTAAAGTCCTTGTTCATTTTTTTTCCCCTTTTCTCTCTTTCAGATTTTAACAGTGGGAAGGTGCTGATGGACAAAAATGAATCTTGGCTCTCTAATTTCTCCTCTGCTGCCTCCTCCTTTGTGAAAGGAGGTGGCAACTGTCCAAGGATCGGCCTCCAGGAGGTGGTCATTGGGCTGATACTAACCCTCATTGACTTGATCACGCTCCTGGGAAATACGGTAGTCTTCATCTGCCCGGTGGTGGAAAAGAGGCTGCGCACCGTCACCTATATGTTTATCATGTCCTTAGCCATGGCAGATTTCCTTGTAGCTTGTCTGGTCATGCCCTTTAGGTAAGAGGTGCTCGTAAGGTAAGATCAGACGGCGGTGTGTGCCTGCAACGTCATTTCTCCTAGCTCAGCGGCCGCTGTTTGAGCACGGCTGGCTAGAAGTTCACATGCTGTGCTTAGGGCTGGGCTCGCCAAAGACCTTAACTGGGGGTCAGTGATTGTGTGTGCTTCTGTGCCTCAGTTTCCCTACCCTTTATAATGGGTCCCTTGATAATGAATGGAGGAGACTTCCCAAGGGCATTTTTCCTGTTGGCTCTAGAGACACCCTGGCTGCTGGTCTGAACTAGATATCCAGCTTCTCAGGTGGCTCCAGTGCGATGAGTCCCCTCTTCCAGGGCTAGCTCTGTGTTGCACGCGGGGCCAACATGGTTGCTAGATGATTTTTCATGCTCTGAGCGTTTGGGGAATGTGAGATGAGGACTGTCGCTGGTGTGTCAGCATTAAGCGCAATGACCGCGTTGATCCTGCTTGCGTTTCAAAGGTAGAGCAAATCATGGAGTATATTTTTCCCTCATTTTTCTGAGTCAAGAATGACTATTGAAGTCAGTGGAGTTAAATTCCATGCTTTCAATTTTATACTTCTTTAACCCTATATTTTATTTTCTGGTAGTGGGAGGGAGAAGTAAAAAAGATCCTTACTAGTGTAAGAAAATGGATGATTTCATATTACTGAACTTGATAGGCTATTGCAGAGATGTTATTCTTCATATTCTTGGTGAAACACAGAATTTTGATTGTTCCTTCTGGTTCTTCAGACAACGTACCGGTGGAGTTCGTGGGGAAGGCTGGCCACCTTGCAAAATAAATCTTTTGCCTGCATAAGCAGACTAGAAGAATTGCAGTCTGCAGTGGGGTAACAAACGGGATTCGCTGCACTTGGGGGAATTGYTTTGCCCCTATTGCCTGACTGCATTGCACATCGATAACTGGCAGTGTTGACACGGGGACAAAGGCCATCTCCCCTCTCTCTGTGTAAATGGAAGGATTTTATTTTAGTATAAGTAGGGTAATTTAGGCTCCCCCTCTATTTAATGCAGGAAGAGGCACTTCAGAGGGCAGTTCTCCCTGCTTGAGGTTTATATTTACAGGAGCTTCACTACCTGGCTAAAACATAGTAAACCAAATCCAGAAACCAGGTTCCTTGTCGGCTCTGGCTGTCTTGTGCTGCAAAATGGCCGTAGGTTTCTGTAAAGCAGGGGGCTTTGTAGTGTTCTTGGAGCAATACGAAGAAGCTGAACTCTTTTCACGTTCTGTGCTTCAGTTCTTACAGGGCTGCCTACGCTTTTGAATTTGGCACCCCAAGATATTTTCCCAACAAGCAATTACAAACTGAGTTGTAAGTTTATAGTGTCAGCTGAAAAAAAAAGCAGTTAATGATGCCCTTTAAAAAATATTATTGCCAGTTTCAGTTCTAAGCTCGGTGAATTTTTAAGTTCAGGTTCTGAAGTCATCCATCTGTATTCACTGGTCTCTCCCCTCCACCTGGTGCTACAAATATCTGCCCTAGGGGCTTGGATTGCAGCTTAGCTGTACGATGATCTAACCTCTGCCACCCTGTTAAAGTCGGTGGGAATGAGGGTAGTGACTTAACCAGGAGATCTGTATTGCTGATAGTGGGGGTTTTGCTCTACGCTGGAGAAAGATGGGATTGTGGAAGTGGCTCTTTGCCAGACAGGGGTGGGAAGGGTCTGCAGGTTGGCTGATCTTGTTCCCTGAGGATCGCCAGCAGCTCATACTGTGCATTTCTTTGGGCTTTTGCTATTCCTTTTTAATCAGTATCATTTCTAGGCTGCAGAGACTTCATGCATCAGAGAAGACGGAACAGGTACCCGCCACCCTGGGCTGTGAGAACATCTGCTAGGTCAGGAGCATCCCATCAGATGCTGATGGGAGCTAGGTACCTGCTCAGCTGGGATCAGTGTGCAGGGATGTTCATGACAGCAGCATGGTCCACTTCTGGATGGCTGCAGTGCTCACACCACAGGCTTTGAGGGCTTCTCAGGGGTGGCACCAAGACACCCAAGTCCGTTACTGGACCTGTGCTTCAACTTCTATATGTCTTATTTTCCCATCTAAAAAAGAGGCATGAAACCTTTCCATGTGTGCGCAGTGGGACCCTCCATGCTGCCCATGTGGAGGCCACCATGGTGTAGGGACAGGTTCTGCTGTAGATTAACGTTTACTTGAATTTTTGCGTAGCGTCCTGCATAACAAAAAGCTGCCGAGGGCTCCGGCTCTTCAGCCAGCATTGTACCCCCTTCCATTAGTTGTACTCTAAAAGAACCTTCATAAAGTCGTTTTAATGAGTTGTTGCTAATTAGATGCAGAGCAGGGGTTGGTTTCTAACTCCTCTGACATCAGGTTGACTCTTCCTGCCCTTGCTGAGCGGCAGAGCCCACCTGAGCACGCYGCAGCACAGCAGCCCTACTTTCACTGTATTTGACCAGCAAGCTGTGAAGTTACAGGATAATTAAAGCTTTGGAGGACTAGGTAGTTACTCAGCCTTTCACATCAAATTCACATACAATGGTTATTTCAGCAGCACCCCAGGAGTTGCAGAAAGCTGGTGAAAGAAAGGGGAAGCGAATGGCATCTAAATGAATGCTATAGAAACATGCATCAGCCTTCCTACAGCTGCCATATGTTCCTTCCTTCACTGCTCACTTCTTACAGGCCCCTCTTGACTTCGTTAGAAATAATTTTGGCGTAATGCCTGCTTTTTGCTGGTGTGTTTACCTCGCTGAGGCATTTGTGAGCTACATAACGTATAAGCTGCATAGGCTTCCTCCTAGGATTTAAWTTTTTTTTTTTTAACCAAGAGCTGAAATCCTCTAGTTTTGAAGCATGAGACCAGATGAAAAGTGAGTTTCTTGGAGGAGGGAGCATCTTCCATGCCCCAGGAATTGGGGAGAAATCATAAAAGTCCATGCTGGATAGGGCACTGGAAAAAGCTGTGATGAACAAAGCTGTGCAGATGTAAATTTGGGGAGCTTTGGGGGGCAAAGCACCTCTCGCAAGGCACCCGCTCATCACAGAGTGCAGGCAAGAAGCATAGGTTTGGTCTTSTTCAGCCACACCCCACCCGTGGGTTATTGCCTTGGGTTGCGCTTTGAGGATGAATCCCTGCTAACTGAGCTGCACACCCATCTTTAGCACCTCCCTGTTAAAATATGCTGTTACCTCAGTGGAGTCTTGAAGAAATGCATGAAATCAGTCCTTCTAGCTTTGATTTCTACTCGTTTTCTCCGGCAGTATCATTTACGAGGTGACGGGGATGTGGTTGTTCGGGAAGCTGTTCTGCAAAGTCTGGATCTCCTTTGATGTCATGTTCTGCACTGCGTCCATCGTCACGTTGTGCTTCATTAGCCTGGACAGATACTGCTCCGTGGTGACCCCGTACCACTATTCAAGAAGGATGTCCCGGGGCAGGCGAGTGGAGTTGCTCCTCACTTTGGGTCCCTCCAAAGTTTTACTTGGCTGTGGCCTATATTGTCTAGGGACCAAATGAGCTATTGACAATTGCTACCCAAAAGCAGAGCCATGTGGCAAAAGGATCTTCGCACCGTTTAAAACTTTGTAGAAAATTTTTAATGTGGTGCAGGAGAAAAGGAGAATGCAGCTGAGCTGGTTTGATGGTGCTCCTGGGAAAGCACTTTTTGAGTTAAGGACGGATTGCAAAATGGGGTAGAAACCAGTGGTGTGGGCTGATTTGTACCGACAACTTCTGCCCTTTGCAGGCATTTCATGGGAATTTCCCCAAGGACTAGGGGAAATGACACCCAGAAGAATGCATGTAGCAGTAGTCTTCCCCCTCTTAAACCCACAATGTTTTCTGAAGTGATATTCACGGGGGAAATGCAGAGAAAACAGAATGAGTTTCTAAGCTCCTGTCAAGGTTTCACGTGAAACATTGAAATGAGGACTGCAGGGTGGGGAAAGTTGTCTGAGGGTGGGCAGAGGGGACGCTGCAGCTGCGGGGTGCTTTACAAGGTGGGTTCAGGCTCTTTTGGGGATGTTTTTCCCACTGCAACTTTTGCTGTGTACGATTTGTGGAGCGCGGGCAGTCGCCAAAACGAGGAGGGGGCTGCGCAGCACACCGTGTCGCAGAGCAAGCRCTGCAGCGGTACTGAGGATCTAGTGTCCATCAGCTCCACCCCTATTGCTCCTCGGAGGATAAGATAATAGCCAGATATTAAATCTGAAACCAAATAGAAAAATCTACATGCTGTTGTTTTAAATATTAACAAAAATCCGCTGTAAAACCTTTCCTCCTCTTTTTTCAGCCAGGTCTGAGCACCCCTTACACTGACCCCAATTCTGTAAACCACAGACCCAATTACCCAGTCTTTAGAGATATTCACGTATGGACTTGTTGTACCCTGGCTTTTTCCCTTCTCCAAGCCCTGTGGGACTGCTGAGCAGTGATATCCCACACGGGTTACCATGGGGATTAAATCGTACTGGATGTTCTCAACTCAGAATAACTCAGACCCTCTCTCCCTTCCCCATCTCTTTCCTTTCGCAGATGCATCGTGATGACCTGCATGGTCTGGGTATATTCCTCCCTCATTTCCTTCCTTCCCATCATGCAAGGCTGGAACGAGATCCCCGGGGTGGACTTTGATGCAGGCAGAGAATGCATCTTCGTCACCAACTGGATTTTTGCCATCGTGGCTTCTGCTCTGGCTTTTTTCGTTCCCTTCATGGTCATGTGCAGCATGTATTTCTTCATCTACCGAGCTTCACGGCTCAAGGCCACTCGTATCATGTCTCAGACCCTGGAGATTCACTACCACCCCAACAGCAAGCGGCAGAACCATCTGCAGCTGGAGAACAAGGCCACGCGGACCATTAGCATTATCATTTCAGTCTTTGTGCTGTGCTGGCTGCCGTACTTTGTCCTGAATGTCTGGCTCGCTGCCAGAGGCACCGACTCCACCAGCACGGTCTTGGTTGACACCTTCAAGTTCATCACTTGGTTAGGGTATTGCAACTCCACCATCAACCCAATGCTCTACGCTTTCCTGAACCGGGACTTCCAACGGGCCCTGAAGAAGCTGCTCATTTGCAGGCACAGGTCTCAGGTGGACATTGGAGAAGACATGGTTTCCATAGCCACGTTTTCCAAGACTGCTCCAGACTTAGAATATAGCATTACGGTGCCAGTGCCCAATGGTGCCCTGAAGGGCAAACCCAAGTAATAGGGATTCAGAATCAGTTGCTGGAGGTGGTGGTACAGAAAGTGCCGGAGCACATCCTAATGGAAAAATAACGGGTAGGAAAATAGGGGAAGGAGGGGCTGGACTATTACAGCCGGGGGCATACCACAAAGATGCATTTCTTCATCTTCCACAGTTTTACGGATGAGRAACTTTGGTATTTTAGGGGCAATTTGTTATAACTAATGGAGCTAATTCCTTCCTGGGTAATTATTTTTTTTAATGAGCATTTCCTAAGACAAATTCAATCTTCATGCTGGGGGAAAAAGAAAAACCCAAACAGTATGATAATGTGAACTTGTCTTCGTGTACATCCTGGTGATCTACAATGTAAGGTGGGACAGTATTTCTTTCTTACCGAGCCACTGTAGCTCTCATCTTGCAGCTTACGTTACAAATTTGACCAGTTCTAATAACTCCACGTGTGTCAGTCTGTGTGTGGGAGTGAGGAGGGATGTGGTCAAAGAGCAGAGGTCACTTCTTTACAGGGGCACCACTCTGCAGTCTGGGCTGTTGCTCAAGGTTCAACTCACTTGCTTCCGAAATATCGAGAGGTTCAGAGCTTTCAGTGGCTTTCTGTGAATTATCTGTGAGTTTCCTTATTAATTCTGGAAGGSAATATCCTATGTGGCAGACCCCAGGAGATAAGCAAGACTTGCCGTAACACCGAGAGCACCGAGTGCCCAGGGGGTTCGAAGGGGGCTACAGGTGACCCAGACCAGCCAAAGAGGGAACGTGAAGAGGAATTATTACTTACTTGTGTGTTTTCCACTGATGTCTATGCCTTGATGCTATGAGTGTAGCTATAGAGTATTGCTGGACCACACAGCCATAAAAAAACAAAAGATGATAAATGGGAA
This sequence comes from Phoebastria nigripes, assembly GCA_035582835.1. Taxonomy (NCBI): domain Eukaryota; kingdom Metazoa; phylum Chordata; class Aves; order Procellariiformes; family Diomedeidae; genus Phoebastria; species Phoebastria nigripes. The sequence continues at coordinate 2,335,271 of JAYKAV010002955.1, forward strand.
TGATTATTTTTAACACTCCCAAGTGCTCGTCTGGACTTCAACAGCATCAAACAGCACCAGCTCCCCACAGGAGAGCCGTGGAGTACCTCACTGAAGGATTACTCTGAAAAGGCAGGACTGCTCCCAAAYGTCTCTGCAGCATCGTAACAGTGAGTAAAAGCAGGAGCTGAGCCCCCAGGACCACAGCTTTTCTGTAGCAGGGTCACGGGAGGGCTGGTGACTGCTCAGACAACAGCCATCGCTTCCCCRGCACGGTTCTGGTGGGCTCTCACACTGGTTTACATGGAGAGTCGCTGCACTCAGAGCCTGCTCTTAGACCCATCTTCTGTGGACATGAAACACTTCAAGGACGGTCTCTGAAATAGCTTTTTCTGAGTGCTCAATCGCCTGCTTGGGACGGGAGAGGCTTCTGCAGCCTGGGAAGCAGAGCAAACACAGCAGAAAGATACCCAGGCTGACATTTAATGCTAAAACTACTGGACTGAGGCACTCAGAGGGGTGAAGAATGTCACTTTGTTAATAAATAAAAAAAAAGGGGGGGGGTTAATAAAAGTCTTGAGTCCTTCTGCTCTTCCAGCTCAAAGGTAGCAGAGGACTGTCCTCAGAGGTGTGCAAAAAGCACGTAGCTACTGCCTGGGGCAGCTCAGCTACTGAAGACACTGGTACAAGGGCCAGAARTTCTCTCTCAAGGGCCTGGTAAGAAGAAACAGCCCTGACCTGGGGTTGCAACACTGGTACTCCTGTCAAATGACTCTTCATGGAGTGGGTTAGGTCTCCCAGCTCCTACGATTCCAGTAACAACACGGAAGCGGTAAGGAGMATAACTAAACATTCCTGCCCTTATTCTGGGGGAAGCACCTAGGTCCAGTGGGCACAAAGGTGGATGGGGCAGGATTCTCGCTCCYGACACCCAGTTCATTTTGATAAACAGGACAAGGAATTGTGTTTCAGCCCCAAGAGCTATGGTGGGGAGGGAGCTGAGGGATAGGCAACATCCTCTGCAAGAACAGGCCAGGACCGCAGCGCCGCGCAGCGCGGTAGAGCCCGAGACCAGAGCTCCCTTTTGCAGGGCTGTAAGCTGGCAGCTGTGCTAGCCTCTGTGTTCAGGTGTCCCCTTGCAAAAAAAGGTGGCAGGAAGGTACAGAGCGATTTCCGTGGCCACAGGAAGACCTGAGACAGTCTGATAGTTGGTTTCCAGATGTTCGTAAACTGAAAGAAGGCAAATAAACTTGTCTATGAGCCATCAGATGTTCTGCCACCAGGGCCAACATGTAAAGACTGAGATCTCACAGACAAGGTGGAAAGCTGCTGCTGTCGTTTGTACAGAAGTGAGAAAAGCCTGCCTTCATTGCTTTCCCTTCCAGGATGAAGCGTAGAGCAAATGCACATTAGACCAAAGGCGTTCACTCATTCAGTCATGGTTGACCATTGGGTCCGAGCTGACTGAAGAACATCATCTGGCAGAAGGAGAGGGATGGAACAGGAAAGTGTAGTATAATTAAAACCTGACTTAAAGAAGGAAAACAACATGGGAGGTGCAGCTCTCTGGGTAGCCTGGTTCTGAAGAGCTGGTGAAATAGTCCTGGAGCTGACGGGGTGTTGAAGCCCAGGTGGATGTTTCATAGCGCAGAGAAGTGTCCTCTTCTCCCACTGGTGGGGCAGAGCAAGTGGAGCTGCGAGAGGCAGGGAAATGAGGGCTTGCAGGCAAGACCTGAGTTCAGAGGAAAACCTCTCCGGTTAGGGAAGGCTTTCTTAGTCAAACCCTGGAGCAAAAAGGAGCAAAGACAAGGACAACACACTCCAGCATCCAGTGCTAAGAGAAGCAAAGACTCACTGACACAGGCAGTTATGAGTGGAGCGTGGCCAGGTGCTTTTGTGGCTGGGCATGCGCCACACAGGGTAGGATTTGTACATGTCTTTGAGGACAAGTGTAACATCCCAGAGCACACAGACACACCTGGTGTGAACAGGGATTTCACTTCTGGTACTGAAATGCTGCAGGGCCCCTGGAATAGGCAGCTACTTACATMCAGCACAGACATACAGCAAGTTAAAAATACCTTATTCTTCATTTCCTGTGCTCCATCAGCAATCACTGAACTGGCAGGGAAGCTAGAGAGGCTTCAGACGTGGCCATTTAACTGTGCAGTTATAGCTGATGCTAACAGGGAAATCCAAGGGAAGAGGACACACTCAACTGTCTTCTGTTTTAACCCAGCTAAACTCAATCAAGTTCTGTTTTTGACCAAATATTCAAGCCAGTATCTAGGAGAGTTATCCAAGAGCACAAGACGACGATCTTTGTAATCCACTTTTGCCTTATCCTAAGGCTGCAGAGTGTCAGTTGGTTTAATTGTTAGTCAAGAGTGTCACACCCCAGTACAGTGATCCCCAGAAGGATTTGAATCCAGCATCTTTTTAAGAAACTGATTTCAGAGCCTACAATTTCAAAAATTTAAGCCTGTAAAACAGGAAAATGCATTTATGCAAACCCAGTTCTAATAGTGTAAGAATTATCCCTTCTTCTTCCCTCTCTGTTAACAGTTGAGAGATTGCCTCCATAATCCACTCAGTTTAGGAGAGCTTAGTTCCCTTCTTTCTTCAGATAGTATCTCACTTCCAAGCAGCATATTCATGTTTGCATCATCACGTGCACCGTGGCAAGTATGAGACAGGAAAGCAAAGCAACTTACAGAAATGCAGTACCTGTCCTCCTGTTCCAACTGCACACGGCTGCCATCTGCAGCATGCGCCGACGCAGGTTTGGAACAGAAACAACTACTATTTTTTTTTTTTTATAAATAAAAAAAGTTTATTAAATCATTTAGACTTGAAAGAAGTCACAATAATTAACGCACTCAACAATTACAGCAAGTGCATTCTGTACACCACCAACCCAAATGGATTGATYCTGTATTTTATAAATAAAAAATAACGTATTTACAATGAGAAATAAAAGCATGGCATTAGGCAGTTAAATTAGCAGATTACACAAATGCCTACCAGTTGATTTTTTTAAAAAGTACAAATCTACAAGATTACATACGACACGTATAACTTCATTAGGTTTAAATTTTCAGAATCACAACATTTTCGTACATAATTTTTACTATGGCTCTTTCAACCACTGCCTATAAAACCCCCTTTTTTAATGGCAAAAAGCTCCTTTTCCTTCTCTACAGGTTTATCTGTATAAAATGCATTCCCTAAGATCTACTATAGTGCAGAAGTATGAAATGATTTCCTCTAATGACTGGCTATGGAGAGTGACAGTATGTACAACTGTGTTACTTTTTTGCTTTAAAAATAGTGCAGATTCCCAGTTTACCCACCAGGGACAAAAATGGAGTCATAGTTCATTTCAAAATCATCTTCATTTCACCAAAGAGCAAGTGATCCGGATATATACTCACTAGGCTTAGAGACTGTAATTTGCTCTATAAAAATACAGTATTTTAATTCTATTTACATGTTACAGATCTCTCACTTACCCAGCAAGCTGACATTTACAAGCTTCAAAAAACCCAACAAACCCAAAAAAACGATAATGGAGCACAACATTGGTAAGCACAGTAGCTGGACCCATCCACCTAGGAGAGTTAAGGTAAGAAAAATGGAATGTGAAAAGTGTGGTTACTGGCTTTCGTTGGCTGTCAAAGTAAACAAAAATCTGTCCAATACGTCTTATACATTAAACATGGCAAAAAAAGTTTAAGTAAACTATTTCCAAGATAGACATTCTGCATCATAGGATCCTTCTGCTGAACAATCCCTGTAAAACCTGCCGAGTGGAAGAAGGGATCCTGAGGATAATTATTTGCTTGGTTGTCTTGAATGCTTATTTCCTGATAAACTCATTGTCCGTGACCTCTGCCTAAGCACTGGTTTTGGCGGGAGCTCCAAGTCTTCAAACACAGGATTTTCTATGATTGCTGCAGCCTCTGGTCTTTCAGTGGGACTTGGAGAGAGCATGTCCTTCACCATGGTGTACTAAAAGAAAACATGACATGTGCTACATGAACCGAGTCATAAATTCTTTCTTATTTAATGTTCTGACTTCAATTGTGGCTGTATGAACAAGTGGAAAATGTCCCCAGTTGCTTTCTGATTAATTTGGGTATTAGTGCTTTGGCACAGTAGTTAGAAGTGCATTAAACATTTGAAAATGTATCACTGTGCATCCGTTAAACTGTCTTTACTGTCAAGGGCTACAATCAATTTGGCAAATCAAATCTGACCCAAGATTCAATAGAGTTATAAAACCTTTACATTATTTGCAATCAGAAGAATTTAAAAACATATGAAATATAATTTATGAGTAATTTTTAGCTTCATGTTTGAGCCACCATGTTTTAAGCCACGCAGTAATTTTTTTTCCACAGTGAATTAGAGGTTTTCCTTTAAATATACAGGTAGTTTGAATATTTGTCTCGAATTTAATCAGAATTACAGTGTCCTGCTCCAGCTGAGCACAGCACATCACATTCCCCCGGGCAGCCTGCAGCTGTAAAGCAACAAAGCCCAGTCTCATTTAGCTGCTGGTCTGAAGCTACCATGAAAACCTGAAAGCATCTCAGCTTTTTATTGGAAAGGTTTTGTACATCACCTCCTCTTTATCTACAACCGTATCACTTTAAAGATCTGCCTAATAAGAACACAGCACAATTTGCTCATACGGTTTCCTACTTGAGAGATCCAGTTCCTGGAGCGAGATCCCATACAGCCTCGGTGCTACCTACAGTCTCCCCTTTACCTGTCTAGAACTCTGCACTTTCTCCTTGTGAATATGGATTTGTTGCAAGAAATTGTGTCAGGATGCATGTGAAATGAATGACTGCAAGTGACAAAGGGAAGCCAGGTAATATTGTATAGTTACTGGAGGTAAACTGTGTGACAAAAGTATCATCATCCACATTATTGTAATGTTATATCTTTGAAATGTAGAAAAGTATAGGGATAGAGAAATGCATCTTAACACGAAAGCGATTTTTTTTTTCTCCATTTTTACCTGCAAAGCAATTGGAAAGSAAAGAAAAAAAGCTACAATGATTAAAGAAAAAGCTGCAATTAATAGCATCAGATATACTTACCTCTTGTGCATATTTTTGAGTGAACAATGGTGGAAACTTCAAATTTCTAACATCACTTAAGGTCTGCAAAAATATTAGGAAAAACACGTAACTTTTCCAAAATTCTTCAGTAGTATTACTCTATTATTCTTCAAAAAATATGCAAACTGTGCAAACAAATCAGCCTGATGGAAAAAACCTTTTTAAAGTCTTGCTTTAGTGGTTAAAAATCATGTTACAAGAATTCTGATCTCTGCAGTTTTAAATCAGCCAGATACACAAACTTGTACTTTCTCACTTTGGCTCAACAAAGTCAACAAATCTGTGCACCACCCATAATCCCCAAGATCACCTCCACCAGTATTAAGACACATGAAATGACTGGCTCTGTCTTAACAACGTAAGCACTAGTCATTATTTAACGTTTATGGACTAACGAGCAGCTTTATCAGCATTTTCGAAAGCAGTTCGTGTTGCGTATTTCTGTGTCCTTACAAGGTAGCTGGTCTCCTTCAGTGTTTCTTCCATAACAAGCGCATTGGCTCCATCTACTGACAGTAATTTTCCCATGTTCAGGCACACAATTATTTGCAGCCGGCTACCTTATAAATTTAAATTCTGTAATTTCCAGCAACCCATGACCCACTTTAGCATGTTTCTAGCGCAGAAGGGTGATATTAGCACCTAATTTCTTTTAGGAAGGATCTCCTTTTGCAAAAGTTTGAGCACAAAGTATAAGAATTATAAAGTTAAACCAAAATTCAATTCATTATTACACTCCACTGAAAGTATAAACTGACCACTTAATAGTGATGGGCTATAGTCAAACTCCTGTTCAAGAGAACTGAGTTTTATGACAATAAAATGCGTCAAATAATTGTTCTCTTTCTCTACCAATTCAGTCTGCATTTATCTGTTTTCAAACATCTAATTTGGAAATAAATTGCACTGCCACAGACTAACTGCTAACAGCTTGAGACAGAGGCAGGTCTCACGCTCCTCCTCTGGGGATTTTTCCAGTCCTTTGTCACAGATTCCTAGAATTTGCTGGGCTACCTGGTCAGGCAGAGCATGTTTTGCTTCAGCAAGTAGTGCTAATGCTTGGCTGATGCCAATGAAAACTTCAGCGTAACAACTCGGAAACAATTACTGAAGTAGCTAAACTCCAGAACTTGACAATAAAGGGGTGGGGGTTCCTTTTTGATTTTATCAAAAAGAGTGGAATAATACTGAAAATCATGGGAAGTTAGGGCACTCTTTTTACCCTCTTATGAAGTAAAACATGGGAGTTAGATGCAATTTAGGATTCACTCCGATTACTTGCTTTGCTTGTATACTCAGGACAGAAACTGGAAGGGCAAAGCTTGTAGTCACTGCTGCAGGAGATCTTGAGAATCCAGGATAGCTCTTTATCAGGTATGTGTCTCAGTAAAACTGATTTTATTTAGGGAAATTGAAACTGGTTCCTGTGCAAGGGGTTCAAGCTAAGCACTGTCATTCCTCCTCTAGACTATGCACTTTTGTACCATGAAGAGACAGAGCATTTTAGGCAAGAGAATGCAACACCAGCATAGGTGAAGCATTCGGTCAGGCTGCATTCATGGTGTGGTTCAAGCTGCTTCTTACATCTCTGCTAAAAAGAATCCATCTTCACGTGAGAATTTAAACACCCCAAGCACATATAAATGATAAATACAGGTTATAATGACTCCTTCTTTCCTGCATCGGTCACTGATCACCATAAACAAGAGGAAAAACCTTTCTGGCTGTAGCCCCTGTTCTCTATGAACTTGTTCCTGAGCGAGATGGATCTCACATGCATTTTAACAGCAAGGAAGAGTTATTATACACCATCAAACCTCCCAAATTCACAGCTGATGCAATGAAAGTCCTCAATTACTGGGAATATTGTGCTTGAAGCTGAGTGAGACTTACAGCTAAGACTTAATATAGGAAAAGGAACAGCAATTTTTCACCAAGTGCTTTGGGTGAAAAAGCACTGCAGATGCAAACGAAGGAAGAAATGATAAAAATGCCCAGCATGGTTCCAATTCTTGAATGAAAAACAAGCTGATAGGCTTAAAAGTCACAAGCTATATTTGTTACTTGAGTTCCTGGATATCCTAGTTCAATAGTTTTTCTTACTTGGCTTGACAACAGAGGAGCTTTGTAAAGAAATTAAGGCCTCAATTCAACTGCATACATTAGGAATACTGCAATTTATTTTCAATGATTCAGGGGGGTCTGTACAAGGCTGATAAAGAAGTTGTGCTCCTAATTGCAAGGCTTTTTCAAAACCGAGAAGAACCTCTTGCAAGCATTTCACCAAGCGAACAGCTATTTTAAACAAATGATCAAACTGAGGATAATCCAATACCATACATACCCTGACCCTCTCCATCTGTGTGCTGAAAGGGTAAAGCAGCTCAAAGAGAATCAGTCCCAAAGAAAAGATATCCACTTTGTGCGAATAGGTGTTCCCACAGATCTGAAAATTCAAAATTAGGGTTAGGTCAATCAAACTGCTCACCATATGTAATTATGTACAACGTAAACAACCCCCTTTCAAGTCAACATATGGAAGTGATTAGCCCTGTGCAGAGCTGAAAACTACAGGACAGGCACATTGGCAAATTTCACCAAATGAGCATCGGTGAGCAAGGTCCTGATCATCAGCTCCTCTTTGCAGACCGAACTGTAATGTAAAATGTTTCAACTTACTTAAACCTCATGCACAATAGTGTGTCCTTGCTCAATTAACTTGAATATTATACAGTTAACTTTCTACTACACTAAAAGCAAGATAAATGAATGCATCTAAGTATGAATCATTAGCCACTTTTTTGCTATAATAAATATATATATATATWAAAATACTAATTTTGGAATTCAATTTAGCTTAAAATTCTAGTTTGAGGAGAAAGAATTTATGTAACTTGATTGCAACAATTTACTAGAAAGAGTGCCTGATCTTTGAGCTCCCGGGCATTCAGGTGTCTTCCAGGCACTGCCAGATATAGCTTTAGAGCAGAGAGCACAAACCTGTTCTGGGCTCATGTAGAGTTTGGTCCCTACTTGTCCTGTGTGCCTGGCATAAGCTGGCATTGGGGTAAGTACTGACTCCTCTTCCTCATCTTGGTCCATAGCAGTTACCAGTCCAAAATCCCCAACTTTTACTATGTCATCCATTGTGAAAAATATATTGGAAGGCTAAGAAAACAAACAGGTGAAAAGAAAAAAATATGTAAGTAATAGACGAGTCTCTGTGTTTCAGTAGATACCACACTTTGTTCTAATTCACATAAGTCATGGTGTCAAGGCTAAAAATGCTCATTAAGCATCAGGTTAGCAGAACCAGCTAAGAACCTTAGCTATTCAGGAAAAAGGAATTACTCCTGCATTAAATAGTCTCCCTTCCTGAAACTCAGACTGCTCATTTCTTGTCTTCCAGTAGACATTTACTAACACTACATAGGTCTGCTGAGTAACATGCACAAAAGTCAACAGCTATGGGCAACAGCACAGATAAGTTATCCAGCTCTCCATCACATGGCAAATTCACACCAGATGCTGGAGTTCTGACTCCTAGTCTTTTTTATTCTAATCTGAGTGCTAAACTCATTTGCCATATTATTAACCAGCACATAGCACGTCATCGTAGTGTTAAATTATAGATACACTGGAAGCCTGGGAACAAGGTCTGCTTTTCAGTTGGCACTGTGAAGTTTAACTGTGGGAATAGCTGTTTACATAACAGAATTAAAAATTTATTTTTGATAGAAGCTGAAGAACTTTGCAGTTCACAGAAGCAGCAACAGTGATGATCTGGCTTAACCCTCCTTTAGCTTGTTTGCCAGGTACCACTATCCGTAGCTTAACCTACTCATAAAGGAGACCGGAACTGAGATGCCCCCTTGCTAATGGTACATATCTCAGATGGTTTCTCAAAAGACTTGCACTGTGGCTGATAGAATAGCACATGCCAAACGAATTATTATTTCATTGAAACATGACCACTCCACCTCAGTTACAAATAAAGACAGACACACAGTTTTGGGGGAAGAACAGACTGATCCTGCAAGGGGCATGAAGCAGCAGGATTATGTACGGGGAAAGGGCCAAGGCATGGTAAAGAGGCAGGTGGTGCTGGGCAAGCTCCTCTCAGAGCTCCTGGACCTTCAAGGCTGGGACAACATGGTCCATGCTTTGTTGACATAAACCCTGGAACAGGAGGTGGCAGACAGATACAGAGCAATATTTTTCCACAAGATTAAAGGACTACAAAGCTGACCTATTTCAAAGTCCATCCAACTTCCTCAGTTAAAGACAAACCCACTCTGTGCAAGAGAGAAACAAGACAGAAAAAAGGCTTCTTGCTTTTTTTAAGCAACAGACGGCTCTGAGATAAGCACTACAGAAATAGTTACACATAACTTGTTAGTTCCACAGTGCCCACATCCTGCCTCTAAAACTGCCTTCTGAGCCAGGTCTTATCTCCCGCTGTATTTTCCTGTAATGAATGTCATGCCCTTCGGAGTCACTGCTCATTTAGTGCACAAAAGCTACTACCCTTTAAACCCATAGCATCTCCAGGCTCTCTCTGAAGCATTTATACGGCACCCACCCTCTGACTGCACACCCACGTTGTCAAAAATCTTTCTATCAGAATTTTAATGCTCAAGGCACAAACATCTCCACTGGGGATTTGTATCCCATTGCCTTGATCTCCGTTGCCCTCCTCCTCCAACCAACACACAAGAAGTCAACAAGATCTGTCTTGCTTCACGGAGCAAAACGCTTCTTAACAGAAAGTTTTGTTTCTTGTACTTCTCTGGCTGAAAACAGATTGTCTCTGAATGGGCTGGCATATAGTTTCTACAAATTAAGGAGAATGGACTCTCTGCTATCACAAACTGCCAGCAAAAATAAGCCATCAAGACCATATCTGGAAAGAGGAAGTCTAAGGCAGATGCACACAAGTTTGATTTAAATCAKAAGAATACAACCACCCTCTAGTTTAGTTATCTTGCCACCTGCACAAAGAAATTTCACTCCAGATTCTTCATTCAGAATAAGAATTCCCATTTTTTCCACAGACATGAATAAGCTACTCACACATCTGGAAGACTACTGTTTAATTCAATTAATGCTGCAAAATGTATCTAAGACTGTTCTTGCAGTTCTATGAAACTYGTAATTTCTTTTGAGCTGTCAAGCATGACTGACAGCTTATCCTGGGAATAACAGTAAATTCACTTGACAGACTTCTGTTTCTGTACTTCGTTTTCTTCAAAAGAATTTGAACTGTGACCTATTCACTTGCCTAYCTAAATTCCTGCCACTTTGTCCTATCAGTATGTCTGATTAGTAGGAGCCTAATTAATGCATCTCAATGTGCACTGTTAATTTAAATATTTAAAAGATCTTATTGAATCTTTTAATATGCATGCATACAAATTTATTTTCACATAGATCAATGAGTTTTTGTTGGTGCCAATGGGAGCAAGAACTGGCCTCTGCTATGAGCTAGCTCTGCCTCTAGCAAAGACAAAACAGCTTTGCAGGTTATTTGCTTATTAGTGCTGGCACGAACTTAGGGTTGCACGACCAATCTCTTGGACAAATTACAAAATTAGGTGAGATATGTTCCTAKGAGCTTCTGAAAACTATAGAAAAAAATTAAATATACTGGCTGTTGTTTTGACCAAATTAATACATAACAGGCAAATAAACTTCCAGGATCCAAGAATAACATCTATACACGCATGGGAAGTTTTCTGAAGCAGGAAATTGTTTGTTCGGGGAGAGCCTTTCCAAGTTGTTTATACCAAGTAAACAAAATTCCATCTCTTGTTCAAATTGCTGCCAATATTGAACTTTTAAGATGTTCCAATAAAATGCTACACAACTGCTGATTAAGACTCATACAGCTTTAAGTGAAGATCTACATAAGCTTTACTGAACAGTGATCTCAGCAAAGACTGCAGAGAGTTACAACTGACAGTATTGTTAAGAAGGTTATTAATTAACATGTCTAGCAACATATTAGTATAGGGATTTAATTACTATTCTGGTCAGTTTCTCAAGCACTAAAGATTTTTCAGATAACTGGTTCAAGGTAATTGCTGATGGGGAAAGAAAATACTTGGATGGGTTTGTGAGTTTTTCTAACTTTGACATATCCTTTCAGTGTTACTGAATTTGAATCCTCTTTTACTGCCACATCTGAGATGGCATTTTTTTCTTTTGTTTCTACTGATACCAAATGATTACCATCTGAGAAGCTACAACAATGGTTATAACCATTTCAGTATTTACTCCACTGAGGTAGGTATTAATGCCTCCTCAAATAAGCAAAGAGAAACAGGAACTGCCTCTCCGCCGTTTGGCAAAAGCAATCCATTTCTCAGAGCTTATAATAATAAGACTAACTTCAGCTGGGCTCTTTAATTAAATTCAGGTATTTGGTAACACGTACTGACACTTCCAGTGCTAAAAGCTCCAGCAAGATTAGGCACTAATGTAGGATCAGAAGCAAAATGAAAGAAGAGGTACAAAAAGTTACTCCTGACTTCAGTTACATTAAATGCCAGAGGTAAAAACCACCTTTCCCAGTCTTAACTGGCAGGATATTATCAGACATTAAAAAGATTATGAATCCTTCAGAAAGCTGCATTATGATAGTCAGCATTGACTCAGAATTCAACTCCAGGACAATTTACATTTCAATCCTAGAGCAGCAATACTTAATTTTTACCTTCTCTAACCAGGAGTAACACTGCTGCTCTTAGGCAGTATTGCTATAGAAAAAAGAAGGAAAATACCAGAATTAGAATCATAGAATCATTTAGGTTGGAAAAGACCTTTAAGATCATCGAGTCCAACCATAAACCTAACACTGACAATTATCTACTTCACTTGAAACAGTAGAACAGGATCCAAAATAGCTTGCTTTGCCACACGGCTCAGCAATGAACAACCCTGTGTAAAGAACCTGAATTAAAAATACCATAAAACAAATGCAACTGATCTGTGCCAGGTACAAGAAGTCTTGCTGTAAGAAAGACTTTAATTGCAATAATGAATGATTAATGTTTATTTCCTGGAGCACTGCACCTCCAGATTATTGTACAGACATTAACTCAGCTTTTGTAACACCCATGCTGAGGTCACTGATAAGAGTCAACATTTTAGCAGGATTCGTCTCCMATGCCATATTACTCCCACATACAAAAAAAACTTTACTTGTATCCACACACCCATGATCTGTCAGTTTAAAGCAGAACTTGATACTGAGCTAAACAGCCTGGCACTGCTGTATTAGGAGCAGTCAAATTTGGAATCGCTGATGCTCAAGTTTGTAATGCAGTGGAGGGACAGCTACCCTGTGATGCCATTTGAGTCAGTCCATGTGTTTCAGGAATTTCAGAGCACCAGAGACTTTTGTATGATATTTTAGGCACAGATAATACAAGTTATGATAGCTCCAAAGATAATCTCACAGTACTAAACCAGAAAACGTTTGCCTATAGGACACAGCCAGCGAGATAGCCAGTTACAACCAGAATTTGGAAAGTTCAGGCATTCAGTGATGATCATGCCAATAAATAAATAAATAAAACCCCAACAAATTTCCTACAGTAACCTGTGAATACAAACCTTGAGATCCCTGTGCATCAATCCTTTGCTATGCAGAAAGTCAACCGCTTCAGCTATCTGCAGAAATATCTGCAGACACTCTGTCCTTTCTCTCTCCTCTATCATGCATCTTCTGCTCATCCAGTCTTTAAGATTCTCTTTCCGGCAGAGCTGCATCTGGATGTAAAGATATACCTTTGGAGAGGTGGGCTTGACTTTTTCTGTAATATTTTTAGAAAGGTCCAGGCTTAAACTTGTTGGCCTTGGTGGAGAAACAGAGAGGGGACTTCCTGAAGCAGATTTCTTGTTATCAGATTCCTTTGTACTTTTTGCCTTATCCTCAGAAAGACCTTCATCATGTGAAACATCAATTTTGTCTTCCTTACCAGAAGCATTTCCACAACCAGAATCCTCAAACACAATAGAAGAGGAGGTCCCTTCCCTCAGGTGTACAACAGGAACAGCTGAAGAACAAATTTCCAAGGAGTGACCCAGCTTGTTATTGTTGATAGTACTGTCTTCTATATCACAGCCTGTAAGGACACTGTCCTGAAGGTTTAATAGTGGATCTTCTGACTGGTGTAAGTCCCTGTTGTCCGTGGCAGAAAATTCCAGAGGAGAAAACTGGCTTCCGGACGAATCAGACTGACCACAGGGTATTCCCACAGACCTTACCCTCTCCGATGAAGTGGCAATAACTTCAATGTGCTCCTTTGTAGAAAATGGCTCTGTTCTGATCTTAAATGATGGGACATCCATCGGACTGGGAGAACTGAGTGGCCAATCGGTGCTAGAAAAACAAAATCGAGAGATCAATACTACAGAACTTCATTCCACTAGAAATGCATTTTCAGAAGCCCAGGTCTTAACAACTGCTACCTCTGAGAACCGTGTCATACCATAACAGTAAATAACTACCCAAGTGTGGGAATCACTAATAACCAGGATTTAGCATCTGTTTTTCTTAGCGAGAATAATGTTTTCTCATTGAGACAAGAGTGTTGATAAAGGAAAATTTAGCAAGCTCTACTGCTTGGATTCCCAATGTGCAATCAGACTCATCTTCAGCTTGAAAAAATTCAGTCCTTTAGAACATGCATTGCAATGACTATTTAAAGTGCCTTGGAAGAATTACAGCTGTGAAATGTTAATTTGGTGCCTGAAATATAAAGGTCGCTATAGTCTAAAAATTGTTAGGCATGTTAAGATGTTATTATGAGACCACTAAATAGTCTTATATTAGGCCTCATTCATTAAATGCTAACATACATCCACTTTTTCCTTTCTCTTAACATCCTCTAACTCCTTTATCTAAATTTTCCATTTTTAACCTACTTCTACCAAGCTTTATAAATCGCCACTCTGATTATCCCTCACAGATTTATGCTGAAATAAATTCATCGAACCATTGGAGTACCGAATCAGATCCATCTAAACCAAAACAAAGAGAAGGAAAGCAGTGGAAAGGAACAAAGAGGACAGAGATGCCAAAGTTTAAAATCGAATCACAGTAGCAATGCTCCAACCTTCCAGCCACCCAAAGATTCAATTACAGAAGTTAAAATTAATAACTACAAGATGTTTCCTAAGCTGAAAGAAGGACCTTAACACAACAGAGGACCAAAAATCGAGAGACGCTATGCACAAGYGTGATATATTTGTACCTTGTTCAATTGAAAAGTTGACAGGCTAAGTTAATAATCATCTCTTTCCTACACAGTCTCTCCATCTTCCTGGATCATCTACCAGTTCTCCAGTTCTGTTGATGTACAACCTCAAGTTCAATTGTTAAAAAACCCCGTGAGTTACCTTTCATCTTTTAACCACTGTTCATCCATCTTTTCCTGCCATCTCTCRGGTGGAGCTTCCAGCCATGCGTTGAAATACCGAACAATACCTGGATGCTCAAGTTTAGCTAACGCCTTGACTTCCCGCATCACCTTTTCACGAGCCAGCTCCCTAGGATTTGGGGTGAGGAGAAGAAAAACAGAGAAACGGTCACATAAAGCAACAACATAGCATAGAAATTTCTGCAAAGGAATTTAATCAAAGATAGCCCAGTATAAACCAGGCCAGTAGTATTGCTCTTCACACCAAAAGATAGATATGTCTTAAATCCCCCAGAGTAACTCCTTTAGGTTAGAAGTGTGGGGGAGCAGTATATGCTCGTAACAGCTAAGTATTTAGTCATCATTTTCCGAATAATTACGGGCAGCAAAACTGAGAAGAAAAGGTTCATCTTGTTCTCAACTGTTTACAAGGATAGAAAAAAGACCACTAAACAACAATATTCTACAGGGATATAGAAGACACTGACACAAAAGAAGACAGACAGTAATACCTTAGTATTTCTTTTTTAATTGGCATAACACAAGGAGACTGCATAAAGACTATCTCCATTCTATGGGCAGGAAAGCAGGTAGCCTGCTATCTTACTCAAGTAAATAATCTCTCTTCATAAGACCGTAACTGGATCAAATGAAGTCAGATGGTTTTATTTAATGGCTTTGAATATGCTTGGAAAAGAAGAATTCAGGCTACCTTAAATTTCTGAACAAAAACTTTAATCTTAAAATAGTCACGCTTATTTAACACATTAAAAAAATAGTAATTCTAGATTTCATGGCTTTACCCCCTCCCTCTACTGGCCTGCCTGTTGCTGTTCTAACTTGAGATTTCCAGAAGCAGTGTCTCCCATCTCCCACTAAAAGGAAGTGCTGCAAGCTCTGTGTAGGGTAATTCAGCAGCATGGCTTGACCACCTATGACTGAAAGAAAAGGTAGGGGTTGTGGGACCAGAAAATGAAACAAATGGACAAATGGAGTCAGAAAAGCTGGTGAGGGAGAGAGAAAAGAAAGAGAAGGTGGAGCAGGAAAGGTAAGGAGAGGAAGGAGAGAAGCAAATTAACAGCACTACAAATAACTGGTCCTGTTATCAAAGGCTCTATTCATCAAGGAAATCACAGGAGTTCCCATGTAGCCGCAGCATCCTCACAAGGGTCCTGCTACACAAGTATTTTAGCCAAGCAGGTCACCCTTCTGCTGTGATTACATATGCCAAATTCTCGATGCCAAAACTAAGTCAGCCCCCCCATTAAAAAGTATGTCATTCATCCTAATGTAATATCTGGGAAATCAGTTCAGGAACAGATGGTTCAGTGTAGGACGGGATCCCACCAGTCATTCATTACCTCTTCTATATCTCAACAAACTCATTCATTACCTGTTAGGTAAACGGATCCTTTTGATAGCATAGTTGCAGTCGTCCACTTTATTTCTGGCTTCAAAAACTACTCCAAAACCTCCACGACCCAGACACTGAATTGGTTCAAAATCTGCCAGATATCTAGGAGGAAGAGGGTGTGAGGAAGGGACAGAAGAATGGAGGAAGGATAGAGAAGAAAAATGCATTAGTATAAAGTCATTTATGACTAAGAGTGAAATATTTCTGTACAGGCAAAACATGCTGAATGACTTGAAGCACTTCTTGTCTTTTCTCCCTGCTCCCACACTGAGGCAATCAGACGGTTACCTATTTATGAAATGGACAGCTGCTGATTATGCTTTTATTCAGTGTCTATCACAACCCAGCAAGAGCCATTATGCATGCACATGACAAACTGAAGAAGCTTTTCAGAGCATCAGGTTGCATGCTTACTGGATCACAGACTACAGGTATGTAGCCTAAGTTTCTATACCCAAACTAGGTGATCACAGCTACGTATTTTCTAAATCATGATTTGCCTTTAACCCCACCCCAAATAACTGTTTCTGCAACTAGTCCTTCTAAGCATCCCTTCCAAAACATCACTGTTCTGTGAACACTGATTAAGAACTTCAAGAATCAATCTTCCATTTCACGTATCAGCAGGAAAYATGAGAGCAACATTCCTGATCACAGGTATCCTGTAGACTCTCTGGGATTGCTTAGACTAATCATAACTGCAATCTCCCATCGGTAATGGGGTGACAGGGTTCTTTGCGTCAGTTGCCAATTATCCTGCAAAGTCGCAGGACTAGGACTAGGGTAGGTAAGAACAAGTGAACACCTACTCTTTCCTCCAGATAGCATTAGTTGTCACACTGACTAAAAACCCTGTACATGTTGTGTTGAACTGAGCTCACCTTGACACGTATCCAGAGTTCTTGACGTCACTCCAGCTGGTGTCTTTRACGTCTCCACAGGTAGGCTCGTATTTACTATCAGTCTGACACTGTGTTTCAGATTCCTTCCGCAGCTAACAAGGGTTACCAAAACATAACAAAAAACAAACAAACAAACAAATTCAACTCCTTGAGTACTTGAGACCAGTTTGTACCCCTAGATATGGCACTAAATAATTTCAGTGTAAATATCTCCAGAGACGTCAGATATGGTTGAAGCAGTCTAATCTGCTTGCTAAAGCAGTTAAGCAAATCGTACATGGCAGCTGACAGCCTTCACAGATAGATTAAACAATAAGTTTAGGCTTTTGATTTTGTTATCTCATTAGTTATTAACTTATTAATGCTACTCATTGCAGACTCAAAACTGAAAGAAAAGGCTAGAAGAATATCTTCTGTATTTAGGATTCAGAAAAAAATACTTACTCTGCTGTAAGGATGGGGATGGAAAAGTTTGCGTACGATAAAAGTTGTGGCCACAATGCAAAATATAATGGTGCCAACAATTTCCTTCCACCAGTGAAGCAGAAGAACAGGATCTTTTTTGCGAATGTTCTTGTAATTCGTATCATCAAAAAATCTAACAGTGATCTGGGTGCTACGTTTATTTCTCTCTCTCTTGTAGTAGGGTAAGTAATAACCATTATCTGTGTATAAAAGACACAAAGAGGGCATAGATTTACTTGTAGCTAACTACAAAACAATTTACAATTTTGTCTTCTCATTAAAAGGTTTCAGATTTACTTGTAGTTAACTACAAAACAATTTTGTCTTCTCATTAAAAGGTTTCCTCAACAGACACAGGGTATTTTTGTTTGCATGTCCCATGATTTTAAATGGCACATAAGCAAATTCAGTTAATCAAGGTTGTGGACTCCACGGCAACGAGGTCTCCAATCAAAGTTTACCACTTCAGAAGGCCTGACCACTGACAGTTTTAAACCAGAATATCTTCCATATGGAAAACTTCATACTGCCAGTCTTAGTCTCTAGCACTGTTAGCAAATTTAAAAAAAAAAAAAAAAAAAAAAAAAATATCACAAGCTTTTTCCACTCGGACCAACTATCAGTGGCAATGGCAGCACACACAATACCTCTGCAGTAGCAATTTCTGGCACTCCGAAGTGCTTTGTGTGGCACTAATTGTACATACACCACAATTTGGAAATCCTAGTTTGGGCAATAATTTCCTGGTTCATTAAATGTTAAAAAAAACAAACCAAAACATATGCAAGATGAAACAAATGGCCAGTTATTGAATTTCACAGATAATAAATGGGTAAACCTGGCTATTTGAAACTCTTCAAAATTTGGGACTTCCACCTACCATATGGATACTGCAGAACTGAAAGTGCTCCATTACTGTACTCTTCATGAGAATACTTGTCATTGCTGAGACACTTATCGAACTCATCAGACCCCACCAACACTGGAGTCCTGGAAGGAGAATCTAAGCATAGAAGAGACACAATTTTCTGAGCTGAATTGTTATAAAAGTTCTATTCTTGTATTAATTTCATGAGAACTCTAGTTGCATAATCTTAGAAAATGTCTATTGGACCAGACCATGAGAACCAAAATTAATGCAAGGAACATTAAGAAGGGTATTTTAAGGTAACTGTTAGTTTACACCTCTTCACMCCTGCCAAAATACTAGTTCTGGACAAGTCAATTCACTCATATTCACATCAATGCAAAAAACGTCTTCCTCTTTTTGTAGAAAAATTTGATTTAGAAGACCAACATTTTATTATTAAAAAAGACCCTGTAAAATCCATAGTAAAAAAGAGAGCAGACATTAAACATTTAATTAGAAAAAATTAAACAATTAATAAAGCACAAAGATAGTTCCTGAACTGGTTTACAGCTGGAAACATTAGACTAGTTTGATACATACTGAAAATCAGAAAGATGTCCTGCCTTTTCAGAGCTAGGACAGTAAATGAAACTTTGAATTGTTACTTACGGATTAAAGGTTTCCATTTGATTTTGGGAAGAGGAATAATTGCATTATCGTTCCTGGATTCCAGAGCCTTTGGGTTGGTTGGGAATTTCTCAGAAATTCTGACTGATGACTGAAGATACAGCTGGCCCCTGTACATACCTGAGTAATAAACCATAGAGCATATTAGTCTTAAGATTTAGTTCTCTTCATCCCCAGGATAAAATTGCCCAGTCAAAATACGTGGTTAACAACATTTTTGAAAATATTTCTTTATGTTCTGAGAATCTGAGATACTGACTCTCATTATGAGGCTGGATGAATTCCAAGTAATATGCTCCCTTTGTTCTAGAAAAGCAAGAGATCAGGACATCTCATTTTCACTGCTGCAGAGCTGAGGCTGCAGAAAAATGCCAGCAATTTTGAAGAGCTATAAAGCAGCTTGGGCTTTGCATTGGTAAGACTTCTTTCAAACTTGTTAATGCTGGTACAGACTACTCCTCAACAGCCATTACCAGGAAGGCTGGAACAAGCTGGCTTCTTCCTAGTGTTATTCTTTATCTGTGTAACCACTAACAGGAATGGTACAAGCTGTAGAGACTTCTAGAAAAAGGCTAAGGCAAACGAAGTCTTAGAAAACCAAAGCACGTTTACCTCCCAGAGACAGACAGACAGACAGCTGAGAGGAAGAAGGACCTGGGGGCACTATTTCAAATTGTCACAAACTCCATCAAATAAATTCTGACAGCTGGATGAAAACTCAGTCACATAAAATCTTAACTGAAATTTCTTCATGGTAAGTTACTGTCATCAATGTAGAGGAAAAAATGAATGTCACAAACCAGCGGGCTGGAGGCAGATATTGCTCATTGCTTACCGAGCAATAAGACTGCCTTGTTAGCTATAAACCTATCTTTAAAAGTTTCAAGACTTTCAATCATCTCCAACGTACTGAAACTACAAAGCAGTGAACATTTCAGAATGAAAAAGGAAAAGATTTATGCTTTTGAAATGTTTTGGTTTTGAAAAAGGAAAAAAAAAAAAAGAAAAAAATCAATTTTTTAACTATCATTGTTTAGGCTAAACAGTCATAGATATTAATTCTGCCATACCTTCTGTAATTGTCAGAATTTCTAAGATGGGTACACAGAATTCTGACTTTGAATGACAACAGCAAAGATGACCAGAGCGGGCTAGGAAGAGATGAGAACACATCTCTACGCTTTGAAAGTCTTTAAATCAAGAGACGGTGCCTTTCTGGGATATACGTGTTAGTGAAGCCTCAATTTTTGGCCTTTATAAAGGCTTATATTTGGGTTACATTTAATAGCCTACATCATGCAGAATATCAGACTGGACATGTTACAGCTCCTCTTAACTGTAATCTACCACTACAGAAAGGTCTGCTTTACTACAACCTCAACAGAGAAAAGGATAATGTTTACTACAGAAAATGCTGCAGTTGTTGCCTCACCCAAATAGACGCTGGATTCTGTGGCCCCTCTGGCAGCTTCCACAAGATCTTCTTCATCTTCCAATACTTCATTGTTTGCAGTGTAACTTGTGTCATCAAACAGACTGATCGGAATTACTTTGCCATCCTTAACCAGCCATGCAGAAGCAATTGGAGTGCAAAACTGAAGAAGAGAGAGGTAACTGGAAAACTAATGTTCTATTAACTAGATATTATATAAGAATAATGCTAAACAATGTGCTTAAATTCCTTGTTTCAGTTTCTGTAACAGATGCAGCAGCTCAAAGTCAGAACTTGAGTTAAAAAAATTACAAGCAGATGCGTGCTTCTTTACAAAGACAGCACCTGAAACCCAAGATGAAAGACATCATCTATGATGCTGCAAAACTTCTACTTTTGTAATATTTGATATTCTGCCTTTTCCCCTACCTGGTATTCCCATTCCAGATGTCCTCCTCGTTTGTTAAAAGCCATCACCTTCCAGTCAGCTACTGAGACCTTTATCACTGTATCTTTCATCATAGCTTCCTGCTCATCCACATCTGAAATAATTTTTGTTTCTTCTTTGTTCATATTTGATTTAAAATTGCTCTCAATATATCCCGCTCTAGTTTCAATATCTGGGACATAGCGCAGCTCGAAGTGACCAACGCTGAAATTCCACCTTAAAGAAAAAGAGAAAAACTTTGTAGAAACAACTTATTTATTCCAAGGAMGTCCCAAATCCTCCGTCCAGAAGATTCTTAAACTGAATTACCTATATTTGGTCCATATTTTCACAGTAAACTCTCAGACTGTCAGATGAACACAACTGTACCAGGAGGGGGAGTGCTAATCCAGARTACAAACCAAATAAGCTGAGAAATCTTGTCCAACGTGATGGGCGAGTTGAGAAAACAGCTGATGAAGTAGGGCCAATAGCATTAAAGGTTTAGTGTATGGAGAGGGCAATTAAAATCATCAAGTAGTACAGCTGGGTCTCTTTAGGTAAGAAAATGTTACACAGCTGATGAAAGCAACAAGTATAAAGCATTTAGGAAGCAGCATTCTACACAAGACATATTTCTCTTCATTAATAAAGCGGATTTAATTTGAAAYGTAAGGTTTTTCAAGCTGGGGGAGGGACAATGCTATTTTTTTGTTTTAATCCCACACACAACCTAACATAGGATCTCTTTGACAGATACTTCATAAACCAGGACTGCTCATGTCCCATAGGTTAACACTGAAAAAAGACGACTCTATAAGGAACACAAACCTGTCTTGCATAGCCAAAAGCTCTTTAATTTATGTAAACCAACAAATTAGGGCAGAAACTGAAAATTATTTTCAGAAAGAGAAAGAATAATTCTTTTCTTATTTCCATGATACAGCCCAATGCTGTAGAGAAGAYACAGAGGGGAAGGGATGGCAAGTTTGTCTCTTGAAGAGCAAGAGGGGAGAAAGTATTTCTTGAACAGTATGTTTGGGTACCCAAAGTTTCTTAGGACCAGTCTGGCATCAACTAGGAGCCAAAACTGTCTCCTTAAAGAATTTCCACCCCTATGGTAAAAGTTTAGTGTATTTTATATATTCAGTTGATTTATTAAAAGCTTTTATTTCTCTGGATTAAAAATACAGAGCTATCTTGTAAACTCCATAGCAACAATACCGTGCCACCAGGAAAGCACCTCTTATTTCTGACTACAAAGACAGGAGGATTCAGGTGCACAAGATGTCATGCTATGTTTTTGAAAGAGATGTACAAAGGAAAAAGCATGTTCCTATGACATACTTCTCCCTGCCCATATCAGCCTCCAAGAACCACGGAATCCAAGATTTCTCTTTTAAGACTTCAGTTCTGCTAATCTATTCAAGTTCTAGCTAGGTTATCTCTGATACACTACAGATGCACAACCTGTCAAATCCTGCTGCAAACAGAAGAGGGAGCAGGGGAACAGGGAATGACTAGTTCTCCACTAAATTGCTGGGCAGTTACTGTACCTGTGTATGGCAACCAGCCTTTTAAACTTGCACTTTATGAAGTGGGTTTGGGTTTTTTTTTTTTTGTAGAATGCACGTCTGTATTTTTATAGAAATCTTGATGTATAAAAACTTCAACGTGACAGCATTAGGAAAGTCACAGACTGAACCAGTTTCTACAGCTTGTAAAGAACAGACCACCTCGTTACGAAACGAACAAAATAGATTTAAGAATGGGACTTTTAAAAAAATAAGACTGAAGACATTTCAAAATCAACTTAAAATGAAAACTAAAGACATCAAGGTTAAAAAAAAAAAAAACAGTGACAGTTACCATGAGTAGGTCAAGAACCTAAAAGTGAATCAGTAAGTCATAAGAAGACTTTTAAACTGTCGTCTTTTGTACAAAAATCAACAGCTGAACAAACATTAGTGACACTYGCCTTGTGCAGTAGAGCAGTGACAAACTCTTTTGAGGTATGCAAGGACAAGAAAAGTAATTTTTATTTGATTTAGAGGGAATAAATATRTGCATATATCTTTTCTGTCTAATCACCTGTAAAACTGAAGTTCAAGACATTTTTCAAAAGCACTGAAGAGCAAAGAGGTTAGATCCTAGCCAACAGTCTGGTGCATTCCTTTGGTTAACAGTCTAAACTCCCTCATGCAATTCCTAGTCTAACSAGAGTAAAAAAGGTCAAATCCTTAAAACGTTACGTATTAAGAGCTTATCTCTATCAGATTGTTTCTGAACAATTCTTACACTTACTTTTCATTGCCACTGCGTGGTCCAACAGCACGGACTGTTTTCTGGGTTCGGTGTAATAGGAGCGTCTCTTCCTGTTCTGTTTCATCGTCATCCCACCGGCGACAGCCCATAGCTGAGCAGATGTACTTCACCTAAGGGACAAGGCAAGAGAGTCACACATGCTTGGAAGTTCTGAAGAACTTGAAGACAAACAAATGTAATCAATAGCAATATTCAAAGCTAACAATCCTTACAACACATTTTTGGCACACAGGTGATTTGGAGCTCTGAGATTTTAGATGCTCGACTTGAGAGATGTTGAAAAGCCTGGTTTAAGAGATAAGWGCATTTCAGAACTGTAATTTTCAAAACACTCTAGGAAGCCTACAGTTTGGGCTATCTCTGACTACCTTTTGACTAGACTATGAACATTTTTCTACTTCTAACAGAAAGAAATCTTAGCGCTCTCTTTTCCCACTATTTCTATGGACATCGAAAGATCATTCCTAAAAGGCCCACAGCATAATTCTGCTTYTGTGCCATATTTGCCTCAGCATAACTCTATTAGCTTCAAATGAAGTACTACTGATTTATATAAAATACTGCAGAGCCTGCCCCCTCTGCCTTGTCAGCTATTAAAGGGGAAAGGAGACATTATTTAACTCTCACAATCACACAGACTTTGCAACAGCCCCAGTCTCAAACAGAATTTGGTTTATACAGGCCACTGTATTTTGAAAAGTGAGTTGAACACACTTTCAGGAACTCTGAATCCACATCGTACTGCCAAAGACAACAGACTGCCCAAACTCTTAATGAGGAAGTGTCAGGCACTGTTTCCTGTATGAGGCACCTTTGCTACTGTGAGCATAAGCCAGGAATCGAAGCAGAAACCGAAACTTCCACTTCCTGAACACTGGGGGAGGAGCAGTCTGTTGGTGCACAGTGCCCTCTGCTATCAATGAGGAAATCAAAATGATTTCATGAACTCGTTTTGAGTCTATGCTCTTTATCACTAGTGATCACTCTATATCATGCCACAGAAGTGTTCTACATTAAAATGTATGGTCAAAATGAAAAAACTGATTTTGTGGAAAACAAACATTGGAAGTTTGAAATTTTTAAACTGAATCTATTTTTTTTAACTTGTTTTAAAATGCACCAATGTTTCTGATTTAGCAAATGTCTGTTCTTCACTACACAAAGTATCTACAAGCATTTTAATGACATCTGACATTAAGGGGGGAGGGATATCAATTCCAGGACTCTGAATAATGCAATTAATTCCTGTGCTTTTTCTAGCCTTTTTTTTCTTCTGTGTTTTTTAAAAATATACAACTTTTAACCAATGGATTTCAGAAGAAAAATACCATCTGAACTAGTCAGATAGCAAGCAGTTTTCAACAACTTTTGCATATGACTTCAAATGTAAGGAGAACTTCTTCTAAGAGATAGTAAACTTGCTGACAACAACTACTAGTCTTAAACTTTTGCATATGTTGAGTGTTTTCTTGTTTTCAACCAGCTATCCCTCATTAGTTGTGAAAAATCTGAAATTAGTTGTGAAAAAAGTGTGCCACCTAAAGCTTTCTTTGATATTCAGTAAGCTGAACAGCAATGTCTACTTCAAGCAGAGCTGCATGATAAAGCTGAACTCCTCTCCCAGCTCAGTAGAAAGGGGTCATCCCTCTTTTTTCCCCTCACTCACCTCTGGTCACAAAACGCCTTTCCCTTCCCTTGTGCTGGCTCTGGCACTCCCTGACCCCTTGCTGAGCTGGCTACAGCTAACCCAGCACAAAACTAATCCAATAAAAAGTGAACAGTTTTCTGTTAGGTTAGCAAGTTGAATCAGCTTAGCAAAGGGCGAGACAAGTGTTAAAGGCGGCACAGGGGATACAGCAGGAGCTCACAGGCAGGAGGAGATTGTAGTGAGGGGCTCAGCCATGCCATCTAACTGCACCAGCTGTTAGGCTTACTCCTGCCCGCTGCATTTGTTGCCCAAGAAGCTCAGATTCTGCTCTTTTGTGCTGTGCAGTTGTATACTTGAGCTGCACTGCAGTTTAAATCTCAAGAGCAACCTATTTGCAAGACCGTGCTCAAAACACACATACACAAGGCAACTTTTCAGGCTCTTACCTTCCCTGAGTATGAGCTCAGCCCATAGGTCGTCAAAGACTTTCCCCCAACTAAGACAACGTCCTCGCCAAATTTGTAGGATGACTCCAGAAGAGATTCAACTGTGAAAGGAACTGCTTCCATGCTCTCTCGATCCCGATCCCACTGGAAAAGGTCCCCATCCAAGGATGGGATTATCATCTTATTTCCAAATACCTAAAATAATTGAATTGAAGGTTAGCTACCATTTAACCACAACTTTATCAAAACACACAGATCACAAATGGAAACAGAAACACTGAAAAAGCAAGTACAGTGCATTATATTCCAGTGTCCTATTTTATGGTTTCATATCCCAGAGTCTTATTTTTCAAAGTCATACTGAAGACAGAAAACTTTCAGGCATTCAAATCAAATCCATATTTCACTATTCTTAGTTAAAAAACAGTTCAGTGTGTGACACTTCTTCCACTTTAAGCAAAACATTTTAAAGCTCAATCAGTTGATAGATCAGTATTCATCCAAACTGTAGAAAATATGATATGGGGAGAAGCATTCTTGAAGAGACAGTCACTGGTTAAAGTGCAAGTTTTGCAGATTATTTGTGATAGTTTCAAGACAGTGGCATTGTAGGTAAAGTTCTACTTCATTGCTGTTTTTTTCCATTTACTGCTAAACACAGAATCAATCATTCTCTCTGTATCAGAAGACTGAATTCGGTTTTAAAAGAAAAGCTGAGGCTGTATGTGAACTCTTTTACAACTAATAACTACTCCAGAATATCTATCCTCCTGTGAAGCAGAGAGAGCAATTATCATTGAGATCAAAGCTCACATTTCACCTTTGCCTTTCCASACAGTTAAATCTAACTTCTCCTCCCCAGAACTTCTTATGTTTAAGTATACCGTTCCTTTAAAACTTGCCTCGCTTTTTCTTAAACAGACAAAAAAAAAAAAAAAAAAAAAAAAATCTTCACCAGGATACGGTATTTCATCCATTACACTGAGATTTTCAAGGAGATCCTAGTTCGGAAGTATGAGTCATTGTCAATGAGTACTAAGGGACTTATTAAGAAACTCATTATCAGCATGATAGACCATAACTAATACTGTGGAGCCACAGTGGCTGTGCCCATCAAGAACAGTGAGAAACTATAATCCACATAATCTTAGCTTTTGAGGATATGGATTAACATGGAAGATTTTAATGCTTTTTCAGAACCTCTGTCCATTTGGGCAGTATCCTACAACGTAATTACATTAAATTCAGATACTTTACACATTAGGATTTAAAGACAACTTCTGGTACATGTATATTAGTCACTTCAAACAAAATATTCCTGCTCAGACTCCAAGGCGCAGATGTGTATTACGAAGCCACACAAAAGATCCAGAAGGTTTCTGGTTATTATTTCTGGAACCACTGTGAGGATCTGAAACCACATCTTCTGCATGATTAAAATTCTCTCTAACATGAGACTTTTTATTCCTCTAATTGGGTCACAGACAAGCAAACAGCACTAAGCATAGTTGGGATTCACCTAAACAGGGAAGGAAAGACAGACCTTGTAAATGCATGCATGTCATGACTACTACCTCTTCTTACACTGTTTGACGCACCTCATTCAAAGAGAAAATTTAGGTGAGTTACCCGACAATGCTGGTGACTGTATTTAAGATCCCTAAAGGATCCAACACCGATGCTTTCTAGCTTTGAAAAGCCTCATGATGACTGACAACTAAAATAAAAACTCCTCCCAGGAGCACAATGTGTAATTGAAGAGATGATAAAAATAAACCCCTGAGAGTAGCTGCAAAGTTCTTTACAAAGGAAAATGAGGTATGTTCTCTCCCTCCCAGATATTTACCTTATGGCAAAAAAGGCCAAACATCCTGGAAGAGACATTGCATGACATCTGTGATGCACAAGAAATGTTGCATTATGGCCTACCATTGGGGAGGAAAAATACACACACACAGAGCTCTATACATATGCTTACAGAAATAAACCAACAAAAAAGCAAAAATTTGTGTGGGGAGGGGTCATTTGTAGAAATCACCTGATCAGTGGAAAAATAAAGCAAACAAATAAGGTTTACATAAACATTCATATTCAAGAGCAGCCTTGTGATCTTGAGAAACAAAGGCATGCCGATTTTGGAAAATACCTTTTTAAAAACAAAAGATGCCAGTGCCAGAGTTGCAGCTGTAACCACACTGGAGTATCTCGTTAAAACATTCAACACGGAAGAGTAACATCATAAAACGTTTATGTAATATATTCTTTCAGAAATACATAATAATTTTGATGACAACTTTTAGCCTGTGCAGCTGTTACTTTGCATTAATAAATCCTCTGTAAGGTTTCTTCCTGCATGTGGTCCAGATACCTGCAAGTAGTTTGGAGGCCCATGCTCACCTCCAGCAATATGAGATATTCCATATATAAATAAGAATGAACAGCAAAGGTTCTTTTTATAAGCAGCTTTCCAAATATACAAAAGCCAAACCAGCTCCTGTACCACTGTTTCAGCACACAGAGCCCAAGCCTGGCAAACCCTGCCATCAACCAACTTCAAGTCAGATCCTGAAGAAATTCTATTGGCCATCAGTCAGCTTAATTCATACAGCGTGGTCAAACTAGACGTGTGCCAGTGGCAGCCAGACAGCCACTTGCAAGTTCAGACTTTCAGATACGCTTGCTGAAAGCCACAACCGCAATGGCTTTGTAACGCGGTGTGCTCTAAGGGCTGCAGACCATCCCATCAGTTTGTGAAGAAGAGGAGGCAGCGGTGCGAACTGCCCAGGAATCGCTGCTAAGCAAGGGAGACTCTCGGTGGGTAACTCTGCGAGCTCTGGGAACAGCATGACACACATCACCTTAAGCGTTTCCCTTGTCCTGAAGCTCTTGCTCCAGGGCCTGAGTAGGAAATTTTCCACTAGCAAACAACAGGCAAAACGTTGGCCATTTCTGGGAACCACACACTCAAATTCCCAACACGCGTGAAGCTCACTCAGCAACACACACTTGTATACTCCCAAGATACGGGTCAAATCAGGTCATGGCTTGTAAGTCTTCAAAAATTCCCCAACAGTGGGGTGCTGCCTGCTCATCTGTTAAAACCTCGGTCCCCATAAGCTGCGGAGGACAGACAAGACCGTTTTGGTCAGCTCTGCTGATCACCTGCCCGTGCTCCCAACCTTGAGGGCGCCTACGGGAGCAGCACGTCCTGCGTGACATTGGGAAAGAAAGGCTGAGAAAAGACACAACTGCTGTCGGCAAACACATCAGGAAAGGGAGCGCAGGCAGCGGAAGAGCTATTGCACTGAAGGACAATGCCAGAGTACGAGCAGATGGGGTTAAACTGACCGTGAGTAAGTGCAAGCTAGACATTTCTGTTACTAACCATCACAAACGTGGTATTTCACAACAGAAACAGAACAGAGGAAAAAAAAAATAATCACCTTCTTTTAAGATGAATCTATCTATAAATGGGATTACATGACATGGTGCTGACAAGGGACTGCACCTGATTACCACAAAGGTCCACTTTTACTAAAATAGCTTTATTTGAAGAATGGGGCAGGTATGCAAATGTGCATACTTGCAGGCGTGCACACACGTAACAAAAGGCATTTGTGGGCACTTGTGTTGACATCTTTAAAATGAGCAGTTTAGCCAGAGGCTTTAGAAGGACATTAATAATAACAACTCCTATCCGAGTTATGCGGCTTATTCTCTAGCACATCAGAAGCAGCAAAGGGACTTTCCTTGAAAGTACCAGCAACTAGCATCGGCATGCAGCTCAGGTAAAGGAATGACATCACCCTGTATCTCAAAAGCATTACCTCATCTCCTAATCCAAGGAGTGAGTCACCCAGGCAGTCAGCTGCAAATCTCTTGGCACAGAAAATGTAGGTTACCACGATGCACTTACACATTCCTCTGATCTGTCAATGTAAATAGCTATTTGTTCAGCTTCACTGGTCAGCAATATGGCACATAATTGTTAAGTGGCTTGTCTTTCAGAAGTAACACTTAAAAAAACCCCCACATTAACTATCAAGCCCTAAATGAGACGCTGCTCTTTTGCTCATTAAGAGTTTGAAGCTGAAGTTCTCCATTGGCTCGGCGCGGGGTGCCGCAGCCCTATCAGCGGCGCTGGCTGCTCAATCTCCAGGCCGACGGGTGAGGTAATGCAGTTTCTAAAAAGCCTTCACAAAAAAGCAAAAAGGCATAACGATCCGAAATGGCATACGCTACCAGGGAATTTGCTGTCTAGACTCTTTACTGGAAAGGAGGGCACCGCACGCGAGGTTCCACGGCAGGTTGATCGGTGCAGGAAGAAAGCTGCTGATTTATAGCGGGGGGGGGGAGGGAAAAGTAAGAAAGAAAAAAAAAAATCGTGTAAACAGAGATCAAAACAAGCTGAAGTACTAAAGCTTCCACGAGCTGTTTAACAGTAAGTGTGACATTCATTTCCCATGCCTAATGCTCTTTATCATACAAAGCGAAAATCAAGCCTGCTCACCTGCAGACACATCTGAGACAAGTCTGGTGCCAAAACGGTCAATATTATCGTTTTCAGATGGGCTGGACTTTCCAATAACTCCAAGGAAATAACTAAGCACAGGTAAAATATTTTCCTTAGAATAGGAAGTGTTATGTCTTCATGTTTTTGTAACACTTCAGCTTGTGGTTTTCAAACCTTACTCTTACGATAAACTGCGAGAGCTTCATTCCAGTTACTAATTAACTAAGACTAACCTATATGATCTTAAATGATAAGGGTACCAATTTTTTTCGTCTATGATTATCTCTACAACAGGATCACTGTAACAAACAGGATCAAAGCAAACATCAGGCATATTCTTAAGAAAGCTACTTCTCAGTGAGAACTATGTCTTTTAAACCCCTCTAAAATTAATCTAGGCAACATATTAAAAGCCACATATGGCAGCTTCACTCTAAACGGTAGAAACAAGAGTCTGCACAAACAAATCTGGGAAAGAGAAAGCAATCATTGTATGTTCCACATTTTTTAAAAAAATTCATAGGCATACAGTAATACAGGTATCCCTACTATAAATGTTTACAGATTTTTCAGGTGAGATATATATATGCACACACACACTGGGCAAGGTCTTGAGATATCCCTAGTTCAGGCTGGTCTGGAACCGATTTATTGTCTGCTCTTTTTTGGTATGCATGCAGGGAGGCATCTGCACAGATGCCCTGGTTTATGACTTCCTTCCCATAGAAGAGGTTATTTCTCCTCTTCAGCTTGGATTTCAGGATGTTGATTCATCTGTTTTCCCTTCAGCTACCTGCAGAAATCCTGAAGCACAGGTGATGAAAGCATACTATTACTAACAGGCAAACCCTAATCAAACAGGAGTACGCTGGGACGAAGGGGCCAGCTAGAGTCTAAGGAGGTATTTTTCTTCAAACTTTCTGCAAGGCCCACAACATCACTGCTTCCTTAAGAAGAGAACAAAGACCCAGGCACTAGTACAATCTTTTGAAAAACAAAGGCTGTTGAGTTAAGCTATTCCACTGCCTAAAGCACTGGTAAAAGAGCAAAGTATTCTTCAGAGCATACAGTGCTGTTTAACCAGCCAAGGACGAAGAAAATTGACTGCAAAGGGGAGTCCATGATTTACATCAGTAAAATGACCTTCTGAGACATGTTCAAGGGCAATGAGGAAGCTGAAGCAGGAAATACCAATAGACGGGTGGTTGTTTTGTCTAGAAAAAACCCCTTTCCTTCTTGTGAATGCCATTACTTCTCATCTCAGCACTACACTTGTTTACAAAGCACATACCTGTTCCTGACTACCTCCTGCTTCTGTTAACCAGCGTACGTGCCCAGACTGTCTTCAAGATCAGGACCGTGAGAAAGGCTGCACTTGGACATCTGATGAATCAGTATTTTATGGAGTAGTTTATGGAGGCAGGATTACGTGGCCTTCCTCCTCTGAAGAGATAAGAGCCAGCCTGTGCCAGAGCGGAACATCAGAGAAGCCATGGAAATAGGTTTCATCTCAGCTGGGGTGTGACACACCGAAAGGGCACACCAGCTCTGCACAGCCATAGTGAGTGTAGATGTTTCTCAAACCTCAGGATGTTTTTTACCATCAGGCTGTACGGCTCACCCAGAAACAGGAGTTCACGGGATTTGCAAGTGACCAAACCTGGTCCCCTGCTCCTGCCCACATTAAGATCCATATGACACACGTTTATATCTATTACAGTCTGTCTTCTCCCTCCACCATCACCCATACTCCACGAACTGGTAGTTTCTATTTCATTTTTCATTGGTTAGAGAAGACTGGGCCAAGTCATAAACACAACTTTCACAGCTCTGTATTTTGTGTATGATGAGCACATGAAGTGATGCTGTAATCCTGTGCCTGGATGAGTACTAGAGAACTCGTTTGAGAACTCCTTTATTCTCTCTCCTCAAAGCAACACCTGCAACATACTTCAAACAACTTTATTAAGTGGCTATAGTTGGTATCTGTCATGATTCGACACTTCAGATCTTAAAATCTGATTGGGTGTAAGCTACCACGGTCCCGACAAAACTGTCTTTTACACAAACAGTGCAAAAAGCAACAGATGACAGCAGCTCAGTAGCTTGAGAATTATACTCTCCAGCATCAGGGGTACAGTATCTTGTTCGTCTTGAGTTTGCCATTAGAAGAATTAGTCCTACTCTGCCCTCTGCCCTCCCTTGAGCAGCCATGCAGGGAAACAGAGGAACCGCAGTGTGTTAACTAGACTGCTCCAGTTTTAAAAGAGATCAGGTCCCCAATACCGTTTGCTGTGCAATCAAACGGACCCTTCTTCTGAAGACTAGCAAACTAAAATAACACCGTTACTTTAATCATAGTCAAACAAGACTTGGGGTTTTGACTACAGACATGCCAGCCTGCTCTGCTGCCATGGTAACAGACTTTTAAAAACTGTTCTCCTTAATAATAAAAAGAAAACTCACAGTGCTTTAAGAAAGACTTTATTTTGACATTATTCCATCCCCCTCTTTAACATGGCAAGTTTTATTAATAAGAAAAGACTGCAACAGTCTTCTGGAACTTAAGAGTACTCCTTTCTGAGACAAACCGGAGCTGCTGCTACTGAGCCCATCACCAAGTTCCTTAAAACTAATAGCACATAAGGAAGAAGATCAGTGAAGAAGATGAAAATTACCCAGCACCTTGCCTCTACAGAAACAGGCCTTATCCAGAAGCTCATTAGCCACCATGTCAAAATTGGTACTGTTCCAGCATTGGGACGTTTTAAGATGATGTTTTAACTCCACCACCGCCTCTCCCCTCCTCCCAAAGCTGCCTTGCAGACTACTTGGGCTCCTGTAGCACCACCTGGGAGCTAAGCAAGATGCTTCTCTTCAGAGACGGGGAGAACGGGCAATAGCAGAAGCCCATGTCACTTCAGGGGTCCAGGATTTAAGCTGATCTCTGCCCGATCTTGTGTGTTTCTTCCTCTGGCCCTGCCTGGACAGGGTGCTTTTTTAGATAAGGACACAGAGTCCGTGTGTCCTGAAAAATTACGTCACAGAGCAACTGCTATGGGAAGGCAGAACCCAGTACAGGAGAAGAACAGAACATCGCAAATGCACAGTCTCCTCTTTCAAGGATGCAAAGAAAGTAGAGAGCACAAAACGTGTAGTGACTCTGACAGAAAGACTAATAGTCACCTGCATATGGAGGACAAAGTCCAGAAGAAATTCGGAAATGAGATGTCAGCAGCTGTGCTGCTAGAGGAATGATTTGCTAAACTGTCTAAAATGCTTAGCGCTTGAAACAGGCGCTTTCTTTTACAGATAAAGATATAGGCTGAAAGTTCAAAAAGGCTTTAGGGCAGAGTAAATCACTTTGTTGTGTTTTGGGCAGCTGAGCTCCAAATAGCTAAGTTATCCATTCCCTGTGATGAAACAGGTATTTGTCTAGGCATTGCTAGAGCTGATCCATTTTAATATCTGTAAACACTAGAACTGCTTAACAGCCAATACAAAACATGCAGTGTACCATATGTAATTAAATTACAAGCTACTATAAAGATAACTAAACAACAGACAGCAAGCTGATAATAAACGTCCTTTCCAAGATTTGCAGCAATGCATTTTGACCATGTCTGTGAGCGTGACAGATGAAAGTTGGTCATAAACATTAGCCCAGAGTGACTCTGAGAAACTTTCCTGGCTTTGTTCAAGGCAGAGCATCACTTGTGAGGACTGGGGTTGAGAGCTCTGATATCATACAAGCCACAAGATCTCATTCTGTAGCCTCTTACATGTCTTATAACGGAAGCTGTCATCCCCCCAAACATCCTTATGGTACGAGTTAGAGGACACATGTCAGCACTTTATCAGAGCTTTATCAGTGCTAACTAACTACATCAAGTGTCAGCAAGAAAGCCACCAAGCTGCAGTTATAGGAAGTCTTTTGTTTTTTTAATTGAACAAGACATTGAACTAGGATGACTGTCTTTGAAGATGTGCAGTTTTGTAAATACGTAAGACCACTTGTCTAAGCAATAGCCCTACTTGTCGCCCTGACAAAAATCATAATGCTGCATCATACTAACTACTAACTCAGCCCAGGTGTCCAACAGCAATTCCCCTTCTCCACGGGTTTACCACTTCACATTAAAAAGTTTGGTTGCATTTCCTAGAAAAGCACAACTTCTAGCTATCCAAATATTTTAAAACAATTAGTCTTTTGCCAATGATTCTTTGTCCACTAAACATCATTAGAAGTTTATTTTCAGGAGGATCATAAATTACAGTTTTTTGCTTCACCAAGAAAGCAGCAAAGATCTATACTTAGAAATCCACAGATTTCTCCAGCAAGTTCCCCAAGCCTGTCACCTCTTTACGGCCACGCACACCATGCACRTTTCCAGCAACAGAAATGAGAACAACCGCTTGTGCCATCAGAAATCATAATACATCTATGTAGTTAAAGAGCAGTCACATCTGTTCTCTTCTTGCAAAACACAGCCTCCGCTCCCCTTGATAGCCCTAATAAGCCTTCTCTGCCTCAATTGCAATTAGAATTTATCTTCCTTTGAAGTACAATTCTGAACACTCACTTCTTATTCATTATGAGCTTTTCCAGGACCATTTAAGACGCTAATACGTCTCTCTCTACCCACAGGCAGCACAGGATCACATTTCCTTCCCCTGCAGAGGAATCGAGATGGCAGCTGATAACCTGTCACAGGATCTCTTAGTACACAGTATTCTCAGTTTTAAACTGGTCACCTCCAACCTTCAACAAAATTGTTGTTATCAATTCCCATATCTTGTATTTTGTTTAGGACACTTTAATTCCATTTCTATTGTAGAAAACCTGTACGATGGAGAACTGGATAATGCCCCAGTCTTCCTCTACAGGAATGATACCTCCAGCTGTCAAAGCATCTGGTGGTTCTACATCTGTCTCAGTGGCACACAAAAACAAGCATCAGCTACAGGACACAAGGAACTCTACTAGAAAACTCTTCCATAAACTAAAATTATACCACCCTACCTGCAAGGAAACTTATTTTCCCCAGATTAGCCAGCTCAATAACAAGTCCATTGATTTACACTCTGCCTGCTTGAACAGAGTGGCAATTTGGGGCTTTACGTCTGGTCACAATGTATTACAGCTGGAAAGTAATTTTTACAGCATTAATAGAGATTTTTAAAATTTTATTCTTCACTTCCTTGAGTAAAACTTTGCTTTAGAAAGTGTTGCACACACTCAAAAGGCTTAAGAGAACAAACTTGTTATTCTCTGTATATAGACATCTGACCCCACTGCACAGCATTTGCTCCTGCAAGCAGCCTGTTCGGTGCACAAAGACTCTTCCAAGTGCTAAGCAGGAAAGATTGCTTCTGTTGCTGATGCGTCCCATGCCAGATGTTTTAAGATGCACAAATACATTAAAAGTTAAGGTTAACACTAGTGAGCTAGACAGACCCATTCATTTTTAAGCAGAAAGCCAGAGAGAAAGCCATTTTCTCAGAACGTTTATGTAGTTTGAAACGCATCTCCTTTTGTTTTGTCCAGTGACTCTTAGCAGAGTCAGAACAGATTTATACACGTTTAATAGAAATCCGTAATATTCAGCACTGTATTCAACGGCTGCTATAATAACCTTTTAAGTGAAAATACTCAAACAAGTCTGACTGACAGTCTTAAGTATTCCCCACCCATGCCCAAAACAAACCTATCTCAGCTTTTTGTTGGATGATATTTACAGGCAGTGACTTAACTGAAAAATAACTAAAGTAGAAAGCCATGGACCAAACAAAAACCTCATTTTTATTCAGGCTAATAAAATGCTGCTGCAGGGGTGCCCTAAGTGGTGGGTGTGACTCTCCTAAAACTGATGTCACAAGATTTCTCTTTCTAAGAGGCGGTTAAATTATTTACCCTCCCCTAACCTCTGGGAGCACACACAAAAGAATCCAGAAATCACAATTCAAGCCCCTCAGAGGGCGTTTTGACCTCTCGTCTTGCCCTGACCCAACTTCAGTGTGGGTTTTGCAATTTCTTCTGCACCGAAGTGTAAGAGGCCCAAGGATGAGAGTTGCTGAATCTCATCCCATGTTCCCAAAGCAACCCAGGACAGCTTTTGGCTCTTCTCTGGGTACAGAGGTTACCTTACCCAATGTGCAGGGAAGGGCAGGCAGCCAGTACCTTAAAGTGATTCCCAGGTGCCTGGACATTTCACAGCAGAACTTAGTATTTCTTTTGGGGAATCAAAGCACTGAAAATTTGAAAATGTTTATGATGCTGATAAATGGAATTAAAAAAAAGAAAAAAGATACATTCATACTGTACATTAAATCTTGTCACTAGTGGAGCTTTGGAGATTTCAAAATCCCTTCTCAACTCCCTGCTCTAAGTATCAGCCTGTCCTCTCCAAAGGGCAAAAAAAGGAACAGCCTGCTAAAGATATCTATGGGTTCACTTTGCCTACAACTCAATTAGTTTTCAGCTGCTTCAGCTTCTTTGCATCTCCACTTTTCTCTGGAGGAAAAAATATAATACTGGGCTATTCCACAAAAATATGCCACTTTTATGTCCAAAAAAGATCACACAGATGTCTTAAGTTTGTAGAAAAGTTTATTTTATGTGGCTATCACAAGAAAAAAATGGCAAGAATTTAATATATATGCAATGCAATTCAAAGATTCTGAGAGCCTTTAGAGGGTTAAGGATGTTGACAGATTTTGTGACAGGACATAACCCAATTATTTCATTTTTCCAGGATACAGTGGTATGTTTACTATGACTGCTATAAATGTCAGCCTTGTGGATTGAAACTCATTTTGTCCCATGATCCCCAATCTCTCAAATAAGGAAATAAGATGCTTACTTAGGGATTAGTCTGTAACAGCCAAATCACGATGCAGTTACTTTTATCGAGTACATCCCAGTGCAGCCTCTGCCCAGAGCACTGAAACTACTATGCCTGGAGCTGCCCCATCAGGCTGAAATCCCTACAGCATTCCCAACTGCAAAGAAAAATCATGTCACAGTCGTGAATGTATTTTTAAGCTGTTACTCTCACATCATCACCATCAAGTATCCCACTTATCTTCCCCTTTCTCATCAAACATCAGCTACCAGCTTTTTCACAGGAGTATCTCTACTGTTTATCCATCCTATAGTAGGCTTTTTTGTCTCCACCTCTTCTCCAGCCTGCCCCTGTCCCATCAGTCATGCTAGCCACTACTGGCCAGTCATTTTAATATAGAGGCAAGTTCGCACTTGCATTTCTCTCATATAATAGATCCTCAGAAAAGAAAGACAGAAGCCCATTAAGTAATTTAGTATAAAGCTATGCAGGTAAGAGGACGCGTCACCCTCGTTAGTAAACAACAACAGTCTCATAATGATGTGCTATG
Organism: Phoebastria nigripes; assembly: GCA_035582835.1. Classification (NCBI taxonomy): domain Eukaryota; kingdom Metazoa; phylum Chordata; class Aves; order Procellariiformes; family Diomedeidae; genus Phoebastria; species Phoebastria nigripes. The sequence goes on from JAYKAV010002955.1 coordinate 2,372,311, forward strand.
AACTATTTCCACTGCTTGAGAGGTAGTTCTCTATTTTCACTATGATTAAGCACCATTATTTTAACAGGCTGATTCTCCCAAAAGTATTCTCTTCTGTCTAAGTACAGATGATGTATTCATTACAAAGCTAAATTTTAAAGAATAAATTAATGTGTTTTCATTAAAAGTAAGCTCCCTTTTARAAAAGTTGAGATGCAATGATTTTACCCTGAACTTCAACAAGCAATCTTTATGTGCAAGTAACAAGAAATCTTGGAGTTGTAAAAATACAGCTTTTACAGAGAAGGGCTTTTCATTTTAACATAGTGGATAGGGAAACAAAGTTTTTAAATTCTTATGCACGAGACTAAAATGCAGAGTCATACCTTTTCAGCATTGGCACCCTGACCATGATTGTTTATGTTGGAGCTTAGAGCCAAGGAATAAATTTTACCATTTTAGTTGCCCAGACACACAATTAGTAGTTCAGCAGCCTTTCCTTTCTAATTGATCTGTTCACATGACAAATGATGAACATCTCACTTGTCAGTGTTTTAAGCAGTAGTTTCAAGATCTGAAGTGTTTGACAGAGCTGCTGGAACATTTGAAATTTTACTACCTCACTTTCCTAATTAACACATGAGCTCCAGACAGCCAAGCTGACATTTTACAGTTAGGCAAAGGAAGTAACTACTGTTCAATTAAACACTGAAAGTTTGAAGATCTAATGTCTTTTCTTAAAAGGCACTTGGAAACTAAATTTTCGCATCAGGACCTGGAACTACAGTTCATTGCACTCTCACCCAAGATAGTTAAAAAAAACCTCATCAAAACAATTAAGACACAGCAGCACACACTTTCCTCACTCTGAAAGAGCACAAATCTTTAACACTGCAAATGTAATGCAAAAAGTTTCTCATCTGCCATTTCTTGCAAGAAGATGTAGGTTAACAGCTTACATAATGATACTGGTTTATGATGAAGATAATATTGTGGTTGCAAGCACAGAGACCTTTTTTACCTCAAAAAGGTTGGAAGAGGAAGAAAAAGCCTCAGTAGTTAGTTTGAGAGAGTAAAACTTAACATGCCACATGCCCAAATCAGAGAGGAAATACTGTGGAGTGGGGAGATAACAGACTCTGAGACTTTAATGAATTCAGTATTTTGACCCAAAACAGAATTGTCCCAACACTTTAATGAGGCCAATTACTCACTCAAGTAGTGTCTAGATTCACTGCATGAAGTCTTTCAGCTGATACTGACAGCAGATTAAACATTTAAATATTTAAATGTTTAAAATAAATATTTAGGTGTTTAAAATAAATATTTAAGTGTTTAAGTGTAACTTATTTGGAGTATTCATCACTTTTTTTTCTTGTTAAGTTCTGTCTTATCTTAACAGCATTTGTTTACATGACAGTAAGTCTAAAAAGGCCTATATTCATAACGCTTAACGGCCAGAATGAAGTTTTACTTCCAAAATTAGTTCTCTCGTAGGCTCTGCGTCTTAACTGCCAAAATCCATCAGTGTCTTTGGCCATAGCTGTAGAAATGCAACAATTTGAAAGCCAATCTGAAAACTTCCTATACGCATAACAAACGCTCTTTAAAAGTGTTTTTTTATGACTCCCACAACCTACTAACTTGTAGCTACAAAAAAGAATTAAATATTGCATGGACAAACTACAGTTTTTGTTGTCTAAGCACCAACCTTTAGTTTCTACAGTCATACCACATTGGAAAAAGATCAAAACTCCGGACAGATCAGTTGAGTGACAAAATCTAGATTTGCAAAAACACCTCTGTAGTATTAAATGCTTGCATTCTTGAAATCTTTAAAAACCTGGGCTCATGTCTTAATTTGTACTGAAAAATGAAGTTTATATTTACACATATTTCAAATGTGTGTTTTATAACCAGTTGTTCTATTTTCACAGTGGTCATTAGAAACTATTCGCAGCAACAGATAACAGAACAATATTTTAAGTATCTAGTATTGAAAACATTTGTGAAGGACCACAGTTTATAACTGGCACCTTCCTCTTTACAGAGCTCTCTACAGTTCTCTTTACAGTTTTCATATTCTTTTAAATTCTGTTCTAGAACATATTTTTAAGAAAGTTCTTCCTTCCCACAGTGTTTTTTCTTACACAAAAATACATCTTAAACACAAAAATATATCTGAACAAGGCTCAAAAAGTTGCATCCGTAAATAAAATTCTCTCAGAAACAAAGGACCATGCGCTAACATTCACATTACTTTTGCAATCTGAGATACTTATTACTAGCTCTCATACTTATACTACCACAGCAACAGACCAAATCTTTCCTTAGACTTCTTTATACCGAAACAGAGGCCATGTAAACTAGACGGCAACAAAGAAGCACACGCAAGAAGCTCATACAGTCTGAATACCCCTGAATTCAACTTTCATTCTCTGATGCTCATCATGCAAAAGCACAATATAGGACTGTTCATCAAATCCAACCATCCATGACAGCGAAGGACCGTGCACTTTGTCATCACCACAAACTACCTCTTAGTTGGTATATTTATTCCTCCTAATTCTAGGAGAGAATGACTCATGGATCTCACTTCTTCAGTGCTGAAAAAAAAAAAAAATAGCAAAAAACTTCCTTCTGATTTCTAGCCTAAGTTTATTCAAACTGATGGTGGAAATAGCACCAAACAAGAAATTTAACTCTTTAGATTTCCTTCTTACAGTTCATCAGCAAGAAGTGATGCAACCCTTTACCACTCAGTACTTCAGGGTGACCTTCAGYGCTCTATTTCATTGCTAACACATTCTATTTCACAGGCAGCCCGCTTATCTAGTATAAAAAAAACCCAATCCTTTGTTCATTTATTAAGTCACAAGGACTTTGCTTTTCTTGAGAGGGGGGGGCGGAAGCCAGTACTTGCCAAAACATACTCTAGTAATACAAAGCAGATGATCCTTTCGTTTGCTTCAAGTTACAAGTAACTTGTTTTCAATCAGCAATTGCATACAATTCCCAAACTCAGTTACATCATCTGGTTTGATAGTTATCACATACGTCAATCGCAAGACTAAAATGCTGACACACTCTAGTTTGAAATGGCAACATGATGTAAGCACTCCAAAAAAAAGCTTGAGAATAGCTATCAAACCTTATCCATACTAAGTTTGCTGCATTATTTAACATTTATCAAATACGGAGGAAGTTGCATTCATTTTATTATAGAAAATTCTGGTTTTAAAGATTTGGTCAGGAAAGAGATTAAGGCTTACCTCTGGTTTACTGAGACTGGATGACACAAGAGAACCTGATCCCACATCCAGATCCCACTGTTTTCTCCCACTGTTTTCTGGATCCAGTGCAGCAATTCGTCCATCCAAAGTGCTGATAATTACTAGAGATCTGCAAGTTGGAAGCATTCACAGTCAAAACTACAGCAGTATGGAGTTTATCTATTAGCTGTTTTCTATATTTAACACAGTGCAACTCCAACTTTAAAGTTAAGGCTACACATTCTGCAAAACAGCAATTTAACTTGGTAGCTCTACCTAGACCAACAAGAGAGAGTAGAAAAGTTGAAGTCTCTGGCTGGATGTCATAAACTAATTTACATGCTATAAGACACTTTCAGAGTTCAGTTTCAGGGGAAGATAGTTGACTTCTTGCTCCCACATGCAGGTGCTACCACTACAACATTGAATGAGATCATCTTTTGAAATATTTATGTGAACAGTATAGATCCTATTTTTTCCAGTCCCTTCCACACCGATCTTTAATACGTCCTTTCAAAACAACCAAAACCTGAAACAATTAACCCAGCAAATCGCTCCATAAGAAATAGTAAGTCGCAACTAAGTTTTCAATACCTCTAGATGAAACATTGAAATCCTGGAGATTTGGCAAGTCTTAGAATAAAAGAAGTCTCACCTCAGGCATACACAGGACACTAGAAACGACCTCCAATGTCTGCAGACAACAAAGCAAGCAAACTGCCTTATGACGCTCAGGCTTTAAGTAGCCTGTCTATCTGGGGATGCATGGTAATGGCAGGCTAGCTGTTGATTTCTACAGTGCCTGAAGCTCATCAATTTTAGTAAATCTTGTTTCTTACACAGCAGTACAATTAGAATAAGCATTTCTGATTGGGCTAGAATTCAAGCATTAAAATAAAAAACAAGCCAAAAAAACCCAAACCAAAAAACTAAACAACACATCAGAGACAAAACACTGACAAGGCATTTTTGAAGGGCATTTTTTTTCCTCGAAGATTGTTTCACTCTGACCTGAAAAAGCTGGGATGTGTTGGCAGTTTTGGCTTGCAGCAGGCTCACTGATCTTCAAAGGCTGTGGGAGTAGAGCTTGATCACTTTACAGACTGCTTGCACTGAGGGGGGCTGGATCTAGTGACCCAGAAGGACCTTTATAGACATTGGTTTCAATGAGAATAAGGAACTGTGCAAATAAACCTGATGGGTAGATTAACTATTTTCGAGTGGGGGTGAAAGGGCAGGGGGGAGGCAACGCACACACAGACATGTATATGAATCATTACTTTAAACAATAAGCAACACTAAATTATCATGTAGAACTGAAGCCGAATATATTCACTTGTCCAAAGTTACCAGTGTAGTAAGCTGAAGTTTAGAGAGGAAATGATGGGGGCTATTGTTTTTCTTTAAAGAGGGAAAAACTAAAATCATGATCTTAAAAACATGTTCAAGGATAGCGGCTTATTACATCACCTATAACAAAGGTCATGTAAAACATTGCAGTTTTACATGTAAAAGTAACCCACACATTTTATAGGACCTTATACTGTACTGTAGCACTATACTGCTAATAAATAGAAAATTAAATACATCTTTAACCTGTACCAAAACTAACGTAGCAGCTCCTACTTCTGAAGGTGGCCGAGCATCACACTCCACTTAGTTTAAGAAACTGTCAGAAAAATACCAATTGTGCAAATATTTGAACAGTAGAATACATGAGTTTTTATAAGCTGAGTACATACAATTATTCCAACTGTACAGAAACAAGACCAGGTTAATAATAAACCGGATTGCAGGAGACTATCTATTCTCAAGCACCGTAAACAAGTGCTCGCACACTAAAGGCCTTGGACACACATTTAACAGAATCTGTTTGCTTTATGGTAAAACAATTTATCTGAAGCCCTCTAGCATTGCATAAAAATACTACTCCAAGTGGGTCTGTTTAAATTTTATGTTGATCCAGCTGACAACTAGGTTATAAAAAGGTAGAAAGGTAGCTAGAACGGAGGGAATTTTGGCAGTAACACTGTAGAGAAAAAAAATCCTAAAATTGCACTGTGAAATGTTTCCTTCTCATCTACTCCCATTGTTTTACTTTATCTAGTTCTTCCCGCTTGACTTCTCCCCCAAGTAACAAATGCTTTATGCCTTTGTATCTTACCTTTCCTTATTATCTTTCCCCACCAGATGCAAACCTCAACCTTCCCCAAGAATTATCTCATTATTTAAGACTCACCACCACCACCCGAGACAGCAGTTTTGGAATCTGTACCTGCATCATGACCTCCGGTCACCCAAATTACGGTGTAACCTCACTTACGTTTTAAGTTTAGCTGATTAGGAAAGGAGGGAAAAAAAAATAAAATCATGCCTTCAGAGGGAATCTTTCTACCAATAGCACACACTTTGTGAAACTGGTTTAACCAACCGCTTCTGCATACCCTAAAAATCCTGACTTCTCTTGGGTGCAACGGTACTCTTTATTAGTCCTCTTGGCCACCAGCTCTATAATGGACTTTGTTTCACAAACTCCACCTACTGAGCAAACACTTCGATGAGACATAGGAACAGGACCTGCTTGGCTATACCTAAATCTTGCATGTGGCTACCTTTAGAACTGGAACTAGGTGCAAGAAAAGCATTCATTTCTCTCTGCTTTTTAATGAGTGACTCATTTTGAACTAAATAGTCATGTTTCTGGTCCCATCTTCATCTTCCTCTTCAACAATAATCCTGCGTGTCAGAAAAAAACTGCTAAAAATCCTTATTCTTGTAATAAAATCCTTTGTTACTTGCTCTATTTTTCTATAAATTAAAATCTTAATACCTGTTCTCCCCACCACTGACCGACTCCAGTGAGTTAAAATGCTGTCACTTGAACTCTATTTGGTTTAAGATCTGCAATTTGTCTACATGTGCTCTACACCCATGCTACTGTCATACTTTCTCACTATCAGATTTTCCTTTTTTCAAGTTTCACCCCTTTCTCTGTGAGATTCCACTGCTTGCAGCTTTGCGTACTGACAGTATGAAGTGGTGACAAGAGATCTTCCCATCTTTCAGGTCGTCTAATCAAGCACTAGATTCAGACATTCTGATAAAAGCAATTTAGGCAACTACTTCAAGAAACTATTTCAGAACTTAAAAACAGGCAAGCAACTCGCTTTTTGTCACCCCACAGTGCTATCATAAGTTTACTGTAGCGTATTATGCCCAATTATTACAGCAAATTCTTACAAACACCAGTAGAATATGGCCACGATTCAAGAATAAAGAGCCGTCTTTTTAGCCATCTCTTTGCAAGCCTTTGCTGGCTGAAGAAGTTAGGGCTGTACCTGCAATTCCATTACATTAAACTGAAATAGCGATATTCTGCATGCATCTTTGGGACATCTAATCGACAAGTTGCAAGGAAAAGGAATTCCCGCGTTAGCTCCAATTTCAGTTAAGCCTGATAAACTCTGTTATTCTCTGCAAAACAATACCTTATCACTGGCTTTATCAACACCAGCTCCTGACCAGGGTAAAGCTTAAAGACTACCTTGACCAAAGAAGCCAGCTTCCAACAACATACAGGTTTTCTAAGAACACTACCAAACTAGACCTCGATTCTGCATACCATCCCACACAAAACACAAAATATTACCCAACTTAAGGTCAAAGGTAAAAAGGTCAAAAGTCACAACTATAATGCCAAGGAAGCGAGGAGGATAGAGACAAACAGCATCAAGGCTGCAAATTCCTGAAACAGCAAGCCATTTGTTGAAAGTAAATCACGGACTTTACTAGGGAGTGAATCACATCACACAGATACTAGAGAAGGAAAAAAAAAACCACCAACACAAAACCAGAATTGCAATAGTCTCCACAAGCCTGGACCAGAACAAAAAAAAGATACAGAAAGGAATCACACCAAACTAGGCAGTTACTTAAACCCCAGGATCCGTCAACCAGGCACCTGAAAAACGAACATCAGTAGAACGATGAAGACACTTACGTACTTCACCTTGCCTCTAGCTGCTGCTCCAGAACATATTATGAACCAAGTGATGGAGGAGAAGAAAATCCCTTCTGGGCCCTCAGCAGATGGCCAGCAGGACTAGAACAAGCAGCCAGTACAACATAGCGCATATGAAGATATCTGTAATCACAGCAGCTGGCAGAGACTAAGCTAATACTATATAGTCAGATTTTATTTGCACTTTGTCAATATGAAAACACATCTGGACCTACTTCCCCCACCCCGACCATCTACAAACAGCCTCCACGGTTAAATTAAAGTGTTTTCTTRCCATTTCCTATCCTCTTCGCTCTCAGACATGAGCTTGTTATTGAAGTGCAGTTATCATGTTCCCCCTTGAAACTATGCAAGATATCTACTACAAACTTCCACATACATTGACAAAAGGCCAGTCCTGGGCCTTAAAACCGTTGTTTATATCCCATCATGAACACAGCCCACTTTTTGAGATCAGGTGGCCTGAGCACAGCTCTGTTCTACTTTACAGAAGTGAAGGTATCTGATTTACCTACAAACAGAAGAAAAGGGCTAAGATTGAAAGGGAGATGTAAACAGGATAGAGGAGGGACACTTATTTAGCTCATCTACACCCTTTCACTGCACAAAAACTTTGTATTTATTCAAATAAGTTGTTTTTGTTAGAAAAACAAAGCAGAACTTACCATCATTTTGGTACAACATTTACCACTATTCCTGTTTCAGTTTAAAAACAAACAAACAACCAACCCACCCTAATACCCTCAAAAGCCATTTGGGACATTGCAAATACGGCTGTTTGTCAAACTTGAACTCTAAACAGCTATTCCAATTTCAAAACCTGCATGTTTGTGTGTAAAGAGCACAGTAATTCACTAACCCTCACATTTTCTTCTAGGAAATTAAAAAATCCTCAAAACCAAGATGATTACATTCATTTGCCTACAGCAAAAACAGCTGGGGTTTGGGTTTTGGTTTTGTTGGGKTTTTTTTCAGATTATACTGACCTGTTATATTACATGGATATTTTATTGCTGAAGAACAATTAGCTGAGATGAGTAGCGATCTCACAAATACAGATGAAAAAAATAAAGAAATGCAGGCGAATACTATTGGCCAGGCAGCCATTCTATTTTTATTTGATGACAGCAAATCTATTCCTATGCACTAATCAATTACAGAACAGCTACATTTAATCTCAGGCTTAAATTACTGAATTGGACATCTTTAGTGTATTTTACTTAGCTCTAGCAGTCAAACAGAAAATTCATTTTTAAATATTTTCAGGGCTAAATAAATGAACATCTTATTAAAAATTGAATACAGTAGAATTGTAATAAACTAGGTAGGATTTTAATGACCTGATACACAAAAGAATGATTCTGTTGCTAATAGGTGAATAGATTTTCCTCAAAGAAAACAGGATGCCAAGTTATCAGCCAGTTTCTTGCTCTAAGTGAATGCTCGGCTATACTAACAAAAAGCTTTGCGCTTTTCATTTTCAGATCAGGTTCTCAAATATAGTAGGCATTTAGTCATGCTCTTCTTCCTTTAAACTCTGGCTGTGGCTTATCACCTCATCTTTCTCAGCCAATTCAGAAACAGACTGGAAACAGCTCAGTAACATTTCTGCACTTGAGTCATTCATTAAAATCCTCCTTTTGCCAGAGCTTCTTGCCACATGCGGTTATTAAGTATTTTATTTCCCCTCGTTATATTCTGAAACTTGTTCGGCAATTTGTCTTGCGTGTTTTGCTTCCCTTCAAGCATACACCAATGTCTGTGTTTAACAGACAACTAAGTAAACAGGAGAACTGCATTTTCTTTAAAAGAAAAAATGACAGAAAGGGATACGATAGCCTGAACAACTGTGAGTTGCYGGTGTTGGAAAGAGTTTAAACTACAGATGCGGTGCTTTTGGGTCTCCTTTCCACTGACACCCGGTAACGGGTCAAGGAAGGGATCGAGACTTGGTATTACCAGGGTAAGTAGACTGGATGGATGTCACATAGCATGACATCCGGCAGCTTATTTGCCTAAGAATTAAGGCACCCTTTCTCCCTCCTAACAACCATAGAAAAGAACAAGTACCTTAGCGATGGCGAGGTCCTGAAATACCCTTGGTGATGGAAAGGTCCTGAGGTACCCTTTCCGTACCGCGCAGCCTCTCCCTCGCCCCGCGGTCCAGCCTGTCCATCCCTGCAGCGCTACTTTCAGCCCCATCACGGGACTCATCTCTTCCACCCCTGCGCCTCTCCTCCCACCTTCAGATACTTCCCTGCGTGTCCCTACAGTTCAACCCCACGCACTGGCTTGCAGCACCCTTGTTTCACCACGCACCCCCTTCCCAACGTACCGCTCCCTCTACAAACCACCTACAGCCCAGCTCTCCCGCCTCTCTCCTCCGCTCTTCCCACTCCCACCCTTCTGACCCTACCAAGTGCTATTCCCCTGCAGCGCACCCCTCCGAGCCCACTCCTGCACGACCCCTTCCCCGCACACGACCCCCGGGACCGTGCAGCTCCTTTCCCACGCACCGCCCCCCTCCCCAGCACCCCCAGCTGCTGATCCC